>VBSM01001124.1:29742818-29758603 GCA_008086735.1 Cheirogaleus medius | reverse complement strand
AAAAAAAAAATAAAAAAAAATAAATTCTGCGTATTAAAGAACTCCATTATTTGTAAATAGAAAGGGTGGTTTATGTTATGTATATTAAAAAGTAAAAATAATTGAGCTCAGTTACAATGGCCTAACAATAAAACATTTCCATAATAAAAATTAAATGCTTTGTGTCTAAAATAAAACATATATTCTTCATATTCTTATACGAATACAAAAATAAAAACACATGTATTTGTAACAAACTAACATACAGATGAAGTGAATTGAACTTGTACAAAAATTTATTTTTAACTCTCTAGGATAATTCAGCATTATTTTAGGTAATATGGTAAAAATACATATTTTTTAAAGGATATAATTTTGTTGAAATTAGTATATATACTTGGCACTAATATGGAGGCTGTGATGCTTAATGAAACCAATTGAGTTTGTGTTTATTTCACATGTGGGACCAGAAATTTTGAATATTATAAAAATTACAGTGCTTATTATAATTAACATGTACAAATGAAATCACTTTTTAGGTTACAAACAATAGAATAATATGTATTATGGAAAGAGTAAATGTTAAACATGCTAATGTCTTATAAGAAATATCTTCTAGGGCATGAGGTAGAAATAAAACAAAAATTAAAATAATACTAAAAACAAATGACCAAACAATATCAAGGAACAAATTTAAAAAGAAATATATAAAACATATATGGAAAACAGTATAAATTTATTGTGAAGGAATAAAGCAATATATATGTAAATATTTAGAGAGAGGATATTTCTGAATGGGAAGACAATATCATTAAATAGCAATATGTCAAATATAATAACAACTAATTACCATCAGAGTTTTATTTTTTCCAGTACAATGCATTTACATTTCACAGAAACTAATGAATACCTGGTGATTTTCCATATTTTATTGTTTTGTTATTTTGCTCAACTAAACATATAGGAGGGCATAATATATTTTAAAATAAATATTAGGTAGGATATATTTTTTATAAGACATTAAAAATTATTCAAAATGAATTTTAATAAAAAATTGATATTGGCAAAAGGATAAGTAATAAAATATAAAGTCAGATCAGAAATAGAATCAAGTAAGTATGAGTTCTTAATATGATTTAGGTATCATAGCATAGTAGTATAAAAATGTTTTAAATGAACAATGCTGCTGTAATTATTTGCTGTTCTAAGAGTTCACAAATCAATACTTTAGCTCACAAAAATATGAAATAAATTCCAGAGGTACTAAATTCAATAAGTGCAAAACTTGGCAATGAAATATATAAAAATATATGAGAATGTTCTGGATAAAGAAAATATTACTCTCAAATATTAAAGTGTACAATATGATGCTTTGTTATGCAAACACTTGTGACACAATCACTACAATCAAGGTAATAGACATACTGAACATCTCCCACATTTTGCTTGAATCCCATGTGTGTGTGTATGTGTGTGTGTGTGTGTGATTGTGTGTTTGTGGTATGAACATTTAACATGAGATCTATCCTCTTAACAGATTTTAAAGGACAGAATATAGTATTGTTAAGTATAGCAACTATATTGCACAGAAGACTTCTAGAACTTATTCATTTTGCTTGACTGAAAATCTCTACCCTTTAAACAACTCCCTGTTTCTATAACCTCACCCCCCAGGCACTGGCATCTAATATTTTATTCTCTGTTTCTATGAGCTTGACTATTTTAGAAAACGTAAGGGAAAATCTTCTTGATATTGGTCTTAAATATGATCTCTTGGATATGACACAAAGAGAACAGGCAACAAAAACTAAAATAGATAAGTGGGACTGCATCAAACCAAAAGGCTTCTGCACAGCAAAGGGTATAAATAACAGGGTGGAAATGCAATCTATGAAATGGGAGAAAATAATTTCAAAACATATATCTGATAAGGAGTTGATTTCCAAACTATATGAAAATTCCCACAACAATACAAACAAATAAAAATTAAAAAACAAATAGCAAAAAATACTGAAATCTAATGAAACATGGGCAAAAGAATTGATCAATATAATTTTCAAGAGTCTTTGAGTCCTTAAGTTCCTATTCTCCTCATCTTGTTCTGCTGGCCATTTCATAGAATAGAATATTATTTGTTACTATTGTTTTTATTTATAGTAATTATCTTCCAACAAAGCAAACTTCCTTTATCTCTCTTTGTCAGTTGTCATGTTTGTGTATGAACATACATATAACTCTGTGCATTATGCATGGGTTGTTTATCTGCTGTGGGGTGAATAAGTTTCTCAGATCTATAATTGCAAATTGTTGTAAACAGAAATCAACTTATTTTAGATGCATTTATCCTTCTCACTTTTTCCCATTTTCCTAGTACCTAGCTAACATTGTTACTGTGGTTTATTTTTCCATTTCTGAAACTTTAATCCCAAATTATCTTTATGTCTATTATATTTCCCCATTTGTATAGTGGAAACTCTCAGTACTCTTTCCTCTAACCTCTACAACAACTCACTTCTTTGGACGCTTGTGAGTGAATATAGAAAGATGTTGGGAAAAAATATTCAAACAATATCTGAAGCATAGATCACATGCAAAAGATGAATATACCAATATCTTTAGTTGTTAGGAATAAGGGTTTTGAGATAGAGATCATATAATAAAGCATATAGAAATAATCTTGCTATCATTGATTCCCTTTCATAGTGGATATCTACATGAGTTTTTACATTTTAATACAGTACAAATAATTTTATAGTTAATTGGACTTTCTATGTCTGTTACCTTCTTTTAAATTCTAGAAGCCTTATCCATTATACTTAGTTTTTAGTAACTTTATGGTTCCTATGGCTCCTCTATTTTTTTAGGTATTTTGTGCCAGTTTGAGAGCAGCTACTGTGAAGATATCATATTTAACCATGAATATTTATATTTTAGATTTCCTTTACTAAAAAGTTTTTTAATAAAACAATAAATTTTTTGTGTTTTGCCACTCTCTTATTGATTTGCACTAACTAGACATCTTTGAATGCTAAGTTTTAGCCTTTACCACATAAAAGAGTCCTGCAAAACTCAAAAATATCTCCTTCTGGTTTCATTACACATGGAAACATAGTGGCAAGTATAATTATTACAAATATATTAATATATACTTTTAATCAACAGCTGAATAGCAGCATGCTGTGCTAATTATTTTCGGCACATGAAAACTGATTGCATTGTACTAATAAAACATTTTTTGTCAGTATTTTTAATATTTCCATATTCACTAAATCATGACAAGTACTACTAGAATTTATTTTGCTGTTTCTTAAATTTATATTTAGAAGTTAATAAAGTAAAATATATATTTTTTATTTCTATAAAAAACAGTAAAAGAAATGTACTAGACAATGTAAATACTGAACACATCAAATGATATATACATGTGGGTCAAATTAAAGTTATCACAGAGTCATTTAAAATTTTACTTATGTCTTAATTTTAAGAGGTGGCAGAAGAAATAACTTACAAAGTTCTAATAAGACATAAATATTCAAGAATAATTAACTGATCTTTCTTATCCATATAGCAATTGTATTTTGAAGGTAATTTGTCAAAGTTTTGTGGATTCAAAATGAAATATCTTGGCCAGGCACGGTGGCTCATGCCTGTAATCCCAGCACTCTGGGATGCCGAGGTGGGAGGAGCGCTTGAGCTCAAGAGTTGGAGACCAGCCTGAGCAAGAGTGAGGCCCTGTTTCTACTACAAATAGAAATAAATTAGCCAGGAAACTAAAAATAGAAAAAAACTAGCTGGGAATTGTGGAGTGTGCCTGTAGTCCCAGCTACATCTCAGGCTGAGGCAGAAGGATCACTTGAGCCCAAGAGTTTGAGGTTGCTGTGAGCTAGGATGACACTATGGCACTTTAGCCTGGGTGACAGAGTGAGACTCCATCTCAAAAAAAAAAAAAAAAAAAGAAAGAAAGAAATACCTCTCAACACCTAGACAAATTATATCTTCAAATATATTTGTTATATGAATAATAGGGAAATATATCAATTATTCTCATATATAAAATTAAAGTTATAAAATTATTATAAAATCATGAATTATTACATAAGATGCAAAGTAGTAGAAGCCTAACTTTCCATGAGAGGGAAAGGGAAGGATTCCAAGGTATTAATATATAACCCGTGGACAGAGACTTGAAATATAAATAGGATTTACTATGATGAAAGATAGTGGATTGAAGAAGGTGATTTCCAGATAGAACAAATCTTGTGCAAAGAAGCATAAATACGTAATTGAAGGAAATTTTCTGCAACTCAGATATTTCAATCTATCTAAGAAATAGGATTTGTGAGAGGTGAGAGAGATAATGTTAGAACCTAGGTCATCAATATCCTTCTGTGTCAGTCAAAGGAGTTAATAATTCTTCTCCTATACATAAAGAAAGGAAGGCATATCTTTGAAAAACTTTGATTTGGTGACTATTTTTGTAAGAAAACTTATGCTACATGTAATTTCCAGGAAATATAAAAAGAGAGGGAAGAGCTTGTGGGAAAGAACACATAAAAACAAGGAAAGTGGGAGAGGTGCCATTGTAAAATCACTGTCAAGAAGTCAATGTGGCCTGAATTACAGCAATATCAGTGGAGATAGTAAGAAGACAGATGAGAAATGTATTGCATATTCCAGTACAGTCAGCAAAGCTTAACAATGAATTGCCTACAGGATATGTGGGAAAATATAGAATGCAATATGCTATTTACATAAAAAATAATGTCAGTGATTCATTCTTTTGCATGTGATATCCAATTTTCCCAGCACCATTTGTTGAAGAGACTATCTTTTCCTTATTGTGTATATATTCTTGGCAACCTTGTCAAAGATCACTTGACCAGATTTGCCGGTTTTTTTCTGTAATCTATTTTCTTCCATTGGTCTATATGTCTGTCTTCTTTATGCCAATTTCATGCTGTTTTAATTATTGTTGCTTTGTAATATAGTTTGAAATCAGGAAGTGTGATGCTTCCAGCTTTTTGTGTCTATGTGTTTGTGTGTGAAGATTGTTTTGCTTCTTCAGGGCTCTTTGTGAATCCATATGAATTTTAGAATCACTATTTTCTATTTCTGCAAAAATGTCCGTGGAATTTTTTTGGATTGCATTGAATCTATTGATCCATTTGGCATGTATAAACATTTTAACAATATCAAGTCTTCCAATCCATGAACATGAGATAATTCCACTTATTTGTGTTTTCTTTAATTTCTTTCAGCAATATTTTATATTTTTTACTGTATATGTCATTCACTTCCTTAGTTAAATTTATTCTAAATATTTTTTTCTTTTGATGTTACTGTAAAGAGGATTATTTTCTTAATTTACCTTTTAGATGGTTCCTTGTTAGGATGTAAAAGCACAACTGATTTGTATGTGTTTATTTTTTATTCTGTAACTAGATTTATTTATTTGTTGGATGTACATGTGTATATGGGTTGGGAGTGTATGGACTCTCTAATGTTTCCTACATGTAAGATCCTGTCATATGCAAACAAATAATTTTACCTCTTCCTTTCCTATTTGAATGCTTTTTATTTTATTTTGTTGTTGTTGTTGTTGCCTAATTGCTCCTGCTAGAACTTTCAGTACTAGGTTGAAAATAGAAGTGGTGAGAGTGGGCATCCTTACCTTCTTAACAATCTTAGAGTAAATGCTTTCAGTTTTTCACCATTGAGTATTATGTTAACTGTGGGATTTTCATATATGGACTTTAATATGTTGACACAATTTCCTTTCATTCCTCATTTGTTCAGGGTTTTTATCATAAAATAGTGTTAAATTTTCTCAAATGCTTTTTCTATATGTATTGAGATGATCAAGTGTTTTTATCCTTCATTTTTATCCTTTATTAAGTGATATATTATTTGATTTTCACATGTTGTACCATTGTTACATCTCAGAGATAAATCCCACCTGGTCATAGTGTGCAATCTTTTTAATGTGCTGTGGAACTTGGTTTATCAGCATGTTGTTGACCTTTGTTATATCCATGTTCATCAGGGTTATCAGTCTGTAGTTTCTTTTCTTGTAATTGAAACTTTTTCTTACACCATATCAAAAATCAATTCAAAATGGATTAAAGACTTCAATGGAAGACCTAAAACTATAAAATCCATAATAGAATATAGGAGAAAATATTCATGACATTGGTCTGGAGAATAATTTCTTGGATATGAGGCCAAAAGCACAAGCAACAAAAGCAAAAACAGTGAAGTGGGACTTCATCAACTAAAAAACTTCTGCACAGCAAAGGAAGCAGTTTAGAGTGAAAAGGCAATGTACAGAATGGGAGAAAAATATTTGCAAACCACATATCTGATAAGGATTTAATATACAAAATATAGAAGGAATTCCTAGAACTCAATAGCAAAAACAAAATAAAACAAAGCAACAACAATAACATAAATCCTGATTGAAAAATGGGCACGAGATTTCAATAGACGTTTCTCACAAGAAGACATACAAATTGCTAAAATGAAAGATGCTCAACATCACTAATCATATGGGAAATGCAAATCAAAACCACAATTAGATATCACTTCACAACTGTTAGGAAGGCCATTATAAATATATATATGTATATATATATTAAACATGTGTATATATGTGTGTGTGTATGGATGATGCTGTATATATGATGCTGTTTTGCCTAGGATGTGGAGAAATTGCTAATTTGTATTCTGTTGATGGGAATGTAAGATGTTGTAGACTCTGTGAAAAACAATATGAAATTTCCTCAAAAAATTTAAAAATTAGAACTACCATATGATCTAGGAATCCCACCACTGGGTATTTATACAAAAGAATTGAAATCAGGATTTCAAAAAATATTTTCATTCCTATATTTATTGTGACATTATTCACAATAGCCAAGATATGGAAACAACCAGGAACGGATGAAGAAAATATGGTATATGCATCAATGGGATATTGCTAAACCTTCCAAAAGAAGGAATTTCTGTAATATGAGGCAATGTGGAAGAGTCTTCAAGACATTATACTAAGTGAGATAAGCCAGTCACAACAGGACCATTACAATATGATTCTGCTTAGATGAAGCATCTAACTTCTAGAAGCAGAGAATAGAATAAGCCAGGGGCTGGGTTGAAGAGGGAGAGTGGCTATTCTAAGGGTATAAAATTTCAGTTATGCAAGATGAATAAATTTGGCTCTATTGCCCAGGCTAGAGTGCATTGGCCCTATCATAGCTCACTATAACTTTGAATTCCTAGGCTGAAGTCATCCTCCCATCTCAGCCTCCTGAGTAGTAGGATTATAGGCATGTGTCACCATGCCAGGCTAATTTTTAAAAAAATAATTTGTAGAGATGGGTCTTGCTGTCTTGTCCAGGTTGGTCTTGAACTCTGGCCTCACATTAACCTCCCATCTCAGTCTCTCAAAGATTACCACATTTAGATGCCTTTTTTCCTTTTCTTTTTTGACATGCCTGTTCGAGGCTTCTAACTACTATTTTTTTTATGTTTGTCTTATTGATTTTCTTTGGAACTGTAAACATCATAAAAAATAACATTATCATAAAAATATAGATACCTATGAAATAATTTATTTCTATAGAATAAATTTATAGCATTTTGAGATCAAAGGCAAACTAATTTTGAATTTTAATAAGTGTGCAAAATTCTTTCAAAAGGGTTTTTTACTCATTTATATTTCTGTTGATATGGTAATAATGTATATTAGGGTCCCCATTTTTTTCACTTTCTTATATACACTGGATGGTTTATTTGCTTTAGCCTATTTGAAAATTTGACATAATTCCCTAATTTGGACCTCAACAATTTGAAAAAAATGTTCAGATTATTGTTCACCTATATTCCCTCTTCTATGAGTTGCATTTTATTATTCTTCTAATTAAAACATATTTCTTTTTCATACCTTAAGAATTCCCTGTATATTAGGGATATTAAATTTTAAATGATACTAACCGAAAGATACGTATTGCTAGAGAAAACGAAATTTAAATGGTATATAAATTACATATATTATTGCTGTCAACTGCTTACAAAATGGCCCCAATTCCTTACCTCTTTCTTTATCCATACTTCTTACAATCTGGCTTTCAGTTCTTACTTTAATCAGTGTATGATATTTCCTCGTATTTTGATTCACTGTGGGTTCACTGTGTAACTTATTTTGGCCAACAGAATTCATTGAGAAACATGGTGTTTTGATTTTTGAGCCTAAATTTTAAGAAGCCTTACACACTGCAACTTATTCTTCTGGAAACCTGCTACTCTTAAGTATCATGTGAGCAGCCCCAGACTACCCTGCTGAATGAGGACAGACAAGCAGCATGTTACGCCTGCTACTTCAGCCAATAGTCAATTTATCTCTTGACATGCCAATGAGGCCACTAGGGACTAGCCAGGTCCCAGCCACCCAATATTTAATTATAGGCACATAAGCAAGTTCTGTCAAGATGAATTAAGCCTGGCTCAGTGCAGCAGAACTACCAGATAGCAATAGAATCATGAACAATAATAAATGTTTCCTTTTTTTAAAGACACTATGATCTGGTGTGTTTTGTTGTACAGATATAGATGACTGACAGAAATTTTAATCTTTTTATTTTAAGCACATTTTCATGGATGTATATTTAAATCTTCATGTGTAAAGCCTACTACTTCATAGGTTGTAAAATCATTTCTTATAATTTATTCTAAATTTGGAAATTATGTCCTTAATCCATCTGAAATTTATTTTATGTATACTTTATTATTTTCTAAATAGAGGCCAATTAAATATCATTTCTAAGTGAATCCTTTACAACTGAATTGAAATAGTACCTATGATCAGGTACTAATAATAGCACCACTTTACTTTCATTGAAGTTTTTTCTTAAGGAAGTACAGAAATCGCATATTGTATTTCAAAACATTCAAGCACATATGGTTTTTAAATTTGGAACCATTAATTCCAGAATTTAAAAATGGAATTTTTTAGAAAATTTCATCCAAAAGTTATTAAAATAAAAAGTCAACATGGTAAGAAAATGCTAGTCCTAACTTTGCTATTCACTTATCTTATTGTAATATGTCGAATTAGCTATGGTGATTTTTTTCCATGACATTTACCCAAATAAATTAGAAGTTAGATTTAATTTGTACCAGGAGACAGAAAATCTTGACAACTACAAACTTTTAAGTCAAACCCACACAAATAATGAATATAGAATAAGCCCTTGAAGGAGTGATGGACAAAGAAATTCTACTTTAAAAAAAAAACAACAAGTTACCCTCCCCCTTAAGATGGTGATACATTACCATCTGAACCTGAATAAATGAAGATATAATTGAGTGTTAAACTAATTTCACCCTGCAAGCCATAAGGATGGCTTGACCAGAACAATGGCTGTGAGACTTGATTCAGGGTGAAGTTCTTCATAGACTATGCTAAAGCATGAATCTCTGTTCAGGAAATCACAGGTGTTCTGTGAGAGTAGCCAAATCAGATCCCATTAGGAAAAAATATGACTTAAAATATCAGGAAGACGAAATACAAATACCAAAACCAAAACATGAGTTTTAGAACTAAAATCCTCATTTATTCATTCATTCAACACAGTTTTATTTTATTAAGTATATATTATATATCAGGAATTAACACTGTCTTCTTATATATTACATTTGTGAGAATATAGATAGTAAAGAATTTACATGCTATATATATGCATACGCATATATAAAGAGATAAATGTAGATATAGGGATTGCTAGAAATAGACTTAAAAAAGTAAGAGTTGAGGGAACCAGACATGTGCACATCCATAAGATGTATATTCCAAAAAGAGAAAAAGATCAAGTTCAAACATCAAGATGTAGAACATGATTAATATGTTAAAGAAACAAGAGAAGACAGATGTAGCTGGAGAAGAAAGAGCAAGAGGGATTTGGTACATAATGAAATGAGAGAAGTAGGTGAATCAAATTCTATAAGCTGCCTAATTTCTTTAACTGATTTTGACATTCACTCTATTAGTAAAGGAATTTATTTGAGTAGCTATAACACAGAAATTATATGATAGAATTTTACTACAAGAGGCCCACCTTGGCTGGCACATGGAAAATAAACTACCTAGCCAAGGATGAAAGCAGGAAGAACAGTCAAGAGGCTATTGGAAAAATCCTGTTAATAGATGATGATGTCTTCGAATAGATCGGTAAAAATGAATATTATGAAAAGTGGTAAGTTTCTCAATACATAATGAAGAAAATTGTGGCAGGATTTACTAATTTATTTTATTTGTGGCTATGTCAGAAAGAAACTAAAGAACAATTCAAAGACATTTAAGCTGGAATAAAGAGAAGATTTTACTGAGATTGTAGAGATGGGGATAAGAGTAGGTTTTAGTGGAGAGAAGTATAAGCTTAGTTTAGGACATACTAAGTTTAAAAGCTGAGCATAAAAGAAATGGTTAGCAGAGAGTTATATAGCTGTGTCTGGATTTCAGTGTAAAAGTCTACCTGGAAAAATGCATATTTGGGCACTGTTAGCACACTGACGATATAGTAAGCCATCGTCTTTGGAAAGACAAGAAGCAAGCAGTAATAAAACTATGAGTTAGCATCCACTGAATTAAGAGTAGAAATAAAATGAAAATGGTGTTCTGGAAACCAGGGAAGTAAAGTATTTCATGAAGGAGAATTGTCACATACTTCTGATAGGTCAAGTAAAATAAGACCTGAGAAATGATCAATGGATTTAGCAACTTGGAAATCATTAGTGACTTTAATAAGATATTTTCTGAGACCTAACTGCAGTTGTTTCAAGAATGACTGAAAGAGGGGATGTGAACATCACAAGAATAGGCAGCTCTTCTGAGGAATTTTTCTGCAAAGTTGTGCTGAGAAATATTAATACGTATTATTACAGATGAAATGTATAATCATGAGATTTTTTTTCATTGTGAGATATATTATAGCATGTTTCTATGATTATGGAAATGATACAATAGAGAAGGGGACATAAATTGTGGAAAATAGTTGGGACAATTGCTTGAGCCTTATCTTTAAGTAGGCTAACACTGTGGAATGCAGTGTATCAAATGAGAGCTTGGCTGTGTACATGAGAAGGAAAACTTTACCCAAAATAGCAGGGACAAGGGAGTATTGATGTAATCAAGGGAGACGATATGCATGAAAGCATTATTGAGAATTGATGGAGATAGAACGGAATAGGGAACTATACAGAATTCCTGGGAAGCACCTTAGGTTAGTTGAAATTTATCTTTAGTTATGTTGAGCTGCCTACAGGGGAAGAGTAGGCAGAGACGTGAACAAGGTTCAGTACTTTTGTCATTTGAATTTGAAGTATTGAGGTGAGTGAGGGACAAGATTCAAGAGGTAAGCCCAGAAATGACTATAATCATGTGCAACAGGATATATCGTGCGTAAAGAGGGAAATGAAGATTGTGTTGGTGGGGGGAGGAGGTAAAAACAGTAAACTGTTGGCACTCCCAGCAGGTCTGATGGGTGTTGAAAAATTGTAGCAGGTAGGTTAACAGAAAGGGCTAGAAAATAAAGAGATGGTGGAGTGACACAAGGATGTTTCCAATTGATATTTTTGAGGGATTCCAAGTTTATTAGTGTAGGTTAAGATCATTGGATTGGTTGCTAACATACATTGGGAAACAAGATCTTGGGAGAAGAAGATTTGAAGTTCAAGCTATTGGGAAAAAAAAATCAGTCACTAAGAAGTAGTGTAGTAGAGAAATCTACAGTAAACTGATGCCAAAGTCAATAAGAAATGAGGGTTAAATAATCTCCAGCTGTATAGATAACTGGAATGAGGAGGGGTAGTAAGTTACATATCACCAGCAATGAGAGCTCCAGATTTATAACAGTTTATTTCATAATACCTTCCATAGATTCAAATACACTGTTGCTATACACAGTTGGAAAATAAATTAAATTAAATTAAAAAATGTATTATTTACTAATTTTTAATGTTAAATAACTTCAAGTTTGAGTAATTAAATGTAGTGGCAAATAGAGAGCATTATTTACTAGAAAACTTGGGATACACATTATTTTCCGATACAAAGAAAATTATTTAAAATGGTAAGGTTTTAGGCCCTTTAACTTCCAGATTAAATAGAAAATCCAAGCATATTATTTTTACAAAGTCAGGTACATGCTAAGAAGGAAGCAAGGTGTTTGAAACCAACAGACCTGAATTCCGGTGCAGAATTTGACCATGTCATCTTACAGTGTTATATATAAAAACAATTTCTGGCCATACACAGACTCTGTACACTGCGAGTGTATATTTTCAAAAATTTGCATGAAACAGGATAAATTGTTATGTATTAAAAATAATTACCCTCTACAAATTATTATTACTATATGGTATATTTGGGGAAGAGGAATGTTCAAAATGAAGAAATTTGCAAAAAAAAGTTTAAAAATATTAAATAGTATCTATTTTCACAGAATCATGAAATGACAGCAACTATCCTAAGGAAATACATTTTGTATTCTAGTACATGAAAGGTAAAAGTAGAATTAAGAATAAAGAATATGTATTCTTAAGTTAAGAAAAGGAAACAAAATTCAAGTATTTACAAGTATTAATTTACAAGGAAGAACTTACAAGTATGAGAGAAAAATTTAAGTTTATGAGAGAGAATTTTCTTGATTAGAATGTACAAACTGCTTTGCCATTTGGGATCCAATTGCAGGTCTTTAATACTTGGATATTTGTTTGAGATTCTGAGTACAACTTTTGTTTGTGTTTTTGTAAACTGAAGAGAAAAAACATACACCACAAAGTTTCTTGAAAGCATTAAAATATATTTTCTGAGTCCTATATAAAGTTTGCTAAAAACATAAAATTATTTTAAGAACTGTAATCAATGTGATTTATTAATGTAATTTCTATAGTCAGAGCCTAATAATAGAAAAATAATAAATAGCTAATGTATATGTATATATTTCATCATTATGGTAGCTACTTAATTTTTTTCTGCTAGTATTGCCACTGCATAACTTCACCAAAAATGATCTTATGGATTCTACTCCTCACATTTTATTTATAAAATCCCTGCTCTTAAAATGTTTTGAACAGAAGCATTTATAATATATTATGGATAGCTTTATGAAAAGACTGAGCAATAGGAATTTGTTATGAATAATTTATAGGTAATGATTTACAAAACAAAGTTGTAAAACACGCTAAAAATAAAATGGTTTTGTTTGGCCTGAGGTAAGACAAAAAAAAAGTTTGAGCAGAAAATTTATAAGCTACTTAAAGTTATGTAAAACAGTAATAATACATCCTTGTTTGTATCTTGTTTATATCTCCTTACCATAACAACACGAGTACAAATTTTTCTCTCATTATCCTATAATTCAATATTATTGAAATATGTTTCACTATAGCATTAAACATATTGAAAATAACGGGAAGGCAGATAAATTGATTGGGAGTAACTTTTTTCTGCCCTACGGTTTTTAAATCCGGGGAACTCAAAGTAACCTGAAGTTCCATACTGTTAGCAAAATGAAATCAGTATGTATGACTGTAAAAATAATCTGAGGAATAAGTGAAACTTCTTACTCTAATAAACATGCTTCAGGAAGCTATCCCTGAAAAATAAAGTTTTCTGCTCGAAGCAAATCCTCTGTGAGAAATGAAACTCTCAATCTCCAATTGTTTCATACTTGGGCAGAGGCCGAAGGCTGCAATAGATAAATTTTGTAACTTCTTGTTTTATGTTTGCTCCTTCATGTTGGAGAAACCCAGAGGAAGCAAGAATTATAAATGCAATTATTCTGCTGTATGAGAATCTCTCTTGAATCCACAAATGATAATGATAATAATAGTAATGATAATAAATTACAGTTAAGTGATTTTTTTAATTTAAGCATAATACAATCCCCTAGTCATTGAATAGAAGATAGAATCTTTTATATGGTGATTCATCATAAACAATAACACTAAAAATAGAGCAAATATTTATTAAGAATCTAACATAAGCCAGGCACCAATTTATAAGTGCTTTATCATAAATTATTTCATGTCATCCTTAATATAGCTCCATATGATAAGTACTGTACTGTTATTAGCTGCATTTTACTAATGTGGCCATTGAAATTTAGAGATTTGGCAAAATTAAGTAAATTGTTAACTCTCATTTAGGTAATAATTTTGGGATATTACAAGTAAATTTTGGTAAAATAACAACCCAAGTCTGAAACTATGATCTTAATCACTACATTCTACCTGAGGAGGCCTACCAGATCATTTTTTAAAACTTCCTATGAGATCTCTGATTGCATGTTAACTTCTACCTTAACTTGATGTAGTTAATACAAGGTGTTCAATATTGGTGCAGAAACAGAAAACTGTTTCTTACAGTAAAATTTTTGGTGGTTGTTTTCATTAATATTGAATATAGTTAAAAAGATAGCTTCTTAAGCTTCTATGCTTAGCCTATGTGAATTGTTACTTCCAACTCAGAAAAACATATGCGTACCTTATAATCCACCCTATTTTTAGCCTGTTTAATCTGTTTGGAAAAATGAGACATGAGTTCATTACTTACTACAAAATTCTATTTACTACTTCTTTAAATTTGTTTTAAGGAACACTTTTTTTTCCCCCCAAAATATGATGTTTTAACAATAGGTCCTATGCTTTAAAATTCGATAATCAATCTCATTTTTTTGCATTCTTTCAACAAATATTCAATAATGGCTAGCTTAGAGCTGATTACTGTGAGTTGAGTACTGACAGTGCTACTGTGCTACCCTCATGCTCTTTACCCTTTATTTCAGATTCACTGAACTGAATTTACCAACTTAATAAAGTACAGCCCACTTCATGGCTAAATGCATTGCATACCTTTCATCGTATCTGTCTCTCTATAGCGTTTGACACAGTTGACTACACATTCCTTGGAAGCATTTTGTCCTTAGAATCTATGTCATTATACTCCCTTCATTTTCCCTTTGTCCACCTCACACTTCAAATATTTTTTCTGAACTGCTCTTTCTCTGACTATGTAATACATTTTCAGGACTTAATTCTAGGCACTCTTCCATTCGCATTAGACCCACACTCAATGAGAAATGTAATCTATCACCTTGAAACAAATTCCTCCTGTAATGTGATGAGCTAACTTTTTACCTCCTTCCCAGAATTGAAGCTCCAGACCAAGTTGCTGTTAGACATCTGCAGTTGGATGTGAAAGAAAGCCAATCAAATTCATTGTGCTGAAGAGTGAACTCATCACTGCCCATCCTTCCTCCCAATTTCTTCTCATATTAGAACATTTGTCTAAAGCTATCCCCAGTGCTTTTTCTCATTCTTCACAGGCAATTCTATCTCCACCCCTTGTTAAGTCTACCCCCTCAAAAATATCCCCAATCTTTAAACTGATGTCTATTTCCCTAAAACTGATTATAAGTCCCTTTATTATTTACTTCCTACTTCTTTCTCTATATGGCCACTTGTATATCTTGCATTTGACGTTTCTACCACACTATAATGCTTGTGGTTCTTCCAACAATTCCCATTGTCACTCCCTGGTCGGACTTTAGTCTCTCACTGCATATGGAACACTCATTCCCCAACACTGATCATCCCTGTCTTTGCATTTTATCTAGCTAACTTTTATTCATCACCTTTATTTATTTATTTATTTTTTCCTTGTGACTGTATTTATTTTTTCGTAGTTCTTTTTTTTAAATTTTTTTTTATTTCAGCGTATTATGGGGGTACAAATATTACGGTTATGTATA
>VBSM01001124.1:29718542-29739271 GCA_008086735.1 Cheirogaleus medius | reverse complement strand
CCAGTGTTCTGGGCGGCAGCCGTACCCCAACTCTCCCGTGTCCGGGACAGCTTCTGACAAGTAGTGATGTTCAGTTTAAGTATTAGCTTTTCCATAAGCTTGTTGGCCATTTGCATGTCCTTTTTTGAAAAAATTTCTATTCATGTCCTTTTCCCACTTTTTAATGGGGTTATTTGTTTTTGCTGTTGTTTTTGAGTTGTTTGAGTTCCTTGTAAATTCTGAATCTCAGTTCCCTGTGGGATGCATGGTTTACAAATATTTTATCTCACTCTACAGGTTGTGTGTTCACTCCTTTGATTTTTTTCTTTGCTATGCAGATGCTTTTTAGTTTAATTAAGTGACATTTGTCTATTTTTGTTTTTGTTGCTTGTACTTTTGAGGTCTTTGTCATAAATTCTTTGCCAAGAATAATGTCCAGAAGAGTTTTCATTAGATTATTGTCTAGTATTTTTATAGTTTTGGGTTTGATATTTAAGTCTTTAATCCATCTTGAGTTGATTTTTGTAGATGGTGAGAGATAGAGATTTAAGTCTCACTCTTCTGCATATGGCGATCCAATTTTCCCAGCATTTTTTTGTTGAAAATGTGTCCTTTTCCCAGTGTGTTTTTGTCAACTTTGTCAGACATCACTTGGCTATAGACATGTGAATTTATTTCTGGGTTCTCTATTCTGTTCCATTAACCTAGGTGTCTATATTTATACCGGTAGTATGCTGTTTTTGTTATTATAGACTTTTAGTAAATTTGACATCAGGTAATGCAATGCCTCTAGCTTTGTTCTTTTTGCTTAGAATTGCTTTGGCTATTCATTTTTTTTTTTTTGGTTCCATATGAATTTTAGCATTGTTTTTTCTAATTCTGTGGCAAGAAATTCATATAGCGTCTTTGCTGCTAGTGTACTCATATCTTTGTATTTTTAAAGGCATTCTTTTATTCTTCCTCAATCTTAGTCCCTAAGAACTAGCTAATCTCTTCTATAAGTATCAATTGTACTGTAAATTTTATATATGCATACATGTATAATATGCGCATATGTATATGTATGTGTGTATACATAATGTATATGTCAATATATATAAGGAATATAATGGAATATATATTATAGACATTGAAGTATAAACATTCATGGTTGTGTTATACGTGCATGTCTTTTGTTTACATAAAGGATTTGCTGCTATGTTGTATAAGTCAAACTCATTCCTTTCTACTCATCTCCTATTCCCTCATTCATTATCCATTCCATTGTTTGATGGTTTATTTATGTCAGTATAGATGCTCAGCGACCCTGTTATTTGTTGTACTATAATCCAACACTATTGTCATTTATTTTGTTACAGATGAGGCCTTTGGGAGCTCACTAAAGTTGGTTTTTGTGTCCTTGTGGCATGCCCTCATTTTTATTTTAACACTGCCTTACTTTTATGGTATTACAAGATGCCCTAGACTCATCTTGTATTTTCTTGCCCCAGCCCTTAAGTCATCCATTTCTCAAAGGAGCCGCACATTCTTTTATTGAAGAACTGTATTAAAAAATCAAATCCAGATATGGCATGTTCACTGCCAGTAGGCTACTGCTGTCTCTAGGTCCTCCCAACAGCTATAGCTAGAAAATATATGTGTGTACACTACCCTATGTGTATATGCAAATGAATATTTATTTCTGTAGTCATCATTTGTGTGTATACTAAAATAAGCATAAATTTGTACAGATAAGGATGATTTTAATCTATTACTGCAGCATTTATTTAAACTATCTGTCCTTTCTTACTTTAAGTTTCTTTGTCCATCACTGAAAAACCTACCTCTGTAATTAAAATTTAATTACTTATTTGTTATTTCTTTAGTACATGAATATCGAAGGTTATTTCATTCATTCATAAACACATACATACACAATTGATTTTTATCTTCTAGGTTTGTAGTCTGTAAACATGCTAAACCCACATATTATTTCAAGTAGTTTTCTGTGGATTCCATAGAAATTTCTTCAAGAACTATCAGATCATTGACATGAAAGACAATGCAAACAAAGGCAGTTTAATTCTTTCTTATCAATCTGGATAATGTTTTTTGTGTGTTTGCTTTATTAGACTGGTGAGGTCTCCTGAGTTTAGGAAAATATATTAAATCTTTCCATAGGGTATAATGATAGTTGTAAGGTTTTTCAAATCCTCTCTATTAGATTGAAGAATATTCCTTCTATTTGTTGGAAATTTTCATAGAAATTAAGGTTATATTTTGTCAAACTTTTTTCTGCATTTATTTTGGTAATCATATGACTTTTCCTCTTTTGTCTGTTAATTTGATATATTACATGGATTAATTTTTAAATGTCAAAACAACTTTTCATTCCTGAGGTGAATCTTTCTTGGTCATGATATGTTAACTAAATATATAATTAGATCTGATATTCAAAATTATTCATAATTTTGCTTTTATGTTCATATAATATCATTTTCTAATAATTTCTTGTCTGGTTTTATAATAAAAGTAATGTTTACCTTACTGGTTAAGAGGGAAACTATTCTCTTCCATTTAATTTTCTGGAAAAGTTTGTGTAGAATTGTATTGCATTGCCTTTTCTCTTTAAACTTTTGAAATAATATCAGTCAAATCATCTAGAAATGCAATTTTATTTATAGGAATGTCTTTAAATAATATAATTTTCCTGTAATCCTAGCACTCTGGGAGGCAGGCCAAGACAGGAGGATCACTTGAGGTCGGAGTTCGAGACCAATCTGAGCAAGAGTGAGACCTGCCTCCACTAAAAATAGAAAAATAAATTAACTGGGTGTGGTGGCATGCACCTGTAGTCCCAGCTACATAGGAGGCTGAGGCAGGAGGATCGCTTGAGCCCAGGAATTTGAGGTTGCTGTGAGCTAGGCTGATTCCATGGCACTGTAGCCAGAGCAACAGAACAAGACTGTGTCTCAAAAATAAATAAGTAAATAATATTGTTTTTTAATAGACATACAGATATGAAATTGTCTATTTCTTTTAAAAATAGTTTTATTAAAATTGACATACAATAAATTGCACATTATAATTGAACAATTTGATAAGTTACACATATGTAATCTGTGAAACAGTGAATACAAAAGTGAAGATATTATCACCCTTAAAAGTTTCTTCATGCTGACAATGTTTTTTAAGCTTGCACTTCCACTAGTAAGTAATGCAAGTCTACCCTGAAGTGTTTCATACCTTGCTGTCCTAACTACATTAGATTGCTCAGATCTTTTTCTTTTTTTATCAATTACCATTAGACATATAGAAATACCGAGAGACACCTAAGAGAGTTCTCTATGTCGCATATATTTTCTCTCGTATCTCCATATTGTAGCAAAAACCTTATTTTATCTTGATATTCCACTTTAATGACTCCAATCAACACTCCATCTCACTCTTTAGTCTACTGGGCTAGAGTTCAATTGACCTGATATTGTCAAATGTCATTCTCAAATCCCAGTACAATCCCAGTACAACTCTTTTCAAACTCTGTTGATGCAAAAACAGGAATCAAAAAGTTGAAAAACAGATAATTAACCACAATGATCGGAGGCATCTCTCCCACTTCCACCTACTGATTCCTCTTACTAAAGAAGAAACAATATTATATTCCACTAGTGATTCAGAATATGCACCTCATGTTATACAAAAGCAGCACAAGCTTACAAATTGTTGTCTCCTCACTAATATTATTAATATAACTGAGCCCCAATAAGTCATTATATCTTTTTATGTGGCTAGTTGTTTCTCAATGGTAGGGTACACCTTTTGCCATAAAATGGCCTAGAAGCAATGGTATATGCAAGGGCATAACTTGAATGAGGTTTTTCATAATTCTGTGGTTAACATTACAGAAAACACATGGCAGGTAGGGAAGGCAAACCCATACCCAGAATAAGTTTCTATTTTAAGGGGAACAAAATATTTTGTTTTCTCTATGATAGAAGACATTTAATGAAATCAAAATATTGCCAAATGGGTGTATGCTCCTACTTTTTCCCCTGAGTCTGGTTATGATGTCTTTTTAAGATTTGCATTCATTTCTGCTGCTGGCAGATTGAGCGGTAGTAGTGGTGATATGATGGGATCAATCATGGCAAGGGAAGTCCACGTGTTTGACTTCATGTAACTCCTGCATGTCTGCTACCAATGCATAACGGGTTCCTTACATCAGCATACCACTACAGATGGACTAAGATCAAACTCTGTTTACCTCCTGAACTCTAGAACTCTTCATTCTGTGACTTAGGGATCCTCATTTTCTAAAGTCAACATCCAAAATCACTGGACTTGTTGACAATTTATTGTTGACATGGGAATGCCACTTGGCTAAATAGTTTTTTGGTTTTTTTTGAGACAGAGTCTCACTCTGTTGCCGGGGCTAGAGTGCCGTGGCGTCAGCCTCGCTCACAGCAACCTCAAACTCCTGGGCTCAGGCGATCCTTCTGCCTCAGCCTCCCAAGTAGCTGGGACTACAGGCATGCGCCACCATGCTCGGCTAATTTTTTCTATATTTTAGTTGGCCAATTAATTTCTTTCTATTTTTTAGTAGAGATGGGGTCTTGCTCTTGCTCAGGCTGGTTTCGAACTCCTGAGCTCAAACGATCCGCCCACCTCGGCCTCCCAGAGTGCTAGGATTACAGGCGTGAGCCACCACACCCGGCCGACTAAATAGTTTTATACACCTGTGGGGAAAAACATAAGGAAGATTTTGATGATATTATAGGATGTTTCCACAAGAATATCAAAGGGATTATCAAAAGGATATCAAAGTAAGTAGTGTATGTTTTTGTTAAATAAACTTTTTTATTTTAGAAAAGTTTTAGATTTATAGAAAAATTGTGATGAAAGCAGAGAATCCTCATATGCTCCCCCCTCTGCTTCCCCTATTATTACTATCTTATATGAGTACTACACATTTTTCAAAATTAATGAACCAATATTGATACACGATTATTAACTAAAGTCCACACTTCATTGAATTTCATTAGTTTTTACCTAGCTTTTTTCTGTTCCAGCATCCATAAAAGATATCACATTATATTTAGTCATCATGTATCCTTAGGTTCCTCTTGGCTGTGAGAGTTATTAAAATTCTTTTCAAGGACTTTTCAAGGACTAGTAAAAATATTTATCAATGTCATTATTAATGAAGATTATTGTGGCCCTCTTAGTGGACATAATAAATGAGTAGGTTAATGAATTATCTTTCTCTCTTCCTCAGTTCAATATAGGCAAAGCCTGAGCTTATGATTTAATTAACCAATCAAGCAAACAATTTGAACCATCCTCTATTAATCAAGTATGATACATTGAAATCCACTTATAAGAGTGCCCAAACTGATCTTCCTCTATGTTTTATGAAGCACCCACAGAATAAATTACTATGCATATCCCCCAAATTTTTGTCAATATAAATAAGAAATTTGCAGCTTTTTTGATATTTAAAAGTTTCCTCTGAGATTGACTTTGTATGGTCCATGAAGTGATACTGGGATCTTGACTGGTAATGAGGGTTTGGGGAGATGAGGCTTAAGGAAAGTTAACATTCTCTTGCAAGATGTGTTAGCAAAATTTCATTTGAGGAAGCAAAATCACTGAGTATTACAGGATAAGAATGTTTAAAAATAGGAATACAATCTTGCACTACTGGGGAAGAAGCTAGGAAAACAAGGATCCAAAAGGAAAGATAAAGGATGACTTACGCACCAGCATTCCTATTGCCAGTTATGTCAGAGAGAGACGTGGAAGGAAAATTGATGGATATGTCCATGGAGTTATTATTGGTCATCTGGGACAGCAATAAAATAGGAGAATTGGACATGGAATGTTGGATAGTGAGGACAAACTGCAATCTACTGGAATTTCTGCATCCGTCTGTCTCCAAGTAGATAAGAAAGACAAGCTGGAATCTGCTAGTATTTCTACATCTGTCGCTTATCACCTCTATGCATAATGGCTTTCTGAGAGTAATGGCTACAGTTGCTCACTTCTACTTTCCAAATTGCTTGCAAATATCTCTTATGACCAATTCTGACATGGAACCATGCCATAAAGGGATGTCTTAATCTATTTTATGCTATTATAACAGAGCACAGACTGGGTAAATTATAAAGATCAAAAATTTATTTCTTACAGTTCTGGAAGCTGGAAAGTTTAAAATTAAGGCACTAGCAGGTTTTGTATCTGATAAGGGTCCAGTTTCCGTTTCCAAGATAGCATCTTGAATGCTGGTTCTTCCAGAGGGAAGGAACATATTTTCTCACATGGCAGAAGAGCAGAAGAGAGGTGAACTGACTTCCATGAGACCTTTTCATAGTGGCATTAATCCATTCATGAAAGTGAGCCTTATGATTTAAACACCCCCAAAAGGCCACACCTCCCAACACTGTTGCATTAGGAATTTAGTTTCAACATGAATTTTGGAGGGGACAAAAACATGCAAACTATAGCAAGGGGATTCTGCGAAACTTAGGTCTACCTACCTTAAACAAGTTGACACAGTACTGAGTCATCACAAACTTAATTTCACCACATCACAGGAAATATTTTGATACCTTAATTTCAGATACATAAGCCCTATAGCAACAAGAGTATGAGAATACTTTATGATACTCTTAGAATGTCCATGGATTCCAGACTCTCAGTTGAGCTGAGAATTAGCATTTTGAGCCTAAATATTTTGCTTTAAATTCTCAACTGTAGTTACAAGCAAACAACCCACTCTTCCATTCTTATACATATTCCTTAATTTCACCAGCCGCTTGATCCACCAAAGCTTGTTTTCAATATACTTTATATAGGAAAATTCTGGAATTAATTTAACTCTCGTGAGTGTCCTGTAATTCTTGGGCCCCTTTTTCTAAGGATAATGAATCTTCACACACTTCAAACGAACCAGTAGAAACAGCCTGTAAATTCTTATTACAATTGCAAATTGTAAATTCTTATTTTCTTGAGGTAACAGGGAACCACTGCAGATTCCATTTATTGTATCAATGAACATTCTTGGTTTACAGTCAAAGAATTGTATGTACCGGATTTAAGCATGAAGAAAGTTACTGGGGCATATGTGGCCTAAAGCATCATTAGGAGAATTGCAGGAGACACGAGGCTGAGTTTATAGTAATGACTCCCCAGATGACACCATAGAGTTGAGTAGAGAAGAGAGCTTCTGCCTAACCCCACTGTCAGAATGCTGTTAAATCAAGTCGTTCCTGCTTAGAACCACACACACCACACTCCATGATCTGTACCAGCAAAGAGGGTACATCACCTCTCCAAGTAACCCAACTCTGGACATAATTGTCAGATTTAAATCGAGTATTCTTTCTGCAAAAGAAGATATCAGAAATGCAGTTTTTAGTTTTCCAGCCTCTTCAATTCAAACTGTTCTGCCAGAGGTAGTCTGGGGAGTGGGTATTGAGTGTTCCACACCCAGTGGTTGCTAAATTAGGCTTAGCCAATCAAAGGCACCAGCTGCCAACTTCAGTCATGATCAAGTGATGCAAATAACCAAAGTTAACAGAGATTCCTTTCTGGATGTAGTGGTAGCAGCACACATTTTCTTTTTAATGCCCAGCACGGCTGGCAGAGTAGCAATTCAGAGCCAAGAGCCCCAGTGCAAGCTGTAGTCTTCAGGGCTCAGCGGCAGCTTCACCGCCAGCAGTGCTCTCACCATCTTAATTGTACAGTATGAGTCAGCTATGACCCTGGCTCCATAATCTCCTTTTTGTGACACTTATTTTCCAAAATTGATTCTATAGGCTTTCTCAAAATTTTTTGAGTTACGTACTACTCGTTCACTATGTTTTTTGTTTGTTTATTAGTTTGTTTAAATCAGCTAAGTTCCTACTGACGGCAAGTAGGTGTCCTAAATGTTACAAATTGAGTTGTCCTTTAACCTTTCTAGTTGCTACAGAAAAGATTATCAACAATAAAAATAATTTGTAGTTAAGCTTTCTGCAGACAGATTATTGTCAAGAGACTAGGTTAGCAGGATCCGACCAATGAGAAGCCTTTTAAAATGTGTAACTATCATTTTATGCATATGTTATAGAAGTGTATTATATATAACATGTAGATTTTAGATCATATGCAGGATTCTTTTAAATTACATTTGCATGGGCATTGCTATAATGTCACCTATAAGACCTGTGTATCCTTTATTATAAATCAAGCACATATTTTCTTAGAACTTTTAAAAGAGAGTATGCAGTATGGAGTATGGTACATGACTGACAGTAAGAAGATAAGGGTTTAATAAGTCACTTAAATTTTCCTGGTTTCAAATTTCTCACCTATTAAATGGAGTATGGGATTATCTCTAAAAAAGATATCTGCCTAAAATTCTAAGACAATGTATAATTTTAATAATTTAAATGATTATAACATTAAAGCAGGTTTCAAAAATATGAAGTTATATGTATCAAAATGCACATATGGTATTACTCAGGAAAGATATTCCTTCTCTCATTTTTTATAATCCATATTGTGTTTATAATGTGAATTAACTGATTTCCTGAAAACAGCTGGCCAAGAGCTGTTTGCCATTTGTTCCAAACTTGGCCTGTTTCCTCTAAATTTAATTTCTTGCCCATGCCTGCTCTGCTCTGTGTCACAAGCAGAGTGATTGCTGCTGTCTGTAGTTCCCAGGTTGTCCTTTCAGCTGACTTCCAGCAGGACTCAGCCAGCGTCTTTTAAAAGATAGAGCAGGAGAAAGGAGCAACTTAGTTGGTCTGTCTGTCTCTCTCTCTATATATATTTCTATTTCCCTTGAATAGTACCCCTGGAAGCAGTTTTGGGCTGATTTCTTTATATTTTAAATTTCTCAATAGCAATATCATGAAAAATGTTCACAAAAAATTGGTAATAAATATCTACACAATTTTAACTGACCTAGTAAATCTTACATTACAGAGCAGCTACTGTGTGTTCACTTTCTTGGATTTTCATCTAGGAATTTGAAATCTCTGAAAAGGCTACTTCTAATTCAAATTAGTGAGAGATACACTGACTGAAAGAATGAAATTTTTATTTGCTCAGAATAGCAGATCCTTATGAACTGGTTTTGAAGTCTCCAAAAAAAAAATCTGTCAGAACCTATGTTCAAAGGCAGATAAAACCTTTAATTTGTGAAGAGCCTCCACCTATGGGGCCCGCATCTACTTAAAGCAGCTGTTACCTCTCTGAAGATGTGGGGTCCGCAACATGATGGTAACGGTACTGTTTGTGCCATCTGACATATCTCATCAGCCCATCTCTGATTTCATTGTGGATGTATATAGACTCCTAAAAGCTCAGACTCACTCTGATATTCTACCCTACATTACTCTACAAAAAGTGACACTTTTTTTTTCCCTCGGTGCCTTCTCTGCCTCTGTGGAAACTTACTCTGGAAGTGTGGGCAATAAATGTCCCCCTCCCAGCAATAATTGATAAATAAATGGTGGTCAGGCACTGATTGGAAAATGTCCTAGATGTTTTTTAGTTGGTGCTATGCACTTTTTGTCCCCCCAAAACTCATATGCTGAAGCACTAAACCCAGTGGGACTTTATTTGGAGATAAGGTTTCTAAGGAGGTAAATGAGGTGAAACGAGGTCATAAAGGTGGCCTCTAATCTGACAGAATTGGCGGCCTGATGAGAAGAGGAAGAGAGAAATATCCACACACACACGCACACACACACGCACAAAGAATAAGCCATGGAAGCACACAGGAAGATGGCAGCCACCTACAAGCAAAGAGAAGAGGTCTCAGAGTGAAACCTGCCATGCTGGCACCTTGTTCTTGGAATTTTGCCCCTCACCACTACCACCGCTAAAGAAGGAAATCAATGATGTATTTGGAAAGTCTTTTCGTTTTATCAGACCACTGCCCAGATACTGACTGCTGTTTCTCATATATTTCCCCAAATCTGAGAACTTGGAACTTCAGCTTTTACTTTTGGAGTGATGTGCCATTGGCCTTCTTTAGGCTTTTTTTTTTTTTTTTTTTTTTTGTGGTTGTTCCTTGTCATTATTCTTTTCACATTTAGCATATAATTTGTTAGTAATGAAACATGTATTGGTTTTCCAGGGCTTCCATCAAAAAGTACCACAGACTAAGTGGCTTAAAAAACAGAACTTTGTTTCTCATTGTTGCAGAAGCTAGAAATTCAAGGCCAAGGTGTCAGTAAGGTTGGTTTCCTCTGAGGCCTCTCTCCTTGGCTTGCAGATGGTTGCTTTCTCCCTGTGTCCTCATGTCTTTCCTCTATGAGCATGCATCTCTGGTGCTTCTTTATATCCAAATCTTCTCTTCTTATAAGGTATGTTAGGCTTCTTCAGAGAAACAGAACTGAAAGGAGATACACACACATACATACAGAGAAAGAGAGAGAGAGAGAGAGACTCATGAAGGGAAATTGGTTCACATGATTATGAATGCTGGCAAGGCCCAAGTTCTGTACTCAGCAAACTGGAGCTCCAACAGAGCCAATGATGCAATTCTGGTTTGAGTTTGAAGCCTGGAGAACCAGAGAACTGTTAATGTAAGCTCTAGTCTGAGTTCGAAGGCAGGAGGAGCATACTGATGGCCCTGTTCAAAACTGTCAGGCAGAGAGTGTGAATTCTCTCTCATTCAGCCTTTTCATTCTATTCAGACCTTCCCCTGATTGGATAAGGCCCATCCACACTATGGAGGACAATTTGTTTTAGGTGGACTACCAATTCAAATGTCAGTCTCATCCAGAAACACCATCACAGACACACTAAATATAACATTGGACCAAATGTCTGGGAACCCCATGGCCTGGACATGTTGACACATATTATAAAATTAACCATCACATAAGGATACCAATCCAATTAGATAGAACCTGTGTTCAGGTCTCATTTTAACTTAATCCCCTGTTTAATGGCCTCATCACCAAATTTGCTCATATTCTGTAGTGCTGGAAGTTAGGGTTTTAATATATAAATTTTAATATATAAATCCAGCTCATAACTGAACACAAGAGAGAATATCAGTTTTTAAAAAAATGAAAACAAACTTTTCACATCAATAAATTGAAAGCAATGAATCCATATGTTTCACTCAGAGATTCCTTCAGCTAAGCACAGCACACATACACTGATCTAAAGAATGAAATGTGGGCTGGGTGTGGTAGTTCACACCTGTAATCCTAGCTCTCTGGGAAGCTGAGGTAGGAGGATCGCTTGAGTTCAGGAGTTCAAGACCAGCCTGAACAAGAGCAAGACCCCGACTCTATTAAAAATAGAAAGAAATTAGCCAGACAATAAAAATATATAGAAAAAATTAGCCAAGCATGGTGGTGCATGCCTGCAGTCCCAGATATTCGGGAGGCTGAGGGAGGAGGATTGCTTGAGCCCAGGAGTTTGAGGTTGCTGTGAGCTAGGCTGATGCCATGGCACTCTAGCCTGGGCAACAGAGTGAGACTCTGTCTCAAAAAAAATGAAAAAACAAAAAAAATAATGAAATGTGTAGGGTATGTGTGGGTGTGAGGGTGTATGTGTTTGTCTAACATATGTATGAATGTGTCATTATGTGTTACTATACATACTATAAAAATTATGACAAAGCAGAAGGCCAGTGACGCCAGCACATGAGATATCTGAGATTTCTGGCATTTGTCTATGGTGCAAACTGGAATGGTATTGCTAATGCAGAGATCCTAACCTTTTCTTGTGCCTTGGACTAGTTTGGCAGTCTGGTGAGACATATGTGTACCTTATTGGGTTAATGTTTTATAGCACATGAATATATATATATATATATATATATATATAGGATTACAAAGAGAAAAACAATTATACTAAGATGAAGTTATTTAAATACCAAATAAAACCCCTAATATGATAGCATATGGCCTTCTTTGTTAATACAGCAAATAGCAAGATTGAATGATGGGTTTAGTAGCTCTTGTAATTTTGAGGTAGTGCTAAATATATATTATGTTTTGACATTTCTGTGGTTTCTATCAGTCACAAATTCATAGGTACTACTAGTACTACTGAGTCTTGTTATTTACATCTATAATAGCAAATGCTAATTTTCAGGTAGAGATGTGTAAAATAAAATATATGTGTTTTTCTATCCAATCTCATGGAAATTCTATCTTCTGACTATGTCTCTGCTCTACTCTGTTGTCCACTAGGGTTCATGCACTATAAATTAAGAAATGGAGTCACTCTGTGTTTGTTCATGGTTGAAGATGAATTCGGATTCCATATTTAAGTATTTTGGGGTTTGAGAGAATAATAAATTATGATGTGAATATACCTATCTCAAAAATATGGAGATTATAGCATCCACTCCATACAATAATTTATGAGATCGATAAAAAGTGCTTACAAGGGAGCTGTGCAGAGTAAATGCTCAATTAGTGTTGGCTATTGTTATGATGAATCTTCTTATTGGCACTTTACAGATGAGACATTCGAGACCTAGAGAGATTGGATAACTCACCCATTTATTTATGTCAGTAATGGTGAAGCCAAAATCTGAACACAGGCAATCTGCCTCGCTCTTAATCATTATTCTCCTCACATGCGCAAAATGGGGCTTTTTGAATCACAAACTAGACACTGAGCATAACACTTCAACTTAGATGCTGCTAAATTGGCACCATAGGATCAATAACTCTGTCTTGTTTACACCTTAATTAAAAGGAAATCTCAACACCACCTGCACCCTTGCTATCTGCATCCTGGAAAACTCTCATCGTGAGGCCTGGTGGGCAACAAGGCAGAGCGGAGCCAGCTTCAGAGCGCACGGTGCCTTGCAGGGAAAAGCAGCAGCAGCAGCCTCAGAACAGCAGCGTTAACCACCCACACACAGCAGGGCCGTTTCATTTTGCCTTATGTCCTTGCAACTTAAAATCCATTCCTATGATAAAGGAGTTTGGGGTCATTATTCTCATTTTTGGAATTTCTTACAGGATGAAAATCGCTTGCATATTCCATAAAAACAGGAAAAATTACTTGGAGAATAGGGTTGGAAGCCTTAATCTTTGGCCACTAAGAACCTAGTATGATAGAACTAGTGTTCTTCTGGAATTTATTTATTTATTTATGTATTCATTTAGTTATTTATGCCTCTTTCATAAATCAGGGACCAGAATAAAAAGGTTATTTAAAAATTTAAAATTTTAAAAATTTAAAAATTAACCTCATAGATGTTATGGAGGAGTTACTCCCATTTTACCCTGAAAGGGGCCATCTTAACTCTTGCATTTGAGGCTTCAAGCAGAAGAATTGGAAATTTAGCTGCATTCCCTTTGGGATTTGCAGGACCGTGTCACACTTAAATCAAACAGAGGCTTCTACCTCTTTGGTTAGAATTCTCTTAGAGATTTCCATCATGTGTTACGATCAGATAATTTTCAGAAAGGTTATTTGGCAACAGAGCTGCCATGTTGCTCAAATCTAGAAAAAGCCCTTCAGATTATCAAATATGTGAATAATACCATTTGAGGTTTGCAAAAACTTCATGACCGTATACAGAGTCTGTGTTTGACATCCAATTTTATAGTGTGGATATCAATGATTGCTATCAATTCTAGTTTAATTTCCTAAAAAAAGGCTAGAACATACAAGACAGTCTACTGTAGTCATTTGATGAACTATTTAAGGAATAGTTAATTTTTGTTGCAGCATTCACATTAATTAACTTTTTTTATTTTTTTTATTTTTTTATTTTTTGTGTTTTATTTTTTATTTCTGTTCTTTTAATTTTTTTTTTGTTTAGCCAGCCTCAGAAGTCAGACATTAATTAACTTTTAAAGATAATATAGAAAGCGATCCAATATCATGTCATTATTAATAATATAGTTAATAAGATTATAATTATTAATGGCACAGTACTATAAGGTTATGCATAAGTCAAATGATTTTTTCGGTACAACAATTTTTCTTCAAAATATCAATATTTTCATTATTTTTCTCATGTTATGTTTTCATACAGATTGCCAAATGAGACTTCAATAATATTGAACCAATTTATAATTAAGACAAACTAGTCTTTAATAAAGTTGAACCAATTTATAATTAAAGCAAAGGAAAATAAAGTATCTACTTGTAAATGAATCAGCACTCATTTATTAACCAAATGCCAAAATTTGACTTTTCCTATCTAAATGTATCAGCTAAGGCCAAAAAATGAACACTAAATGTCCTAAAGAATGGTACTGTATCATCTTTGCTATATATTTAGAACAGTAGCTCAAAACAGGTTTGGCAACCCGTATAGTCCTTCACCCAATTTTATCTTAAATATGAGTCTGAAAAAATTAAATAGAAATGACCAATGAATAAGTATTTCTTTGAAAACAGTGCTCTGAAGACTTCCCACACACCCATCACTGCCTTAGCCTTCATCTAAGAGAGGCTCTGCCATGGCTTGTGCTACAGAGAACATTGGCTGTAGTGCCTGACATTAGGCTACAAAAAGGTGAAAAACAGGAGATGGGTAGAAATGTCTGTCATGGCTGAATAAACGAAATGAGGAGGACCGAGAGGGGTGCAACCTGCGTTTTCAGTTTCTAGTTATGCACAGGTGCAAAGTTTTCCCAGGGGCTACATGGGCACCAAAGCTGAGTGTCATTCAAGAGGTAGTTTGAGAAATTTTCTAAAAGAGATCTGCCTGCCAAAGGGAATCAGAAAGGCTGATGACCTATTCATTAGAAAGGCTGTTTGGATGCATGGGGAAGATTTAAGTAGTTAGCTGGAGGATGCATTGCCAGGAGCCTTGAGTCACAGTTATAATGGCACCAGTCACAAAATTGTGTCCCCTTTCTCCTCATTACCTGTCCCTTCTGATCCTGATCCTGCAGGAGGACTGAAATAATACCTCAAGAGTCGGGGGAAAGGGAGAAGGAAAAAGAAGATAGATACTGTGTCAACATTTCAGAGACTACACATTTCAGAGACTAGATTAGGCTTGAGCGGAGGGAGAGGTTGAGGGTCGAATAGGAATTTGAGAAAGTGGGGAGCACTTTAAATTGGATGAGAGATTGATTAATTTAAATAGTACATTATATTGATATGACATTATGTTTGACATTTGATTATATTTATAGTCTTAAAACCTGACCATATGAGTGTTTATCAGTAAATGAAATTGATCAGAAAAGTAAAGAGCTGTGTCAAAAATATCATAAGACAGAGAAGATTTGCCATGTATTGATGAGAAAGAATTATGAAATCATAATTGCCTGCATAATGTGAAGGGCTTTGTCAATCAGCAGGAAGCACAGCTATTACAATGTGATGTCATATTCTGCTTCTAGTGTCTTTCTAAGGGAGCTATTTTATTTTTTCTCTCTCTTCCTGGAAGCTTTTAGAATCCTTTCTTTATTCTAAGTTGCTGCTTAAGTTTTAGCATCATTGATTTTGCTACCTAATCTTTATATAGGTAGCAAACTATATAACTCAACTTTATTATTGTAAATTTATATTCTTAATCCTGTTCATTTGTTTCATTTTTATTTCTAATTATTTTTGAATAAAAGAGTCCCTGATTTCCCAACTTTGTAGAAAATGTATAAGGGTTGTTGAAACTTTTCTTTTTTTCTAATAACATTTTGTAATATTTTCTTTCTCTGGCTGTTCTGCACTGCACTGTGTAACTTGCCTTGTTTATTTCTGTGGATTTTCAAAATAAATGCCCGGTGATATTTTTCTGCTTTTCTCCCCGCCCAAAGAACCTTTTCGATGACTGTCATTTTCAAAAAAAAAAAAAAGTGTGGAGATAGACTCATAATCTTCTAAAAACCCTTCTTGTTTGCTTTGTATGTACTTAATTTGCATTTATTAGTAGGGCCAGAATTTGATTTTCATATTCAGTTGTCTGCAGGAGGTAAAAAGAAAACTAGAAAAGGAACTGGAATCAGTAAAACCATTATTATCATCTTTATTCCTCTAATGTCCTTCCAAAATGTTTGAGGGTCTCGAACCTGAAATGAACCACACCATGATGAAATCTGCTTCTGTACAAATGGAGGAAGACTTTGAGTGCAATGGGAGGTTGAATGTCGCTATCAAGTAGGTTCATTAAAATCTCACTTTTACCATGGAGGAAGTTAAGACAAAGAAAAAAAGAGAATGCATTGTCGTCAGGTTGTTTCTCTTTGCTCCCATTTTTTTTGCTACAGCTCAATATTTCTACAGCTGCCTTCTGCAGCTTCAATGACAGAATGGATTTCAGTGGATTTCCCCAAGATGAGGCCACATGGCAAAGTGTCCTCTACCTCCAAGTATAAGAGCCTGGTATCTGTGTATTAATTATGGTAGACTCTCTTGAATTTATGCAGATTGTAGGATATTTGGTCAATATCTCCTAGACTATGGTGTGACAGCTGGTGCTTTTCTAAACTAAAATGATGTCTCATTATTTTTCATTCCTTACATTCATTCCACTGAATATCAGGGATGGATATTTTTTGAAATATTCATGAATTTATTCATCTCTGCTAAACATATAGTCACCTTAGTCACTGTCTTTGCAGAAATTGATCACATTTCTACTGTTTTATTTTTTTAAAGTATGAAATGCAAGAATAAAGAAATGCAGAATAAAAAAAATAAATTACTGCTGTACATGACTGAATTGGTCATACTTTGTAAATTTCCATTGAAAATTTTCTAAAACAACACTGATAAACTAGAGTGAGAATTTATTCTACAACTTAGATACTATCTAAATAATACTATTTTAGTGCTAAAGATAGTTTTAATTTATTAGTAAAATGCATTAGTTATTAATATATTCCTAGCTGTGCTCTTCTAAAATGTTTTATATGGTTGTTTAAAAATGATTCAAAATATAACAGATATAGTTGCTTAGGTAATGAAGATCTTTACATTCTGTGATAAAGTTTAGGAGATTCTAGGGACAATTCTGATTTTAAAAAAGATAAAGGTAAATAGCTTCAGCAATATGTAATATCTTGAGGAAGAAGAAACAAAACAATTTCTCAAGGTCTCTTTCTGTTCTCTGATTATTCAAAATTCCCAATAGTATGCTATCTATACTGCTGAAGTCATTGCTGATATAAGATATATCCATGTTATAAACACTGTTTTCACTTAAAATTTGAATAAATGAGTTCAATCTTCACATCACTTAGTCACAGAGCTGTAATATAATTTGGTCTTTTTTTACAGGTAGAATTTTCCACGTGGTCTATTGCTCTTTAACATAAATTAGCATTTTGGAATTCGGGTTTATATAAACTATTTAGGATCTGTCTTTAAATAAAAAGCATACTCATAAATCATTTTGAATAATTTTCTCTAAGTCAGAAAAGACTAAAATGTCTATAATTAGAAATTATATTTTTCTTAAAATGTTTTCTAGTATATATAATTAAATGAGACCATTATTATTCTTGAATCATTTTAGTCTTTTTATTATAAAAATTACATTCATTAATAGGTTATATTTTTGTACTTAAAAGCTGCATAATAGGTTAATTTGGGCATAGTTTTTCATACGAATGTGGGTACAAATTAAATACATTTACTCTTGCTTCTGGAGTAATGATTCTGAGAAATAAATAGAGGGTAATAAAGTTATAAGTTTAACGTCTTACTATTTACTGAAATCAATTTGGAATAATTATACCTTTCTAAATCTTTGTCTAATGAATACCTATTACCTATATATTTGCACTCTCTAAATGATTTGCAAGCAAAAACATATAATTCAGAGAAATAAGTAGGAAATGGAGAACTTCAACGGCACCCAAGCTCTGTTGCACTCACATATATTCTTTCTGACACAAGCATTTTACCTGAATGTGTAGCCCTGATATTCTATAAACAACATTTATTAGAGATTTTCAACCAAGGTAAACAGAATTTATTCTTCCAAGTACATCATTGTTTGAAGGACATTAGCGTCACATAATTTGTAAAGAGGCTGGTCTTCATGACTCTGTTTTATAACCTACTAGATATGCCAAGCTAGTAATTTACAACCCCAAATCATGAACCTCATGCAATTGAGAGGAAAGGCATTTATTCCTTCACACATAATATTATGGCAATTTCTGGGGAATCATAGTGTGAATAAATACAATAACTTAAGTTTATGTTCTTTCTATTATAACTTTGGAAAGTTAAATGTAGTATGAGCTGCACTGAATTTCTAGAACATTTGGTAAAGATGAAAGCAGAATAAAAAGTATATATACCCACACATATATGTATAATAACTAATATTCTAATATTAAAATAACATATTACTATATATTATTTAATATATAATATGTGTGATATATTTACTATATTATTATATTGTTACTATATATTTTATTTGTTATATACATTTTGGAACCATCCAAAGGACTCAAGACTAGAATTGTATAAGAAATCCTGGGAATGCATGTGTTTGGTTTTTATGCATGATACTTTCTCAACAACAAATTACTGCCCTGCTTCAACAATTGTTTGGCGTTCTTAATTATTTTCTGAGTCAAGAATTTAGTGCTTTGATGTGTCATGCAACAAATTATATTTCACATTCTATATGTAATGCAAGGTCTTTTAACACCAATATCCCATATTATAAAAATATTATTTTCACTGAATATTATATGGATTGTGTATTATTAAGAAACATGTTGGAATCACTGAATATTTTGAGTGCAAGCTTAGCCACTGTAGCTCAAATACCTCATTATATGTAATGGTAACACAAATTATTTTGTCAGAGCACTAAGTACAATATCCTGTTAAAATGAGAGAAAATTATGTTTATCATAACAAAAAAGCTTGAGTGCAAACAGTTATTAGAATTCTACTATCAAGAATGGTAGGAAAATATGAAATCTAATCGTGAATGTTAATGCATACTCTGGAACATTAACCAAAATGCCATCTGTGTTTTCCAATGTTACATGGATTTTTTTTATGTCCCTAATTGAAAATTCTTTAGAGCAACTTTCTAGAAAATTAAAGATCAAATTAAAGGCAAAAAGATATTAGTGTTTATTACAACACAAATGAGGAAACAGAAATTTAAAGTAATAAGTGACTTTTTCAGTCACAAAACCAGGTAATCACAGCGCTGGAATTGTAATCCAGCTCTCTGGTAGCACAATAGCAAAGTATTCATAGACCATAGACATGGCAGTTTTTTCTAATCTTAAACATATTTTACAGGCTTCTTGATTCTTGACAAGTCATGTAATCTCACTTAGCCTTACTTTTCCTATTTAAAAAGGAAAGGAAAAGCAAAAATGCAACAAAAACAAACAAAACAAGAGTGATTATAATAAGGCATCATACAATTTTGTGAAAATTATATAAAACAAACAAATGAGGGACCATAGTGGGTTAAGGGCTTAGTGTGGTGCTTTGCCCATAGAATTGTTTAACAAATACTACCTCTTATTTTTACTTGCTTTTATTAATATGGTATAGTACATTTTCCACTAGATCTGTTTGTCAAACTCAGCCATTAATTTGGAATTTCCCTAATCAATAGTTATATATTAATATCCGTCATTATCATATAAGTCAAAGACAGTTGCTAGACATACATTCTGTACCTTGGTGCATTGCTTTATTGTGTCTCATAGGGACTGCAATTAATATTGAGTCTGGCCCATTCCTATTAACCTATCATTAGTTCTCTTAAAGCCTTGTTCTTTCTTACCCTTCTTTGTATCTAAAATAGCAAAATTTCAAACTTATTTTTAATCAAATTCTTAACTATTTGATGCCTGTACCAGTTAAACAGTAAAATATTGTCTGAGAAAAGTCACACACTCAACCTAACATTTCTTTCAGTTCATATGGGTCTTCAATACTGCCTGAAAGTTCTCCCACACTTTCCCAGTATGCTGTTTCTCTCCATTTCCAAAGGAACTAGTTCATATTTTATCCTCACACTGCAAAATTTAAGTTCTATGTTCTGTGACTTTTCACTTGCAAGAACTAATGATGTTTTCTTAAACTTCCTTGTGAAAGTCAAAACAATTAGCAAGGAGTCTCCTCATTTTCCCATCAATTAACCAATCTGTGTTCCTAATCTGGACACACTCTCTCTGCATTTCCTCCAGTTAAAGTAGCCGCTGTTGCTCCCCTCCCATTAAAATCCACTTCTTCCACCTGTACCCTAGATCTCATCCACTTTTACCTTCTCAAGAACCTATTGCTGTAACACTCCTTTCTCCTTATGACTTATTAATTTATTCCAATCTATTGAATATATAACTATGCTTTAGTATGCATTTATTAAAAACAAGCAAAAACAAATAAATAAATCAAAATAAAACAGGCCTGCAATTTCCATTGTCCCCGTGTTCCACTCCAGGCAACATGCCTTATGTCTTTAAATTTTCTTAGAAAAACTCTTACAAGATTTTTAAGTTATGTATAGTCACCAAATTCACTTCTTCAACTTCCTTTTTTTCATCCCACTCAAAATTTATTTTTTCCAAATAACTTTACTGATAGTGATCTTATCAAGGTCACCAGTGGTCTCATGTATGTCACCTATGACCATTTTGCTGTCTTCATCTTACTTGACTTCTAGGCACAATTTTTCACATTTAAATACTCCCTCCCTTTTAAAAGTACTGTTACTTCTTGACCTTGATGATGATATCATATACCTGCTTTTACTTCTACTCATTGGTTACTCCTCTTTAATCTCCTTGTTGGTGCCGGAGCCAGCCGGCGACGTGCGGCACCTAGAGTTTGGGGGTGAGGAT
>VBSM01001124.1:29683220-29718442 GCA_008086735.1 Cheirogaleus medius | reverse complement strand
CTGGGCAGCAGCCGTACCCCAACTCTACCCGTGTCCGGGACAGCTTCCGACATGTTGGCACAAATATAAATTTTAGAGTTGCCTGGATTAGGCCAGAGACATTATCCTTTCTTTTATCCCTAGATGATCAAAACAGCCTCATGGTTTAAAATGGATTAATTACTATCTACTCCCAATTTTACATCTCCAGTACTGATTTTTTTGTTAATCTCCACCATCAAATTGTACATAGAATTATCTGTTTGATATTACCATTAGACTACCTTGTTATCATCTCAAATCCCATGTGAACAAAGCAAAACTCTTATTTCCATTCCTAAAAAAGAACCAAATAAACAAATAAATCATCTGGCTCACCTAAGCCATCTCAGAACTAGATTAAACTGACCTCCTTTCAACTCTTCCTCCATAATCCATCTTCCCCACATAGGCAGAGTGATCTTTTAGTGATCACAAGTTATTTTTCTATTTAAGATTCTACAATTGACATAAAATGGAATCATACAAATACTCAATACAAAAGAAGACAGAAAAAGAAAAAAGGGGAAGAAAGAATACATGAGACAATAATTGCCAAAGTGATACCTAATAATATTAATAATCATATTAAATTTAATGTATAACACTTATATAAATCTCATGGATGAGCATTAGTTTATATCTTTTGAGGAATTAGTCTATTTTAACTAAGTTGTCAAATTTATTGACTTAAATTTATTTATAACATCTTTTTATTACCTAGTTAATATCTGTAGAGTCAGTAGAAAGGCCATTTCTCATTTTCTTTATATTGGTAATTTGTGTATTCTCTCATTTTTTTCTTATCTGTCTGATTAGAATTTTGTCAATTTTATTGATCTTGAAAATAATTATTTTTAATATAACTAAACAATAAAAATTTTAAAGTAAGAAAACCATACTATTTATAAGAACATCAAAATTACGTTACAGGGACAAATCAGACAGATGTATGCAAGATCTGTAAAATCAATTCTTCAAAAATTGCTGAGAATAATTAAAGATATAATTAAAGAACTAAAAAATTATGAAGCATATTTCTATCATAGGTTGGAAAATTCAATATTATTAGGATTTCAATTCTCCCCAAATCTATCTGTAGATTAAATGTATTCCTAATAGAATAGCGAGCAAAATTTTAGTAGAAATTGTCAGCCTGGGCCCAAACTCATATGTAAATGAAAAGAACATAAAATGTAAAATACAACTTGAAAGAGAAGAAGCAAGAGAGAGGACTGACAATACTTGATTTCAAAATTTTTACAAAGTTACATTTATCAAAATAACATGATATTAGCATAAAGATAGACAATTAGATCAATGGAACAGAGAACAGAGTTCAGAAACAGAGCCACACATATGTGGTAAATTGATTTTCAATTAATATATAACAACATAGAGGTAAAAGGTTACTTTTTCAATTGTTATAAAACTTGTATATTTGTATGTCAAAAAAAGAACTTTTTCATACCTGGTATACTATATAAAAATTAAGCCAAAATGAATCATTCCTAAATATGGAAATTAAAATGTAAAAGTTTTAGAATAAAATATAGAGAAAATATATTTGATCATACGTTAGGTAAAGATTTCTGTGATTTAACACCAAATACACAATCTGCTAAAGAACAAACTGATAAATTACATTTTATCAAAATCAAAAACTTTTGCTCTTTGAAAAAGATTCTTAAGAGAATGAATAAACAAAGCACAATCCTGGAGATATATTTGCAAATTATATTTTTTATGCTAACTTATATGTAGAATGTATACAGAAATCTTACCACACAATAAGAAAACTCAACAAACCAATTTTTTAAACACCAGATTGTAACATATACCTCACAGAAGAAGATAAAGGGAAATGTTTGTTGTCCTGAAGTTTAATTATGACCCTAGTTTGAATTTCACACTCTTGTCAATGCTGAATTAGTACCTCTTTTAAATCACGTCTCATATTATTATAATAATGTATTTTCATTCTAAGTCCTTTATTATAAAAATAGGGTGAATTATACATAAATTTCAACCTTTATTTCCTTAAGCAACTATTCACCAAAATACTGAGAAACAAGCATGAACTCAAACTCAGTAACTATTATTTAAAATTTAAGGTAATTCAAATGATGTAAAGTGATAAAATAATAGATTATATTTTGAGTAAACATAAGTGAAAATAATGGGTTTATTGTATGTACTGTCCATATGGCTTATTTACTTATAGATATCAAGGACCGTATTGGGAATTCTAGTGAATGAAATAAAGGCATAATGTGAAATGTAAGTGTACATACTGATCCTAATTTTAATCAAGAAACTTAGATGGAGACAGCAGAATAGCCTACATGAATGAAAATAAAATCTTAAATGCCCCAGTCAACTAAATGGAACTCCTTTTGGCTAAGGGGACCCCAGATAATCTTTAAAGCTGAGTTGCTAGCCATGAGAAGAAAGGAGGTCAGACACACCTACTTATGCCCCCTCCCTTTTGGAGTTACTCTTTGTAACAACAGGATACTTAATCACTATTGAGCCGAAAGCCACATAAGACAATGTTAAACCACTTGAGTCTTGGTATATGTGGTATATGTTTGGTGGCTTGTCTTTGATTAACAGACATCCTTATCTTAAAATATTCCAAGCCTTTAGACAAAGCTTCATGTCTTCAACAAATTGCAAATCAAAGAATCTTGAAACGCATATATAGCCTGCAACCCTCTCTGCCCCCTTTGAGATGTCCTGCCTTTTGGGGCCAAACCAATGTACCCCTTACATGTATTGATTTATTATTCTACATGTTATATCTGTCCCCATAAAATGTATAAAACCAAACTTTAACCCAACCATGGCAAAACTACTTGCTTAAGGCTTCCTGAGCATGGCACTCCTTGCGATGGTCCCACATATTCAGTTCAAAATCAACCTCTTTAAATTATTTTACAGAGTTGGGGTTCTTCTGTGTTGACACATAAAAACTTCCAGGTACAATCTGACTTCATCTTAAGAAAGTATATTTTTAAAAATTTTGGTCATCTTACAGGAAATTATTGATACAGTTTTTACTTGAGAAAAATAAACTTGATTTTATGTATTATCATAACCATATTCCAACTGAGTGTATCCACCAGAGCAGATTCCAGATCATCCTGAATCTCTAGTTAGCTTTCATTTAGGGCTCCTGGCTCTTTTACAGTCTACCTCTGTGCACGGCTCTTTTGAAATCAATGGAAACTCCCTGCTCAGATCAACAATATGAGGGTATGAAACTGAATGGAAAAAAGTGACCTTTGAGATAGTATTGCTCTTGAAATTGAAAAGTTATCTTGGTTATTATAGAACTCAGCGCAACACATTTCCTATTTCAAGGGCAGTAAAGTTACATCTTAAAAAAAAGTGTTTCTAAAATGGCTTTTCATATTCAGCCACACGCTGGTGAGTTAAAACTGAATTGAGATTTTAGGAATGAAGATAATAGGAAAAAAAGTAAATAGAATGGCTCTAAAATAGGGTTATAAACCAGTTGTTAAATGAAACTATTTGGATACAACAAAAAGGGGAGAAAACAACTACCATTTCCATTTTTAAATAACTTGGGAAAACTAACATATTATAACTTCAATGTAGTTACTTTAATTACATATATATTTTGGTAAAATACACAAAAATTTGCCATTTTAACCATTTTTAAGTACAAAATACACTGACATTAATTACATGCACAATGTTGTGCACCATCACCACTCCCTACTTCTAAAACATTTCCACCACCCAAACAGAAACTCTGTACCCATTAAGGAGCAATTACCTGACCTCTATCTCAGTCTCTGGTAACTTCTACTTTCTGCCTTTTTGAATTTTCCTATTTTATATATTTCATATAAATGATATCATACAATATCTCTCCCTTTGTGTTTGCCTTATGTCACTTAACATTATATTTTCAAGGTTTATCCATGTTGTTACCTATATCAGAATTTCATTTATTTCTATGGCTGAATAATAATCCATTGTATATATGTATCACATTTTGATTATTTAATTCATCCCTTGAGCAACACCTGGGTTGTTTTCATCTTTTGGATATTATAAAGAATGCTGCTAGGATCATTTGCATATAAGTATCTGATTGAGTCCCTATTTTCAATACATTTTGGTACATTTTTGAATAAAATAGTTGGGTCATATTTTAAAACTATGTTTAACTTTGAGAAATTGTCATATTGTGTTCCACAGTGGCTGTACCATTTTGCATTTCTGTCAGGACAGTATGAGAGTTCTAATTTCTCCACATCCATACCATCACTTGTTATTTCCATTTTTAATGATAGCCATACTAGTAGGTTTTCAGTAACATTTCATTGTGGTTTTTATGTTTTTATTTGCATTTCCATAATGATTAATAATGCTAAGCAACTTCCCATGTGCTTATTGGCTATTTGTAAACCTTTAGAAAATGTCTGTTTGAGTTCTTTGTCATTTTATATTTGTGTTGTTGTTTTTTAGCTGTTGAGTTAAAGGAGTTCTTCATATATGTTGGATATTAAACCCTTATACATAATATGCAAATATTTTTTCTATTTTATAGGTTGTCTTTTCACTCGTGATAGTGTCCTTTAACGCAGAAAAGTTTGTAATTTTTATGAAATTAAGTTTATTTACTTTTTCTTTTTTTGCCTATGTTTTTGGTGTCATATTTAAGAAGCCACTGGTAAGTCCAAGGTCTTGAAGATTTGCTGCTTTTTTTCTAGAAATTCATGGCATTAGTTCTTAAATTTAGGTTTTTTGGTTTATTTTGATTTATTATTATATATGATGTAAAGTCATGGTCTAACTTTATTCTTTACATGTGGATATCTAGTTTTTCCAGCATAAATTGTTGAAAAAAACTACAATTTTCCACTGAAAGGGCTTGGCACTCTTGTGACACATCAATTGATCATATATGTGAGGATTTATTTCTGGGATATCAATTCTATTCTATGTATCTTTATATCAGTATCACATTGTTATAACTACTTGTGGCTTTGTAGTAAGTTTGAAATAGAAAGAGAGTGAGTTCTTAAATTTTCTTTTTACTTTTCAATATAACTTTGACTATTCAGGATTCCTTAACATTTTACATGAAATTCAGCATGGGTTTTTCCATTCCTGCTGAAAACACCATTGAGATTTTGATAGGAATTTTATTGAATCTGTATTTGAATAGTAATGCAATCTTAACAGTATTACGTCTTGGTATCCACGAATACAAAATGTCTTTCCATTTACTTAGGTCTTTATAAATTTCTTTCAGCAATATTTTGTAGTTTTCAATGTACAATTCTTGTGCCTTCTTGTTTAAATTTATTCCCAAGTATTTTATTCTTTTCAATGTTATTGAAAATGGAAATGCTTTCCTAATTTCCTTTCATATTATTGTTTGTTAGTATACAGGAATACAGCTGATTGATGCAAGTTTATTTTGCAAACTTCAAATTTGTTAAATTTATTACCTTTAACATTACTTTGTGGATTTTTCAGGGTTTTGTACAAGATCATGCCATTTATGAATAGAAGTCATTTTACTTCTTTCTTTAAAATTGAAATACTTTTTATTTATACTTCTTTCCTAGTAACTCTGGCAAGAACATTCAACACTATGCTAAATGGACGAGGAAAAAGCAAGTATCCTTATATTTTTCCTTATTTTAAAGAAACGGCACTCAGTCATTTACCAACTTGCTATGATTGATCCTAGTTGTGTTTTTCTCATATATGATCTTTATTATGTTGAAAACGTCTCTTTCTAATTCCATTTTTGTGTGTTTTTTAATCATTAAAGTGTGTTCGATTTTTTCAAATAATTTTTCTGCATCAATTAAGATTATTGTTTTTACTTTCATTATATCAATGTGGTATACAAGATAGACTGATTTTTATATGTTGAACCATCCTTACTTTTCTGGTAAAAATGCCACTACATTATGGTTTGTAGTCCTTTTCAGTATAGATGAGTTCCATTTATTAGTATTTTGTTGAGGATTTTCACACTTACATTGATAAGGGATATTGGTGTACGGTTGTTTTTTTGTATTGTCTTTGTCTGGTTTCAATTTCAGAATAATGCTAGCCTAACAGAATGTGTTAGAAAGTGTTTCCCCTTTCCTATGCTTTTTTAACAGAGTTGAGATGGATTGGTATAAAATCTACTAGTGAAAATTTTACCAGTGGTCCTGGGCTTTTCTTTGTTAGGAGGCATTTTGTTGTTGTCTTTAACTGATTCAACCTGTTTACATATTAGAAGTCTATTCATATTTTTTTATTTCTTCTTGAGAAATTTTAGAGTTTGTATATTTTCCAGAATTTTACCAGTTCCTCTAGGTTATTTAATTTGTTAACACACAGTTGTTCATAGTACATTCTTACAATCATTCTTTACTCCTATACAGTCAGTATAACATTTTTCATTTCTGACTTTAGTAATTTGAGTCTTTTCTCTTTTTTTCTTAGTCAATCTAGCTAAAGGTTTGTCACTTTTGTTGATATTTTTAAAGAGGCAGTTTTTTGTGGCTTTTTTTGCTTTATTGACTTTCCCTGTCATCTGTCTCTATTTTGTTTATTTCCACTCTAATCTTTATTATTTCCTTCTTTGTTTTATTTTCTTTTATTATTTTTTTCCTTCTTCTTTGGGTGTAGTGAGCTATTCTTTTTCAAGGTCCTTAAATTTTACAGTTAGGTTATTGATCTGATATTTTTTACATTTTTTGTGGTAGCCATTTATAGACATAAATTCTACTTTGAGAACTGCTTTCACCACATTTCATAAAGTTTTGTATATTGTGTTTTTGTTTCCATTTTTCTCAAGGTATTTTCTCATTCCTGTATGATTTTTTCTTTGATATGTTGGTTGTTTAAGAGTGTGTTGTTTAATTTCCACATCTTTGGAAAGTTTTCTTGTTATTGATTTTAGTCTTCCATTGTAGTCAGAAAAGATATAATGTAGGATACCAATATTTTTAAATTTGTTAAGATTTGTTTTGTGGCCTAAGATATAGTCCATCACAAATAATTTTCTATGTACACTTAAGAATAATATGTATTCTGCTGTAGTTGAGTGGAGTGTTCTGTGTACATATTTCTTATGACTAACTGATTTGTAAGGTTGTTTAAGTCTTCCATTTTCTTACTGCTATTATGTCTGGTTTTTCTATCTTATATTGAAAGTAGGGTATTGAAGTCTCCCTAAGTTATTTAACTATTTATCCCTTTAATTCTGTCGAGTTTTGCTTCATAAATACTAGGGCTTTGCTGTCAGCTGTGCATATATTTATAATTGTAATATCTTCTTGAAAGACTAAATCTTTTATCAATACATAATATCCTTTGTCTCTTGTGCACTTTTTTGACTTATAATCTCTTTTGTCTGATAATGCTAAATCTACTCCTAACTGTATTTTAGTTATTATTTGCATGAAATAGCTATTTTCATCCTTTACATTCAATTTTTGTGTATATGTATTTACACCCAATGTGACTATCTTGTAGACAGCATATATATGGATTATGAGTTTTGAAAATTCATTCTGTCAATTTCTGCCTTTTAATTGGCTAGTTTAATTCATTTACATTTAAAGTAATTACTTACAATGCAGAACTTGTTTATACCATTTTGCTATTTATTTTCTGAATGTCTTATGCTTTTATTCCTCAATTCTTCATTACTGCCTTTTTTGTATTTACTTGATTTTTTACATCATTTTTTTTACATCATTTTCTTTTCTGTATATTTTACTTAATTTTTTATTGGCATCCTAGGAAACTACAATTAAATTATTAATTTTATAACAACTTAGTTTGAATAATATCAGCTTATTTTCAAGCATACATTCTGTTCTTATACATTTCTTATTTCCCCCTTTATATTGTTATTGTTGAAGACTATATCTGTATGTATTGTGCCAATTAATATAAATTTATTATTTTATATATTTGCCTTTTAAATCATATAGTAAAAAAGAGAAGTTATAAACCAAAAGGACAATAATATAGATTTCTATATTTGCCTATGTATTTTTATTTACTACATTTCTACATTTCTTCACAGGGCTTTGAGTTACTGTATGGCATGATTTTATTTCATCCTGAAGGACTGCCTTTAGCAGTTCTGTATAACAACTCTACTAGCAACAAAACTTCTTAGCTTTTGTTTATCTGAAAATATTTTAATTTTACTTCATTCTTGAAGGATAGTTTTGCCAAATATAGAATTCTTGGTTGAAAGGTTTTTGGTTTTTTTTTCTTAAGCTTTTTAAATGCCTCCTACCACTGCCTTCTGACCTCTATGGTGTGTAATGAGAAAAACAGCTCTAAATCTTATTAAGGATCCCTTGTATGTGTCATATGGCTTCTCTCCTGATGCTTTCAAGATTTTCTTTTTTTATTTGGCTTTCAACAATTTGACTGTAATACATCTCAATGTGGACCTCTTTGAATTTATTGTCTTAGAATTTATTGAGTTTCTTGGATATTTAGATTCATGAATTTCATCAAATCTGGGAAGTTTTTGGCCACTAATTTTTCAAATATTTCTCTACCTCTTTAGTTCTTTCCTCCTGTCATTCCCATTGTTGGTATGTTTGGGAGTGTCCCGCAGGTTCCTCAGGTTCTACTAATTTTTCTTAATTATATATTTTTCTTTCTGCTTCTTAGACAAGATAATTTTAATTGCCTTATCTTCAACTTTGGTGATTCTTTCATCTGTCTGCTCAGATCTGCTATTCAGCCTCTGCAGTAGTTTTGTTTTAAATTTGAGCTATTATACTTTGCAGCTCCAAAATTTCTACCTGGTTCCTTATGCTAATTTTACTATTTATTAAATTCCCTATTTGTTCATTCATTGTTCTCTAATTTTCTTTTAGTTGTTTGTCCATGGTTTTTCTTAGCTCATTGAGCATATTTAAAAGTTGATTTAAAGTCTTTTAACTAGTAATTTCAATTTCTGGGCTACCTAGAATAATTTTTTTTCAAATTATTTTTCCTGTGAATAAGCCATTTTTCCCATACCTCTATATGTACAGTAACATTTTGTTCAGAGTGGAACATTTTGAGAATTAAAGTGTAATTCTCAAAATCAGATTCTCCTTTTTCTCAGGGATTGCTTTTGTCACTTATTGAATCCTGCATTTAACTACTTGTATAGTGACATTTCCAAGCTATATTTGCAAAGTCTGTGTTCTATATTGTGTGTACACTGAAGTTTCTCTTGTCCTTTCTTTGGTGAGCCTGACCTGACACAGATTTTCTTAAATTTCTAGATCCAAACACACAGAAAGTCTGCTTTAAGGAGATGCTGTTGGCTTGGACAACATGTGAAATCTAAACAAAAAAGAAGATGCTCCTGGGAAAGTCTTTTCATTCCTAGGGAGCAAAGGTAAGATCTGTGTTAGTCCCATAGGGAACAATCAGACCAGTGAAACTACACAGACCCTTTTATTGGAGGACAAGTTCTTACTATCGACCCTGATACCAACCAGGTGCTCTAGCAATGTGGGCTCCTATTCCCATGTCCACGGCAGAGACTAGGTAAGTTGGCCTCTTATTAATGGTCAGCAGCCTCTCCCTTCAGCAGGCACCTCCCTTTACCGCTATATGTATATTATCAGGTTTCATTTCTGAAATAGTTGATTCTCATGTTTTTTCCAGCTTAATTGTTGTTATGGTGGAGGGACTGAACCCTGAAACTTCCTACTCCACCATTTTTCATAATATCACTTCAGTGTTTTCTTTTAATCTATTAAAAGAACATATCCTTGTTTGTAGCATTTTCTCCTAAAAATTGTTTTGGGTTTAGAATATTGTCAAGAACTGTAATAAAAATTTTGCGAAGCATGTTTAGGACATAATAAATAATTTGACATAGTCCATTACAGTCCATATCCATTTTTTACTAACAATAACTCATTTTATTCTTATAATACCTTACATAGGTGCTATTATTTAAATTTCACAGATGACAAATAAAGATTAGAAAAGTTAAAGAACAAATTTATAACTTGTGAATGGAAGAACAAGAATGAAAAATTAAGTTTTCTGAGTCTGTGTCCCATACTCTTTTACCTTCCAACAGTATAATACTGCTAAAACTTAGTATCTGGTGACTTGAGTAAACCATAAACATAGAATGTGTAAATAGCAAAATTTATAGAATTTTAAAAAATATTTCATGTTTATTACTAAAGTTGTCATTGTTGTTCTCACTTTAGGGTATAAACACTTGTCCACTGTCCTACATAATAAAAGCAAATATCCCAGGAGGCATACTTTCATTTCTTCTGACAATTAATTTTAAATTTGAGAGACACATCAAAGCACTCATATCTAAAAATAAGAAAAGAGTGTAAAAAAAATAGCTCTAACTTTTTATTTTACTCATGGAATTTTTCAGTAGCTTAGAAACAAGTTATATATCAGAAAAGATTATATATTTTTGTTTTTCTTTTTGAAAAGTGGCATTATATTTTAGTCAATCTCATTTATTTAAATAATAGCAACATTGGTACTCAATATTCTGATCAGCCCTCTGAACTCCAAAGTAAAATAAAATAAAATGTGTCTCTAAATCTTGGCATTAATGTCCATCTTGTTGCAATTGGAATGCCATTTAATTTATAGATATAGTTGTTGATTTTTTCTTTTCTTTCTTTTTTTTTTTGGTATGGCTTCCTAGAAATTTTATTAGAGGTAAACGATAAATGTGACAACTTAAAATGATCAAAGGAATTGATAAATTCTGCAGTGGTTGCAAAATATGAATGTTACAAGAAATGATCAGCCAGCATCAATTTAATATAACTGGATATTAAATTTGTCTAGTATTATCTAATAAAGAAATTAAGGGAATATACATTTCTCTTTGGAATGTTTCTATATACATTTTAAAAAATCAAATGTTTTTTTTTGAGGGAAAAATACAGCTTAATGTAAAATAAATATGGCATTCCAGTGCATAGTTTTAATAAATACTAACTTACTTCAATTTACAGAGGAAGTTGATTAAAAATTTAGTAACTGCTTTTACAGTGGGAAATACTAAATGAGTTCCCCATTTTAAATCTGTGTTGTATGAAATACATTAGAACAGAAAAATAATATTTGGAGCAATTAAATTAATGATGTGTAAATTAAAGCTTATTTTGAGTACATTGTTATCAGAAAAAAACATAATCTGAATGTCCATCAGTAGAGGAATGGGTGAATAAATAATAAATTGTCGCACTATTGTATAGGGCATTATTGCACTGGTATCTAGTGTTATTCATATCCATTCTCTACCTTGTGAACTTGTAGTTATAAGTACAGGAAATGGATTATATTTCCCATATACACTTATAAACAGAGTTCTCACTTGGATTCTACAATAAACAGCATTTGTGTAATATTTCAAAGCAAAGAGAATGGGAAATCACTATTCTCTGCTGTAAGAGATATTGATACTTAAGCAGATGTGAAGCATGAAGCAGCTTCCAGGTGAGCTTTTGTAAATAATCTGCAGCTGAGATAATTGATAGCCGCATCCTGTGATTTGGGAACTTACTGGTTTCTTGGAAGCTAGGAGGGGCCTTCATTATTCTTTGACCACCCCACTCCATATTTCCAACTGATTTTTTAAGCATCTAATTTATTTTATCATATTTCTCCTGCTAAAATAAGTAACTCTAGCCCTTGAAGCTAAAAGGCAATTATGCATCTTTTAAAATTAATGACTTAAATCTTTATGCATTAACATGGAGAGGAGACCATAAAATATTATTGCATACAAACAAAAACATGCTACAGAATGATAAAAGTTTTGTTTAATTTGTAAAACTATGAATCTTTATTTTGATAAACTCCGTTCTCATATAATCTGTATTATAAAGTGTGCTCATATGAGCATAGACATGGGAGTAAGATGATAGAAGGGCAAAACCTTTACTCATCTCTAAATTATTTAATTTAATAAAGCATGCATTTTTATTTTTAATAAGTGATCATCACAGAAGTTACATCATTACACAAAATATTAGTGTAACTGTTTAATTTTTTAAAGTTTAATCTAATTTTTATTATTTAAGATTTTTGATAAAGGGTTTAATGGTTTTTTTATTGCACAAGAATACATAGTTTTTCTAGTTTATAGATATTTGTTCTTTTTGTTGTCCAGCATCCATTTCCCTTATTTTATGTTTTTTTTTACCCTGATTCTCAACTCTGAATTTACCATTCTTTCATAGCTCATGTACTTTTGTGGTATATTTTTAATGAGTATAGAATGCTGGTTAAAATTAATATTCTCTCAGATTTTGTAAGTAATTATCCTCTTAATCAGGTTAGCTATTGTGAAATCTGTGCAAACTTGGTTCTTCCCTCTACCCATTTGATTTTTATTCATTGGTTTTATTTTTCCTCTCTGGAAGCTTTTACATTATTTTTTCTTTCTTCTCTGCTTGTAAATATTATGGGAGGTCATTTTTATGTCACTTTTTCATTCTAGTTTTTTTATTTTTTTCAAATTCTTCTTTGGTTAAGGCACACATGGACCCTCTCATTAAGAAGGCTCATGATATTCATCTTTAATAGATCTTCTCATGTTATATTTTTGATAATTTATTCCTCCACATTTTAATTTTTCTCTCTTCTGGACCTCCTATAAGTTAAATGTTAGACTTCTAAATGGGTTTCCTTCTAAATGGGTTTCATGGAATTTGTTCACATTTTCCATGTATTTGCTTTAATATTGTAATTCGTAAGAGATTAGCATTTATAGGAGAATGTATCAAAAGGTAACTTTGAGTAGCTTTTTGTATCTTTTCATATCTTCATGTTTATTGCTCACGTGGAAAATGTATTTTATAAAGTGCTGTTCAATTATTTTATTTATTTTCCTATTAAATTATTTGCCTTTTTTCTTGTTCATGTGAAGAAATCCCTTACATGTATTGGATATATGCCTTTTTCAGTTATGTGTTAAATCTATTCTTTCCTTTTCACTCAACTTGAGTTCTATCAATCAGAGTTTCTTTATTATAAAATAGTTTAATAATTTTCTTTCTTAATAATCCTCTCAGCATTCTGTTTATGAAATACTTATCTACATTAAGATCATAAAGAGATTCTCCATGTTATTTTCTAGATATTTTATTGTCTTGCATTTAAATGTAAGAGATATCATGAATTGTCTATGGGCTAAATTTTATTTTTTCCAACTGCATATATAATCATCCCAGCATAATTTATTGAAATAAGAGAATTTTTCCTAATAGTCCTCAGGCCGTCCTTGTTTAAAATCAAGTGCCTATATATGTGGATTTATTTTCCATTTCTTTATTCTTATCTATTGCCAAAAAGATTTTCTAATTCTTTATTAAGAAGTTTAATTCAAGGTAAGCAGGAGCATGTGAAAAAATAAATGAGGCAAAAAATAAGAGAGAACACAAAAATATCAGAAGGTTATTATTCATCTGGCCACCATTGGATATCAAGGGCAACTGACTGATCAGCTTATAGGCTTTCAAAGAGGCCTATATAAACTACTATGTCTCAGATAAATATGTACAGGTCAAGAGAAGAATTTATCTGCCAGCATTTGTTACTATTGGCCAAAGATTGTTCCTTTTGGAGATAACTGTCTTCCACCCCAGATTGCACTTGAATTGTTACTAACAAGATCCCACAGTTTCTCAAGAAAAAAATTTAATCTCTTATGAAAATTTAATCTCCACCGCAAGAGAAAAATTAATCTCTGGGTAAAAGGTGACAAGCATGACCTATGTCATAAGGTGAAACATTGTAGGGTTTTACTTTGAGATGATGTCTGGGGAAAAGAACAGCTGAGTTGTTCACTGCAGTGGCGGACAGGAATAAAATGACCAAATGTCCTAAGAGGAGAGAAGACAAATAAGATATACATAAAATATCCTCACAGTTTTTTTTCTTCAAGTAGAACAATTATTAGTCCATCAAATTTCATGTATACCTCAGAATATGCTAGTAAATATACATACATACATACAAACATGTGCACATACAAGCTTGTTGTGTTATGATTGGTATTACATAAAATTCTAAACCACTATTGCAGAAAATTAATATCTCAAAATAATTGAGCCCAACTATCCATAAATATTGTATATCTCACCTTTTAAAAAATTTCTTCTTTAATATCTCTCAAAATGTATGGTTTCTCAGTGGAAATCTTACTTATCTTCTTAAAAAATTTATACATACTTATTTTACATATATAGTCATGTGTTGCTTAACAACAGGGATGTGTTGTGAGAAATGCATCATCAGATGGTTTCATCATTGTGTAAACATCATAGAGTGTACTTATGCCAACCTAGATGGCATTGCCCACCACACATTTAGGCTGTATGGTATAGCCTGTTGCTCCTAGTTTATAAACCTGTACAGCATGTTACTATCCTGAATGCTGTAGGCAATTGTAACACAATGGCAAGTATTTGTGTATCTAAACATATCTGAACATAGAAAAGGTACAGTAAAAATAGAGTATAAAAGATAAAAAATGATACATTTGTACAGGGCACTTACCATGAATAAACTTTGCAGAGGGGAGTTGCTCTGGGTGAGTCAGTGAATGGTGAGTGAATGTGAAGGCCTAAGACATTACTGTATACTACTGTAGGCCTTATAATCACTGTGCACTTAGGCTACACTAAATTATAAAAAAAAATTATAAGAAATTAACCTTAGCTTACTGTAACTCTTTTACTATATAAACTTTATTTTTTTTAAAACTTTTGACTCTCTTGGTAATAACACTTAGCTTAAAACACACATTGTACAGCTATACAAAAATATTTTTCTTCATACCGTTATTCTATTAGCTTTATCCTTTTATAATTTTTTATTATTTTACTTTTTAAACATTTTTTGTTAAAAATTAAGACATTAACATTATGAGCAAGTCCTATGTACTGAACATAATTATATGTGCTATACTTTTATATGATTGGCAGTACATTCGTTTCATTTAAACCAGCGTCACCACAAATATATGCGTAATCCATTGCTGTATACAGTTATTTTATATTATATAGTAATTTAATTAGTACTGCTTACTTCATTTTCTAATGCTTTGTAGCTAACATATAGAATCAATATTGATTTTTATATTGATCTGTATCCAGCAATCCGTCTAAACTGTATTATATTTTCTAATAATAACTCTAGAGATTCTTTTGGATTTGCTATGCACAATCAATTAAGCTGTGATTAATGACAATTGATTTCTTCTTCTCCAGTATTTATGACTTTCCATTTTTGTCATACTAGTTGTCTATTGCTACCCTAAAGTTAACAGATTAAAGCAACATTATGTTTTGGTCCAGAAATCTCCAATTTGGGCAGAGTTCAGTGGATGTGGCTTTTCTTTGTCCATGCACATCAAAGCTGGGGTAGTTGGATGCCAGAGGGAAGAATCCACTTTCAAATTTTTCAGATGGACACTCTGGTGGAGCTGTCATTTGGGGGCCACAGGTCCTCCTCATACGGTCTTCTCCATGGGATACTTGAACTTATTCCCAGAGTGGTGGCTGAAATTCAAGAACAATCATACCAAAAACAGTGAAAATATACGTAGCATTTTTATGACCTAGCCTTGGGATTTATAAACCACCACTTTCACAATATTCTATTGGTAACATAAAAGTCCCAGAAATTTAAAGAATGAGGACAAAGATCCACAGTTTGCTGAGTGAGATTTACAGTTTGGCAAGACCATGTGGAATGGTATATTCTGTTTCGGCCATCTTTGAAAAGTATAATCTGCCCTATTGTATTGTAACTAAGACCTGTGAAATAAAAGAACAGGAAATAGACATAATTTCCTTATTTGCTAATTCAAAAAGAAATCTTTTAATATTTTTACCTTTAGGTATAATATTTGTTGCTACTTGGGTCAGTTCTGGTAAGTTATTTTTATTTTTATAAATTTTTTCCATTTTCTTTACATATATTATATTATATAGAATAATATTATCTCATATATATCCAATATGGAACATATATTGGATATATATTTATATATATATATAGAGAGAGAGAGAGAGAGAGAGACATGTTAATATAATAATACCCTTTATTTTTTCCCTGTCTCTAGATTTCGTATTGATATCCCCTATTTAATTTAATTCTTAGTATTGGTTATTTTTTGTTATCTTGCTGTTTCCTTGACTATTTGCAAATTATGTTATAGTATTCAAAGAACTAACTTCCTAGTTGATCCTCTGTATTACACTTTCATTTTATCACTCCCTGATCTTCTCATCATTGTGTCCTTCTTTCTACATTTGGTAAATATAATGTGTTCTACTTTTTCTTGTAGATCTCTCAATTTTTTTCCTTTTGTAATATATTGTTAGGCAACATTAATATGTGAATTCAAATTAAGAATTGTTATATTCTTTGGGAGAATTGAACCATTTGTTATTATGAAATATTCCTCTTTATATTATATAATATGTTATATTATATTGTTTTTTGATGTAGATTTACTGTGTTTAATGTGAACATAGTTACATGAACCATATTTTGTGCAGTGATTATGTGTATTTTGTGCAGAGAGATTCCATACACCCAGACCCCTCAAATAATGGCATCTTATATAACCATGATACAATTATCAAATTAAGAATTTAACATTAGTATAATACTGTTAACTCAATTACAGACTGCAGATTTTGCCAGTTTTTCCACTTATAACAGCTTTTCTCTTCCAGAATCTAATCCAAGATACCACAGTACAATTAATCGTTATATTTTCTTATTTTCCTCCTAAGTGGAAAAGGGACAGTCACTCCCAGTTCACTTTTATTTCTAATTGTATTATTTCATGTTCTTAACTAAAATGTACATATTTTACTAGGCAACCCTTTCCCCTCCTCATCCCTTTAAGCCCTGTACACTAATTGTTATACTACCATTTGTGCAAAGATGTCAAAAGTATTATTTATTCTTTTGTTTGTTAAGTATTTTTTCCTGGCTCTTCTTTATATTTCTAAATTCTAGATTTTGGCTGGGTGATCTTTTTACAACATCCATACTTTGTCAATGTGTTCTAGATGTCCTGGGTGGGAAGGTCTTTGAAAAGTATCCTATCTTACCTTATCAGTATCTTATCTGCCATTACTCAAAATGGAAGTCTGTAACATTTTTACAACTAATCAAAACTGATATGGTTGAATTATGCCACACACATCCCTAACACAGTGAGACCTATTAAACAACGTATATGCATTCTTTTATTCTCTAAATATTTATAGAAATTCTACATTGTATACATTGTACGATTAACGAATAGTATGCTACAAACAAAAGACTTAGTTTTTGTTTATTTTTCCTCTATGTACTTTAAATACACAGATAGAGTATATATTGTATATATTTCCTATCTCTTAAATAAAGTATCCTCTTCTCATACATTGAAAGTAAGTATGATCAAATATTCATCATTCAGAAGATTTTCTTATTTTAGTATCTATTGTTTTACCATGCTTGGAACATAACTGAATTATGGGATTGGGAATTTCTGAAGAAAACACATAAACAATTAGTAATAATAAGACAGATATGGGCAACAGTAGAATTATACAATATGTTCAAAATGTGAGGCTATAAAGAGAATAGACGTTTGGCAATTTTCCTAGTTTCTATCCAGGGACAAAATCTTCCATTGCTCAATCTGTATTTAGCAAAATGTATTTCAATAGCTTGATAAAGATGGCATAAGAAGAAAAGAAAATAGGACAAAATCATAAAGCAAAAGTAGCACATGTCAAACTGACAAGACTTTTATGTACCAAAAAGTCCAGAGGGGAAAAATGTCTTGTCTCACTAAATCTTCTTTTACTATTCCATATATCTCTCTGGAGCATGTATTGCCAAGCTAGACTAACAAGAGAACTCAAGTCTAACTGAACAGTGTAACTGAAATCACTCAGTGCAGATAAGTTTGGATAAAAAGGAGTGATAAGTGTGGTATTAAATGATCTATTATTAATATGATTGATTATTCTCCATCATCAGAATTGGTTTCCTATTAGGTAGCTAAGTAAAAGTGAGCTTAGAACTGACTCTCACTTTCAAGCTAGAAATCAATGACTTCTATTTATGTTATAAACATTGTGTTTAAAGGTGCCCTGACAGATTAGAGACAAACTTGTTTGATATCCAAAAATAACATGCAGTATAATATAATAACAGAGCATTTGAAGTAGAACCTAATAAATATTATAATTCTAAAGGTTAAAGAATGGATATTATTGAAAAATGTCCTACAAGCAACACAGCCCATCACTTCTGATCTATAAAGTCAAATTAAGCACTAACATCACAGGTAAAATTCAATGACAGCAAATTTAGTCATATCTCTTTGGGACTTGTAATCTTTAAAAGCTAGTCTTACAACTAGCTGTTATTACTCGTATATATTTAAAAGAGTGCCTATCCTTAGTGATATATTTAGTTACATTGTTTCATCACGTATGTTTTCAGTGCTATTAACCTCAAAATATTACTAGAAAATATAACTTATGGAAATAAGCTAATATCACAGTAAACAAAATAATTGTAAAATACATGACACATTTATTTGTGCCACAAGAAGTGTGTTTTAAATATTATTTTTTCCAAAACAGCACAGATTAGTAAATGGAAGACTAGAAATGTCTGTGGATTTAGAGCAATATTAATAATGGTAGTCTTTGGTTTAGATAAAACCCTATTTTAAATGATATAATATAGACAACATAGTTTTGCAGAACCTCAAAATTATTTTTTTCTCATTGTTAATAAAAATAAGATTTTCTTCATGTTTTCTAAGTAACACATTTTTCAAAAAATGTTATTGAAACAAATAATTTGTACATGATTTTGATGGAGAGACTTAATCTGTGCTCCAGTGTCATCCTGAATGTCTTAGCAGTATCCATCATGTCTAACGTGATGTCTGACTCTCAGTGGCTTCTGTCACTGAAATGATTTCTGAAGAAAAGACAGTGACATGTTTTGAGAACACCATGCTTATTATTCAAATCAGAATAATCATAGCTCACCAAATGAATGTTGCCTGAATCCTCAACTCTTATGTAAGCTTTCAATCCCCATCTTCTTAATCTTTAGAAGAATGCCAAACTATCATTTGAAATACATATCTCAACCCATTTCGCTGAGCCCTGCATATATATCCCCTGCCAGATCCTCCATCTTCTGGATACACATACACACAGGTAATGATCCTTTTAGACTGCCCCCTATGTGGTTCCTTATATACTGAGCAGACAATACTTCTATTTTAGAGAAAAAATATGTTAGAAGCTGTGAGACCTACAGTGACATTTCCCATCCCCACATTTACCAATAATAGCATGTTTGTGTCTGCAGTTGGTAGAAAAATGGCTTCCAAGGGAAGTCTACCTCTTAATCCCCAGAAACTGTGAATACGCTAATTTATACAGCAAAATGGATTTTGCAGATGGGATTAAGTTATGGAATATGAGATGGAGAGATTATCCTGGATTACCCAGGTGCGCCAAATCTAATCACATGAGTCCTTAAAAGTGGAGAGAACCTTCTGCAGCTGGGTCTCGAGGCTGCTGTGACTACCGGAGAATAGTCAGACATGTATCGCTGGTGGTTTTGAGGATGAAGGAAGGTGCCCATAAACTGAGACATGCGGGTAGTCTCTAGAAGCTGGAAAAAGGAAGAAAATGGATTATTTTTAGAGCCTCTAAAAAGAAATGCAGTCCTTCAGACACATCAATTTTAGTTGAGTGAAATGCATAGCTGATTTAAAGAGCTGTGAGGTAAATTTTTGTTCTTTTAAGCCACAAAATTTGTGGTAATTTGTTATGGCAATGTTATAAAACTAATACGGTGGATATATACATATCTACACCTATACCTATATGTACAGTTGTAACAGTTAAATATATAAGAAGTATAATAAGAAATTTGAAACAATTTGCACTCACTTCTAATTAGTGGTTACCTGTGACAGGCAGGGTCACTGACATTGGCGGTTAGAATAAAGGGAAACACCTTTGTCAATGATGTTCCAATGTTCTTTTAATTTCTAAAGTGTCTTTGTAAAAGACTACTTGGATACTAAGTGTAACAGATTAACTGAATTAAAAGAAAGCTTTAGAAAGCAGAGGGACTGCAATCAATGTATATTTACAATACAGTTGTACACATCATCCTTTCTACCTATCTCCACCCTTCTGAGTGTTCAGCAGGGATTTTGGCCCCCAGGGTGAAATTTACTAAATGGACTATTTGTGTAGATAAGACCAGTACTCACATCATAACAGTACCTAACTGTAGGCTGTTACAACAATCAAGTGAGTTACTAAAACCCAAGCTTCTTTGCATCTTTGATTTTATGAAAATTTTCTTGGTGTTAGCAAATCTGTATCTCACCACTGCTCTTACCACTTACTTTAAATAGAACATTCTTCGCTAATTGTAGTATCTGCCCATAATTATGCAAAGCTAAATTCTTTTACTTTTTCATTTTCCTGCCAATTTTGTCTTTGTTTCTAAAAGACATTAAGATCTGCCAGGAGTTGAATCTACTTCTGGAATTTAATCTTCATCCTTTTAAAAGGGTGAAGGAGACTCTCTGGAGTCTTGCCTCTTAGTCCATGGATAATTGATGTCTGCAGATTCTGACTAAGCAGGTCTTATTCAGTAAGGAGCAAAGGACAATTTTCTCCCCTCTTCTTCTCATTATAACTCCAAAAAGACTCACTGTTCCAAGTCTAAAAATAGAATAAGCTCATTTATACCTATTGTTTTCTACCTTCCATTTGATTTGAAATCCCAAACAGAGGAGTCTTTATACCTGTGTTATATTTGAATATTAGAAGATCTTTCTTTTTTGTACATAGATCAAAAGAAAGATGTTCATAAAATGGATATTTAAAGCACTTGGACCCAAAGGAGTTCTGTGCTTATGTGACTAGAAACCTAATTATTTTATTAAGCTTACAAATTCAAATGAGTAAAAGCAAAGCAAACACAGAGTTTCTTCATATTTAATATTGCTACTTAAAACTCACCCAATATCAGCAAACCTGAGGAGCAAGAGTTTTCATCCATCTCACTTCTTCCTTTTTAGAGGTGTTATGAACATACTAGACTTATAATAAGAAATATTTAAGAATAAGATTTATACATAGCTATATACACATATACATGATATATATCCAGATATTAATACAAGAAATTTATAAATTGTGAGGAGGAAGCTCTGTGGCTAGCATGTGCTCCGGTGCAGGCTTTGGAAATTAGAAGAAAAGGCGAGCGGCACCCGGCAGGTGAGGCATGCTACAGCAGCGGCAAAAAGCATGGCCCAGAACATGGTGAGCGCTTCTATATGGCTCTGAACAATAGTGGCAACATGCATGGGAAAGCATGATCACATGGGTTCACAAAGGAGATAACACCTTGGTTCCATGAGTGTGGGGACTCATGCCTCCCCGAAAGGCCGGCTTTTGTGGCCAGGGGCCTGGGGGAGCAAAAAACACTGCAGCAGTCATCTTAGTTTGGCCTAAGAAATCTGTTGCCTGTACAGATGCATTTTCTCTTACATAAATGCTTGTTTTGAGAGCCCCCAGCTAAATCGGGGTTCTGGTACCAGAAGGCTGGCAACTCTGCTCTAACAGGGAATGAAGAGGAGTTGGAAGTGGGTGTTTATTGTGCCTGTAAATGGATACTGTTTTTCCCTGTTAGAAGGCCTAATGCCTAGTTGTCTGACCCATGACCAACACATCCTTCACAGGTGAAACTTGTTTATAATGGCAGAGACCTGCAGGACTCTTGACTGACTCTTGTCCTGTTTCTGCCTACCTGACCTTTGCTCTGGTATTGGGACCCCAGACCTTATGTTCTTCCTGGTGTCCCAGAGAAAATGTGGCCTGGGGACGCCCTGAGATATTCAGATAGAAGGCACAGATTCAATACACCACCACAATTGGAAACAAGTTCAAAGATTTTTACTTAGAAATCCTGGGCAAGGGGAGTGTAACGAGTCTGGAGGGCAGTCCTCTGTCCTCAGGTCATGTGAAACCGGAATCAAGCATCAGGCAGAGAGCATGAGACAACTAGCAGTATACAGAGGAGAACAGGGTGTGCATTGAGTGGGGAGTGGAGTCTGCTAGGCAAAAAGAGCTGCCTTTAATTTCTTACCTCTGGCCAGCTTGAGCCACTTTGGTGTGGTATACAAATGTGAAAAGTGTCAAGGGTGACTGAGCCCCGCTTCTGGTATGAGAAAGTTAAACTTGTGTCAAAATGGATGCTGAGGCAATTTTGAATTGTAAGAATTCATTACAATGCTATATTGATATAGTCAAATCTTGGAAATAATAATGAGGCAACTTTGTCTAACTAGAGAAAATAAGAACAGAACAAATTATTCTAATCGAAGAGAAGAAGGCAATGGAGAAAAGGAGGCAATCTTTGGTAAAATTGATCATCCAACAAAGTGAACATTTAACATTATTACTATCATGGCTATGACTACCATTATGAGTAGCAAAATTAATAGTTACTGGCATTTAATAAGCACATCTGATGCACCAAGAACTTTTCTAAATGCATGACTTTAAGTAACTCACTTATTCCAAATTGGAATTATGCTTTCCCAGGGGAAGAGAGTTATAAATACATTTCATAAAAATAAACATTATCATTAAAAGACTAAAAGTACCGGGTAAACAAAAGATGAATTAAAGCATGAAGTATGGCTGGGAAGCAGAGAGTTAGGTCAGAATAACATTGTGTACAACCTGAATGTCACAGTAAGACATCTTAATTTGATGACTTTGTAGTAGGGTCATCAAAATAATTTAAGTAAACAGAGTTTACAAAGCTGATCTGTCTTTTAGAAATATAACATCGTCAGCAATACAGAGGTTAAACTCAGTGGTGTAGACAAAGGTATTACAGAGATAAAGACAAGGTAGGAATGAAGAATAAGAAGAATTAGAGAGTTATTTAACGGCACTGAATTTGATATTCGAAATACTGAGATTGAAATGCAAGCGGCACACCTAGGAGAGAAGGCTAGAAATAGAGATTTTATAATCATAAAGATATGAACAATGTCCAAAGCCAGTAAGCATATAAAGTAAAAAAAAAAAAAAAAAAAAAAAAAAAAAAAAAAAAAAGATAAAGAAATAAATAACAAAAGACAAATGCCAGTGATAAAGAATCATTCCAGCAAACAAGACAGGAAAGAGCAGTAAGACAAGTAGATGGGAAGAATAGTATCAGGGAAAACAAAGCCAAGAGAGATTTTCCAGTAAAAGACTCCTCAGTATCAAAAGGGACACATCATAACTTGTATATTTACTGTTAAATTTTGAAAATAAGAAGACAATGATGAGCCTAGAAAGAGCAAATAAAATGGAGCAGTAGTATAGAAATTAGATCTTAGAAGATTAAGAAACTGAATGGTTAATTAAAAAATCTATTTAATATACTTAAAAAGATTGCCAATAAAGAGGAGGGAGCAGGTGGGGGAGAGTTTCAGCTGGGGATGGGGGTAGCTGAAATTAAGGGAAGTTAAGTAGGAGAAATTTTAATGAAGGTAGGTGAAGTACATTTGTCCCTAGGTATCCTTGGGGGGTATCCTAGAGGAACTCCAGCAAACATCAAAACCACGATGCTTAAGTCTCTGATGTAAAATGCACGGTATTTGCATATAACCTAAGCACATCCTCCTGTATACTTTATACCATTACTTGATTATTTATAATACCGAACAATGTAAATGCTATGTAAATAGTTCTTATACTGTATTGTTTAGAAAATAATGGCAAGGAAAAAAGTCTGTACATGTTCAATACAGACACAAATTTTGTTTTTGAATATTTTTGATCGGAGATTGGTTGAATACACTGATGCAGAATCCATGCATAGGGAGGGCCTACTATACTTTCTAATAGGTTACAAATTAATTAGAACCAGAGAATATCCAATGATCAATGACCACTCCTCAGAATTAAATTGAATTATCAATAAACTTTTAGGCTATAACATATTTTTAATTTATGCAATGTCTGGATAGAATTTTTTTATATTTTACATTTTTCTCAATCAGGGGATCTTGCAACAATTTCTTCAAAGCTAGGAAGAGATTGGGACATTACAAATATAATTAAATTAATTTTAAAAATTTTATTCAATGAAAACAAGAACTATTTACCATATAAATTTAAATATGTTAATAAATTAATCATATATTAATTAATTAAAACATATTAATTATTAATACATCAATAAGTTAAGTAAATTTAAATTCATTTAAATTTAAATATATTTAAATGTATTTACCATATAAATTCTAGATTCAAATTCAACATTTGAATATAACATTTCAAATATATAAGCAATCTAGATATGAAAAGACATATTTCAAGTGCTTATGTTGTAGTTTTACAATATTTATAGTCAGAATTACAAAGCTATCTGATAATCTCTAGGAAATACTTTAATTGATGACACTACTGCAATTAATGTCAATGCTTATGTTGCTATTTATCACCTTTAAAATTTAGGAAGTTTTAAAAATAGTGTAGGAGTTAATACTAATTTTTCCTAATAAATATAGCCATCTAACCACAACTGATAACTTTCAAAGAATATATCAGCTTTTATAGACTGAAATGGACAAAAAGGGAAGGGCATTACATACCAGGTCTTTGTGGAATCATTGCTATATATGATTGTATGTAACATTGTTCACCTACAGATATCAAAATGCTTTCCTATCATGATTAGGAATCGAGTTCTGATTTTTTTAATATTCTATTTTATTGTTCTTAAAACACATACTTTCTAGCTTTAAGGGAGAAAAATAGCATTTAATAGGCCAGTGATTTAAACTTACCAAAATAAGGTATGTTTTCCAACTAGTCATATTAGCTTAAAATTTACATATAAAAATATTGAAACTTACCAAGGATAAGAAACATGCTGATTTATAGATGGTTCTCATGTTATTTTAGGGAGAGTTCTTTTTGGCAGAAATGGCTTTTATTAATAATTTAATCACCCACTAGTCAGTGTACTCAAAAGCTTGGTAGAACATTGAATAATATCATTTTCACTCTTGATCTTTCAATTAGACTAGAGACATTTTTAAAGTACCAATTGAAAGGGTCAGTTTTCCTTCCAGTCAAAGCTATCTCCACCCATATAGCACTTTACAAAGCTCAAGATCCAGAAAGACTGCCTGAATTTCCTATTCTCAGGGAGAAGAGATGAGCTCAATTTAGGATTTGCACATGTCAGCTTGCATGATTACAGTGATCCTATGGGTTTTACTGAAGCAGGTTGTCTTTTCTATTTCAAACTAATTTAGCAGTTGCAATTTATATTTAATATACTATGAACACAATAAGGCCTACAAGAACCTACATAAACAAACAAACAAAAAACCTCTGACAGGCAATGAATTAGCAAGTAAGGGTTTCCTGCTATATTCTTATGCCTGAATCATTTAAGTGGGGGAATAAAATTGTGGAAAAATTATCAGCAGATAGAGGACATTGCCAATCAGATGGAAATTTGACAACACCTCACGTGCGCTTCTCATCATTTGAGGGCAGAGTTTTTCCTAACAGTAGGAGTATTTATGTGGAAAACAGATGTGGCAGTATGGTAGACGAGGCACATCAGACAAAATGACAACCCTACGGTTTCTAAATTCATCCCATTTAAAATGAATCAACATAATGTTTTCTGAAAACTGTATTCTTCCACGTTTCTTCCACTCTTTTCAGGCTCATTGCTTTAGCAATATTCTTGTGACTTAAGTGGTCAAAGGACAGAAAAAAGATGTAAGCTTTCTGGGAAAACGTGCCCATACTCTACCCACTTCCAGGTACCTTTATACAGCTGTGATGTTCACTGTCCCTTAATCCTAAACTCTCTGAGTGATATTTTGCAGGCAAGTAGGTTTTGGCGTTTCATTTTGTTCTTGTTTTAAGCTTCCAAGTTTTGGGGAAAGGAGTAAAGAGGATGTGCTTTAGTAGTCATTATTTAGAATTTTCTATCAATAAGCCTGTGAGCTTACACACACACACACACACACACACACACACACCACATAAATATATATCCACACATACACTTGCACACAAACACACACATACATACACACAGAGACACATCTCCAGTGATTTTCTATTTCTTACAGAGTAAAACAAAAGTCCTTATAATGGTCTGTAAGTTTCCAGGTGGTCTGCCCCACACTTCGTTACCCTAACTTAGTCTCTCACCTCTCTTCCTCACCTCAGAGCTTTTAGTCAGCTCTAGCCATTCTGACATTCTTGCTTTCCTGCAATTCTTAAAATTCCAGGAAGGCTTCCTCCTTAGGAACTTTGAGCTGGCTTTTTCCTTCTGCTTAGGCCACTCTACAGATATGCATATAACTGATGAACTCACATGCTTTATGCATTCGCTCAAAGAGGCATCTTCATAATGATGCCTACCTACCTTGGCCACTCTTCTTAAAACTTCAAGATACCTCTACAGGCAAACCCAGTCTTCTTACTCTGTTCCACTTCAATTTATTTATCTTGTTTAATATACAGTATAACATACTTATGTATTATATTTTGGTTATTGTTTACTTTTTTCCACTATCATGTGTGCAAGAATGTGTATGGTTTAGTGAATGCATGTTTATTAAAGGAATAGATGAAAAGAAGGCAATGGGAAAGAAAAAAAAAGGAGATAGAGGAAAAGAATAAAGAAGAGAAGATTGAAAGAAGAAAGAGAGATAAAGAGATTAAAATTTCTGCTTCTACTTTTTCCCTCAGGAAAGAGTTTGCTCTCTTCATCTTGTTCTTGTTTCCTTAACACAACTGGGTCACAGTCATGGAGCACCCATCCTGCCACAGCTGTGTGCCAGAGACGTGTGATCAAAGTCCTCTCACTCTTCATCCAAAGGACTCTAACCTAGGATGTCAAACACGCAATGACATTATCAAATTGACTTGTGTATTAGCTCAGGCAGCTGTTGCTTCTGCTGACATCTTTGTATTTATGCCAAAAAAAAAAAAAATCACACTGACATGTCTATTTTAGGAATCCCATTGAATCTCAGAAACATCTTGTTCTTCTATGAGTTTTACTTAATATGAGCTGGTTAGAAGACAGGAAATGTATATTAAAGGAGCTCAGGAAATTTCACTCCAAAATCTGATTCCCTTGGTATAAACAGTATTTCAAATTGAAGGCCCTTAGGGATCAACAGGCCTTGGAAGGGACTTTCTCTCTCTCTTTATAAAAATCAAGCCCATCAGAAAGAACAAATGATTTCCATTTCCTTCCCTGTTATCTCAATACAGTACAGGAAAGAAGATCATGTATGCAACCAGACCTGGCTCAAATAATTTTAAATATAATACCTGTCTCTCTTGGATTAATTTAATTTAGTAAATCTGTTTCCCCCATTCTCCCAAGTATCTATTCACCCTCTGTAGTAACCATTTATTGCCCCTAAACAGAATTACCTGTATTCTGCATCTTCCCCTCCCCTCTAAAATGAGGGCATATAATTTTCTATATATATATATATATATATATTTTCCAATATCCCCATTAGGATATTGGATAATCACCCTGTGATTCTCCCCAGGGCCATGGTAAATAAATCTCTTTCTCTTATTAACCTGCCTTATTGTGAGTTGATCTTTCAGTGAACCTTCTGGGGTGAAGCAGAAGTTTCCCCTAACCTCCACAGTCCCTTCAAGGACTAAGTTGTTCCTTCCAATGTTCCAGTCCTCTGGGTACCAGCATCATCTTCTTGATAACATAAAGATGGACACAGAGTTAATGCCTAAAAGAAAATAGGCATTAGATTATGTCTGTATACGTTATCTTTTGGGGGTGTTAGTCTCAGAAGAAGCTATCAGTATATCATAGTTGAGATTTTTTGAAACTTAAAGTGAACTATTTAACAACTATAAATTTTAAAATATAAAAATACAAGCATTTGAATTTGTAAAAACAGGTTAATATTTGTGACAAACACATTATATCTTTTAATATAGTCACATTATTTATCTAAATAAACATTCTCTTAAAATACTTAAATATATTAATAATATAGTTTATAAAATTGGTTTAGCAAATAAACTAATTGTATTTTGAATCACTGATTTCCTTAAAGATCATAAAATACTAATATAGTTAATATAATTCATTTTTATTTTGGAAGTGAACATAATACAAAATAGGCAAGTACATGTCTATCTTTATGAAATATTATTGAAAGATATTATGTAACTTAATTCTAATATAAACCTCACAATTTAACCTAACATCATTAGATTTAAATATATGCTTTGTGTATTTTTAATGCAAAATTCAAAATTATTACCCCGGAATTTTTAACTTCTAATAAAACAATTTAATTTTATAAATGTATTAGTTATTTTACAAAGGAAATATTACCTACAACTTCAGTGCTCAGCTTCTTTATGACAATCAGATCAAAGACTCAAGGTTAAAAAAATCATAGTCTCAGGAAAATATTCAGCTTCTTATTTTCTAATTGGAACCTCCCTGATAATATGAATATTTTTTTAAAAATCTGTGACTGCAGACCCATAGTAGCTTCCTAATTAATTATATTCTATGATTATATCACATTTCTGGCTGTTTGTGGGATAAGAAAATGTAAGATTAAGTAACTTTCTCTAAGTAGTAGAAGTTCTTAGAAAAAATGGTGGACAAAAATAAACATAAACAAAAACTAGATGCTCACTATAGGAGCAATCCCCAGTTGCCCCTCTCTCCTCCTCTGTCTCTCAAAAGGCAGACAGATACTAACAGTATTCTCTCTTTCCAAGCATTTATTTTACCCCGAAAGTTTAGGTTATGAGGCAATTTTAGGGATAACTAGATTATATTTTAGTCTCTTAAGTAAAGGAGGAGGCATGAGGTAAAAATAAAAGAAAACACATTCTTTAACTTTCTCTCTCTCCCTTTTTTTTTATTTTAGAGAAGGAGTCTTGCTTTATTGCCCATACTAGCCTAGAACTCCTGGGCTCAAGGGATTGCATCTCACCTTCCCTAGTAGCTGGGACTACAAGTGTGCACCACCGTGCCAGTTTAACTTTCTCTTTTTAATACGATTATGAATAAATTGAGGAATGAAAGATTTTCTGGAAAGTTTTATTGCCTTCACACCATGAATCCTCTTTTTTTGTTATTTATATATGACAAGTGCCTATGAATCATTTGACTAAAATATTTAGTTAAAGAATATCAAGGATACAAAGGTATTATCTCTTTTCAGAAAATTTGAATTAAAAATGTAGATCACTTTTTTGCAGTCTTGAAGAGAGGAAATCAGCTTTCAGACACTATTTTGCACATTATTAGATGAAATAAACATATACCTATATGGCAATGTTCCAAATGTTTAATCAAAGGTAGATGCAAGACTTTGTGATGCATAGAATTAACTCAAATAATGAACTGACTGTTGCAAATTTAGAAATGTTAAGATGTCACCCACGTTTTAAATTTGAGTCTGTCCTTGTTATACAAATGTGACATTATTTATGAGCACTCCCTCCTGCAGAAATGCTTTCCAGGGTACTGACATAATTCGCTGTGGGTCTTGTTATACTTGTCAGCTTTGTAGAAGGTTTCACTGTGTGTTTGTGTTTGTGTGTATGTGTGTACAACTTTGTAACAGCACTTTACAAAGAAAGAAAAGAGACAGAAATAAAAGAAAGATGAAAGAGAAGAAAGAAAGAAAGGAAGAAAGAAAGAAAGAAGAAAGAAAGAAAAAAAGAAAGAAAGAAAGAAGGAAGGAAGAAAGGGCAACCTTTAAAATCTGTTATCTTATTTGATCCTCAAAAAATTCTAATGACAATTTGTCAGGTTTCATCACTTCTATAGTGTAGATGACAGAATTTATCTTGAGAAAGGCTAAGCTACTTGTCAAAGGTAAGACAATATCAGGACTAGCTCTGGATCCCAATTCTAGATGTTCTTATTCTTCATACCTTTAGGGTAGTACTCCTTCTAAAAATTTTTATTCACTAATGTATTGCTAAATGAAAACTTGATACAGGTACTAATTAATTAGATTATAGATTTTGAACAATTATTGTATTTGATGTGATAGAAATTTTGAAAAATTTATTTTTCAATTCATTAGGATATAATTTTGAGGGATGTAGAAGCAATTAATTAGAGACCTGAAACTGTTATTGATAGAAGTGCTATAGAAATCTTAATTGGAAAAACTAGCACACTTTTTCATTTGCTAAACTTGGTACTAAGGAAAGGCTTAGGTTTTTTAAGGTATCCTGATTAATTTCTTATTGAATTCTATTGCATCTTATGATTGATATATCTATCGGTACACCTTAACTATAGGAATTTTTGAGAAGTAGGAGTTTTGAAGACAGTGAATTAAATTACTGTTACATGGGAGAAGCTCATACTGATGTTACTTCTCATTCAACAAAAGAATATTCTCAGATCAGTGATCCTGGTGGTTCTAGCCCTATAAAAGCATAACATTTTTTCAAAAAATAAATCAGTGTACATTCATGGAGTACCATGATAATGGCATTATTTTTATTATCTTTATAATTAATAGCTTTTGAAACATACAACAATTTAATTAAGTTTATAGCACTTTTGCTCTAATCCGGTAAATAGAATAGAACTGCTATTTTTCAATGGTTTGCTATTCTGCTAGCTTGATGATTTACTAAATGTGTAAGCAGAATGAGCAAGCAAATTAACTTCCATTCTCAAGTAAGAGGACTAAAAATTAATTAGACCAGTTTCATAAAGCTACCAGGTGATTCTGGTCTATCTATCCATACAGTGACTTTGATGATATAAAAATGATTCCCTTTACATGTGTTCTAGAAGAAAATATGGAGCCAGATTTGTTTTAGTCAATTGCTTTTCTTGATGTTTGTGATAAATTGGCCAATTATACTATCTAAACTCAAGGGGAAAATTAGGCAAAACTTGTATTTTATATAATTTTAAGTCTGGTGATTTCCATTGGAAAACATGCAACAGCCTGAGTGCAGCCTATAGGCTATATTCAATGTGCTTTTAATGAATTTTTTGGTTGATGAAAAACAATTAAAGAAACTCTTGCAAGACCATTTGTGCCTACATTGTTTAGTTTAAGGCTCTTTTTGATTTTATGATTATTTTGTCCAGGTAATTGTGACTCTTAGCTTTAATATAAGTAATTACACAAAAATTGAATTTTGTCCTTGATTATTATTGATGTTACAAATGAAAAGTTGGGTTAAATCTTACGTTTATCCATCCCCAAAACTTTATTGAAGAAATTTGCTTTCACTGAGGACAGAATAGAGTACATTGTCATGTCAGAGATCATAATCCTTAACTGGATTTAGAATTCCCTGGTGCTCTGTAGACACATCACAGTAATATATTTAATCCATTTGGTGATTCCTGTAAACACAATATTGACAAAAACAGCAACAATTTATGCTAAAAATCCTATTATAAATATTTTACAATGCTCTAATATTTAACCTTTGCAAAATTTCTTAGGTAGGAAATATTATCCTTATAGCATGGGCAACTCAATATAAAGTAAGTGAAATGTCTGCAATAAACTCACAAAATTTATAAGTGATGCATTTGTAATTCCAGTCTAAGTCTTTTAAACCAAGGTTTCTCCAATTGTGGTTCTGAGACCAGAATCGTCAACATCATCTGAATACTTACCAGAGTTATTAGCATAGTGTGGAAACAAGAAATGCAAATTCTCAGGCATCACTACATACTTATATCAGAATCAAAAACACTGGAGGAAGGGTCCATAAATCGATATTTTATCAAGCCTCCAGGTGGTGCTGATGCACACTAAAACTTTTAAATGGTAAAACCTATATTGTTTAAATGACTCCCTCCCTTCAAAGATTTAAAGTTGCACAGCCATCTACTTAACAAACATTAATAATAGGTTGCATAAGGGTTCAAAAGGAGGAAATAAAGATAAATATTAGTAAATAATATGACTGTCCCTGCAGAACATCTAAATAAATTTATTGACAAATTAATAAAATTAATTTGAAAGTTTAGCAAAGTGGTTGTAAAAATATCAATATACATAAGGTGTCTGACTTATATATATATAATTAATAAACTATTAGAAATATAATTTTAAAACCTATTTAAAATATAAACAAAACTGCAAATTAATTAAGAAAAAAATCTAACAAAAATTTGTGTGAAACTTAGAAAACTATAGCAAAGGACATTAAGAAAGATACAAATAATTAGTATTATATTTAAAGTTCATACATGAAAACCTGAAAAGATTTACTATAATAAGGATATAATTCTCCAAAGATTATTTTAGAATTTTAATGATGTTCTAATAAAATTCAAAATAGAATTTTTATGGTCTGGCCCAGTTGATTCTAAATTGTAGATAGAAGAACAAAAGTAAAACAGTATCTAAGACTCTGAAGTAAAGGATACGATTCATTCTAAAATATATCAAGTTTTATTATAAACCTATAATAAATAAAACAGTGTTGTTATGGTATAAGATAAATTGACTAAAATCAATGAATAGAAAGTTGTGAAACACATGAACACATAGAGTAAATTTCAATATTGACAAAAATAGCATAACAGATCTCCACAAATAAAATAGACTGAACAGCTAGGCAGTTAGAAAAAAAAATCTCCTTATAAAAGAAGGAAGAAAGGAAAGAAAAAAGGGAGATAGAAAGAGAGGAGGAAGGAGATATATCCAAACATCTTTGAAAAAACTATAGGTAAATATTTTACAGTCTTGATGCTGGGAAGATTTCTTAACTCCCTTCTCCAAAAAAAGTCAATATAAGTTAATCATTATATACATTATACATATTCCAGTATACCTATATATTCAAATTTAAATACATTAAAATTGAGAAATTTGGTTTACCAAATGACATCTTACAAGAAAGTGCAAAAATGTTATAATCTGGAAGAGGATAATTGTAATATATATGCCAAATTAATATTCAAAAATTGTATTAACCATTAAGACATATTCACAGATCAATAAAAATGGGAGACACTTGTAAACTATTAGAATGTACATACGTGTTCTCATCAGCTGAACATAGTCAACAAAGGATTAATATCTAGCATATATAAAGAACCCCTACCAATTAATGAGAAGATGAAACCATCTACAGGAAAATGGCAAATGACATGATCTGGCAGTTCATTGCAAATAACACAGATATGGCTTTAAACACCCCCCACACCCATACACACACAGACAAAAAACCAAATTATTAACCAGAAAAATGCAAATTTGAATTAAAATGTCACTTCTACCCATGTGACTAGAAAGAATTTAGAACTAGGACAGTAATCAAGTGATAGAAATAAGAATATGAATAATTTTGTGTTTTGGTGAGCATATAAAAGAACCACTTTGGACAAAAATAGCATTATTCAAAAAATTAAAACTATTTGCAGTCATTCCAGTGTGAAACACTGGAAATAACCCAAATACCATACACTAGATAACTGAGAAACCAATTATACTATATCCATGTAACAGAACTTTAGAGAATAGTGAAGACTAATTTCAGTTACATAAAATAACATAGAAATATTTTAAATAACAATCTTTGATTGGTAAACAAGTCTCTGAAGATTATCCTTTCTATGCATTCAAAACTAGTCAAAAATAACTATATGTGCACACACACATATACACATACATGTGTAGCAATACAATGTCATTAAGGGATTAATCAGTGATGTACTAGCAAAATTTAACCTCCTCTCCAGGGAAAGCAAAAAGTTCTGATATGTAGCATTTGCAAATTTCTATGGCGTGAATATTTCCACAATGGTGATTTCAAGCTACCAATGTGAAGACAGAACCAAAGAGTAGTAAGAAATTCACAAAAGTGGTTTCATAACCCAGAGTCATTGGCTTCCACATACCACTAGAAATCAACACAAAGTTCAGGAGACCTCTGGAGATATGCAGCAGGGAAATAGAATATAAAAATGCAGATATTTATTTATTTATGGAAGTCATTGGGTTGGGTGTTAATTGCACAGGCATACCTTATATTATTAAATAATCAAGCAAATAAATGAATACAATGATAAAGGTCAAAACGTGGACCAATACATATGGGTTGCCATGAACTAATGATTATGATTAATACTCTTTAGTATAACTGAGGCCCTAGACAAAATATGACCAGCTTAGATAGAGAAATAAAAATAAGCTATGGTAAACCTGACAATGTTTACTAGTCAATTCATGAGTGGATTATTAAAATTTGGTATATGTTTACTATGGAATATTACTCAATTCTAAGAAACAACAATGAGCTAGCACCACTTATATTATCCTGGATTGAGCTTAAGCCCATTATCCAAAGTGAGGTGACACAAGGTTAGAAAAATGGGCTCCACATGTACTCACCGTCACATTGGTACTGTCTGATTATCAATATGGTGCTCAAAGGGTGGTGGTGTTCACCAGAGATTCGGGGGGTGGGGGGATAGACTCACATCTAAGGAATGTGGCGAACAGTGTGGAGGGGAAGGGGATACCCCTAACCTTTGCTAGGTAAAGGCAAAGTTATAATAACTAACTATAATAATTAGTTTTTATAAAAACTAATAAGTTTTTATAATCAAAATGTTATAAAAAAAGAAAGAAAAACAAAAAACATTCTTCAGCTGTTGGGCAGGTGGGGGGGAGGATATGGGTTTATATAAATACATTATAAGTGCAATGTGCATTGTCGGTGGGGATGGACACGCTTGAAGCTCTGACTCGAGGTGGGAGGGAAGGAAATAGCAATGTATGTAACCTAAACATTTGTACCCTCATATTATGTTGAAATAAAAAAATAATAAAAAGTAAATGAGTCATAATCTATTGCTGGTTCACATCTTAACTGGAGATTCAGGTGAAAGACTGTGCTTCCAAAACGCCTCTCTCTTCAATAGATGAACAGTAGCAGATTATGACATTGGAATGAGTGGAAACAATACCAGAAATTCTGTAGTAGTTCTGTGTTTTATTTTATTTTATTTTATTTTTTTTAATTTTTTATTTTTTATTTTTTTCCATCTTGTAATGGGGGTACAAA
>VBSM01001124.1:29656719-29679143 GCA_008086735.1 Cheirogaleus medius | reverse complement strand
AAAAAAAAAATAAACAGGCAGACAAATGTAGTTAGGATGAAGGTCAGAAGGAAGTGTTCCTAAAACTACAGGAGACTCCACAGGAAGAAATTGCAGAGGAGAACTGGAAGGAGAAAAGTTCCGGAGAGACTTGGAGACCAGTGACAAGGGTAGGTGGAGTGGTTAAATTTCCCTTCCCAGGCATATCCGACTATCGGTGGGCTCCTGAGTTGTTGGAGAGACCTGCTAACACCAGCCCAGAGACAGCTGCCACCAGTGAGCAGTCAGCCTCTTGCTGACAGGGCACCAGGCTCCCAGCTTCCCTGGGGCACCTCCCGGCCTGCCGACCTGAGCCAATGGGCAGGCGCCATATTGCTTCATTCTCCCCTCCCCCTTCTCTACCCATGGCTGCCGAAAGAGACAATTTAGCCACCCCCCAAAGGCATCTACAGGGAATGGGACCTTTCCTTTTAGGGCCCTACAGTGGACTGAGGAGTACTCATACTGTGAGCTCAATACCTGCCAGCCCTCCCAGATGCTTCTGGCCTGGTGACTCTAGGAGAGCAGAGCAAATCCTGAGGTGGAGAGACATTGATCTAGCTTAGGCACCCCATGGGTGACTTGAGACCAGCACACCTCTCCCTATCAGGGTCAGGGATTGATCTCTGGGGCCCAGGGGACAGGCCGGCAGACCAGATCTTGTACACCCAGGTCTCAATCACATTGCCCAGGGTCACAGAAGGGATATTTATGAACAAGCCTACTGAGGTGCCTGTGCCTTCAGGGGCAGATCAGCGTGCTTGAGGGGCAACCCTCCTCCCATGGGAGGGCAGTGCTCCCAGCTCAGGCTGCGAATAATGAATTTTAAAAGTGCTAAAATGATAGAACATATGAGCAGAACATGACAATTTATTGTTTTGTTTTTCGAATTTATTTTTTATTTCAGCATATTACAGGGGTACAAATGTTTAGGTTACATATATTGCCTTTGCCCAACCTGAGTCAGAGCTTAAAGGGTGTCCATCCCCCAGACAGTGCGCACTGTACCCATTAGGTGTGATTGTACCCATCCCCTCCCCTCCTCCCTGCTCCCACCAATTTAGATGTCTTGGATTTTCTTATTCATTCACCCAAGTATGTATTTTCCATACTCAAAATACTCAATTTCTTAACAATTTAGCCACCACCCAGAGGCATCTACAGGGAATGGGACCTTTCCTTTTAGAGCCCTACAGTGGACTGAGGGGTACTCATACTGTGAGCTCCATACCTGCCAGCCCTCCCAGATGCTGCTGACCTGGTGACTCCAGGAGAGCAGAGCAAATCCCGAAGTGGAGAGACATTGATCTAGCTTAGGCACTTTGTGGGTGACTTGAGACCAGCACACCTCCCTGTCAGGGTCAGGGATTGATCTCTGGGACCCAGGGGACAGGCCGGCAGACCAGATCTTGTACACTCAGGTCTCAATCACATTGCCCAGGGTCACAGAAATGATATTTATGAACAAGCCTACTGAGGTGCCTGTGCCTTCAGGGGCAGATCAGCGTGCTTGAGGGGCAACCCTCCTCCCATGGGAGGGCAGTGCTCCCAGCTCAGGCTGCGAATAATGAATTTTAAAAGTGCTAAAATGATAGAACATATGAGCAGAACATGACAATTTATTGTTTTGTTTTTCGAATTTATTTTTTATTTCAGCATATTACAGGGGTACAAATGTTTAGGTTACATATATTGCCTTTGCCCAACCTGAGTCAGAGCTTAAAGGGTGTCCATCCCCCAGACAGTGCGCACTGTACCCATTAGGTGTGATTGTACCCATCCCCTCCCCTCCTCCCTGCTCCTACCAATTTAGATGTCTTGGATTTTCTTATTCATTCACCCAAGTATGTATTTTCCATACTCAAAATACTGAATTTCTTAACTGTTTAAACTCTTCTACATTGCAAAATTAGTAGGAAACTGTAAAGAAGATTAGAGATAGAGCACAAGAAATTTCTTAGTATTTAAAATAAATGATCTGAAGAAACTTCTGATTTTGTTGCTTACTATCTCTCTCCTTTCAGCATATTATGTATTCTCTATATTGTAATTAATTTGTATGTAAAAATAGCAAAATAAATAATTTTAATATCTAAGAGAGTATAATAGACAAAAGATAGATGATGCCAAATCACACTGTAAACCTTAATGTAGGCACTGATTGCTTTAAAATGCTAGATGCCATGTACATAAACAGGAATGAATAAATGGTAGCCAATATTAGTAGATGAAACTACACTATATGGTTTAGTAAATGGGTATTCAGAAACTGTAACATGCTAGATAATGAAGCAACACAAAATTTATTCATTCAACAAGTTAACAATTTAAGTGAGAAAACAGGTGAAAACAAAAGTACTATGTAAGTCATGTATGCGATAGTGTATTTAAATTTTCTTAGGGGACTTGACTATTTTGGAGAGCAACAAGCTGTCACCTGGAACAGCTGTTGAGGTACAAAGGTTAAGTAGTAATGAGATGAATATATGAATCTTTTAGGAAGAGAGAACAACAGATGCAAAGACCCAGAGTAAAGAGACTTTAGCTATTTGGGCAAATGCGAATAATTCAGCATGACTGGAAGGTGGAGTGTGAGGCAGGGGTGAAGCAAGAATTCAGATCTAGCAGGGGGCAGGTAAATGTTTTGTTATGTGTTACCCTAAGGACTTCTGATATTATACTGATGTTTGATGGTGGACCCATTAAAATTTTTAATTGGGGTAGAAACTTGCTTTCATCTGTGTTTTATAAATATGACTTTGGATAGAGATTGAAAGCAAACAAACCATGTAGTGGGCTGTTATAGCCATCTATGAGAGAAATGATGAACCAGTAGTCTGAACGAAAGTAGGTATAGTAGTTATGAAGAGCAGTGGACAGTGGAAAAATGATAGGGATAATGAGGTGACTTGAATGGCAGGACCATGTATGGGAGGTTGAAATAGTAGATTGTTCTCACCTTGGCAAGTGAATAGTGATTTCTGAGACAAAAAGAAGGCAGACAAGGTTGAAACATTTAATGCAATGAGAGAAGAGCAATGGTGAATTCCTTTTCGGATATATGGAGTTTAAGAGGGGCTTCACAATCATGGAAAACCTGACCACTAGGTATGTACAGTGTTCTTTGTTCTGTGACACAACATCGTGATACAATCACAGGCCTTAGTCTTTATGCAACCTTCAACAACAAGCAGGACTTGTGAAATCAGAACAAAGACTCCACATCTTACCAAAGTTTGCTAGTGCCAGTCAATGACAGAAGAGTCTGTCAACTTCAGGAAGGTGTAAACTAAATAAACAAAATTTAGCGGAAATAAGATCTGGTACTTTCATTTCATTAAAAATAAAAATAAATCATTTTAAAACAATTGAATGAGTGAGGGTAATTTTTAATAAAATTCACATAATTTAAGAAAATGTATTATGATTATGGAATATACTCTTCATAAAAATCAATGTGATAATTTTTTATTAAAATGTTAAAGCGTAACTTTCTACTTGCTAATTCTAATAATATAACATTATGCAGGATCCTAATCTTGTATTATTTTTCATTTAGTAATTGAACAACAGTAGAAACACATGGTACTGATTCTGTAGTTGCTCTTTTAGCTTCCCATGGCAATGATTTCAAGTTTAAAAGTTTTGGAAAATATCAAAACTGTCAATAATGTAGTAGAGTCAATGGTAATTTATAAAATAATACTTTGGAAATAAACAGAAGCCCGAGATTTGCCCCAGCACCCACAGTGTTCCCTCACTGACCTCTCTAAGCTTTGAGTATGTTTTTTTAAATTAAAAATCACCCTATTAAAAATTATTTGCTTAAAATGCATGGCATCAAAAGTTCAGTCCTGGCAATGTTCTATTAATGTAGTTTTATGAAAGCACAAAATCTCACACTATTTTTAGGTTATAATATTTTTGATTTGGGCCTATATTGAGCAGAAGCTTTTGGAACTCTTCTCTTTTGGGGTACTTCTTAAGTAGTATTGAGAGCTACCTTCACAAAGATGGTCCATGAAATTTTCCTTCTGGACAAGAATTCAAATTTATCTTATTAGAAAGTATAAGAAATATTACCTGTACTCAGTGAACAATGAAAAATTAACACAACAATCTTCTTTTCCATATTAGTTTACTCCTAACCTCTTCTTGTGTTTACCTACTCTTTGCTTCACCACATTAGGACTTGCATGACAATCCTTTAAAGTATTATAGGCTGTGCAGAAACTGAAATGCAAATTTTGAGCAACATCAAAAGCAAATTTCTTATGTTGAAACGTTTTTTGTTTGTATTCCTGACTCACGGTTCTGAAAAAATACTGTGATCCTACAAACAAAAGTAATAGTTATGGATATATTGCCTATTTTGTTTGCCTCCATTTGGGGATATCTGAGAACCCTGTTTTGAAATATCAGCTGGAACAAGCTAGATTCAACATTAGAATGCATACTTACTGCTCTAGTTATTATGAGAATGTCTGACTGAAGATATACATTGTAAAGCTTCCTCTTGATAGTGGGTTATTGAAATGCCACATGATGGAACAGGCAGGAAAGATAAACCTATTGCAGCATATAATAATGTTCCATCTGCCAACACTGACAGCCTTTGTTATCTGGCCTTTTCCTAGCACAAGGGTTTCTCAATAACTTTGATAACATTATTACTATTCTACTCTAGATACATTTTTCATAAGCAATTATTAACAGCTTTATTTTTAACAAGAGCACCACAAGCATCACAGCCTTCTTGCATACATTTGTTGTGGAATTTACATATGTGTGGCTTAATGCCTTTGCAAGCCATACTGCATTTTATTCTTGAAAGATGTGATTAGAATTTATGCCTTTAATTTTCTAGATCTCTTACTTCTACCTAAATAGGTAAGCATCTTATCACTTTAAGTTGTTCATTATAAATTCATGTGTGCTAAATTAGTTTTCAAACTGAATTCAAGAATCACCCAATTGATAAGCATAGTAAATTAATGCACAATGAAGCAGGTTGCCAACTACAGTAGTAGTCATTTACTGAGATTTTTCTGCACAGATCTTTGCACATATAAACAGAATTAGTTTACTCATTTATCACTTTAACTGCTAAGGTACTATACAGTAAGTGCTATATGTCATTTCTACACTGTGCACATTGGAAGAATTTGCTTGGTTACATGACTGTGATCATTTCTCTGTTTTCCCCCTAAAGCAAATGTAATACACTCCCTCAAATGCCAGATGGAAAAGTAATTATCTTTAAAACAAATACAGCTGTAGCTAAAGTAGTATTACCTTCACAACCAGTATGTCTTAGTCTAGCTTGGAGGAGCATACCTAGAGACAAAAGCCAACTATAATATTTCCATGTCTAGTTTGTCATCTGAGACTACAAATAAGAAAGCTTATTGTAAGAAGAGTATGAGGAGTTTATTTCTGGTTAGTTTGGAGGGGAGGATTCAGGTTAAATTGTTATGTTCATTGCCAAGTATTATAGTTCCCAGGGTAGCTTTTATTTTAGGCTGTATTTGAAGCAGAGCATAGAGATTAAAAGTTCCTATTTCAGGAAAATTTAAAAGTCTACTAAAGACTAACTTTTGACTAAATTTTATATATTAACTGGAGATATTTTAAATATGTAAATTAATAAATGCAAATATTCATTCAACATACTTTTATTGAGCACCTACCATGTGTCAGGCATTGTTCTAGGTAGTGTAGATTCAGTAATGGAAAAAAAGTAAAAAAAAATCTCTGCTTTCCTAGAGTTTACATTCCAGCTGAAATAGATGAGCACTGTACAAAAAAGTAAAATTAGACCAAATTAGATGCCAATGACTGCTATGGAGAAAACTTAAGCAAGGGAAGTGATATTGAGCATCAGGGAGCAGATACTCTCTGTACTTTAAGAGAGAAATGCAAAGAAGCCCTCATTGAGAAGGTGGTACATATATGAAGAGCTGAAGTAAGTGAGAAAATGAGCAGTGGGATTTATAAAAAGGGGATATAATTTCTTTTGTGAAATGTTTATTCAAGTCCTTTGCTCATTTTTTAATGGATTGTTTACTTACTTTTGAGTAGTTTGGGTTTTTTGCATATTTTGAATGTTAACCCCTTATCCAATGTACAATTTGCAAGTATATTCTCCCATCCTGCAGGTTGTCTCACTTTATTGATTGCTTCCTTTGCTATGCAGAAACTTTTTAGTTTGATATAAAAGACATACAAATGGCCAACATCTTTAATCATCAAAAAAGCTCAACATCTTTAATCATCAGAAAAATGCAAATTAAAAACACAATGAGATATCACCTCATACCTGTTTGAATGGCTTTTATCAAAAAGCTAAAAGATAACAAGTGTTGGTGAGGATGTGGAGAAAAGGGAAATTTGTATACTGCTAGTGGTATTGTAAATGAGTACAGTCATTTTGGAAAATAGTATGGAGATTTCTCATAAAACAAAAAACAGAATTACTGTATAACCTAGTAATCCCATTACTAGGTATATACCCCCAAAAATTGAAGTTAGTATGTAGAAGTGATATCTGCACTCCCAGGTTCATTACAGCACTATTCAAATAGCAAAGATATGAAAACCTAAATGTCCATCAATACACAAATGGATAAAGAAAATGTGGTATATACATACAATGGAATACTACTCAGTGATGAAAAGTAAAACAGGAAATTCTGTCGTTTTTGGCAACATGGATTAATTTAAAGGACATTATGTTAAGTGAAAAAAAGCCAGGCACGGAGAGACAAATAGCATATAATATTGCTCATATGTGGAATCTAAAAAAACTTGAACTCATAGAAGTAGAGAGTAGAAAAGTGCTTACCAGAGGCTGAGAGAAAGGGACTGAAGGGGAAAGGGGAGACACTGATCAATAGGTACAAAGTTAAGGTTAGATAGGAGGAATAAGTTCTGGTTATCTACTGCACAGTAGAAAGAGTATAGTTAATAATAATGTATATTTCAAAATAGCTGAAAGAAAAGATTTTGAATATTCTCACCACAAAGAAATGATAAATGACTGAGATGATGAATATGCTATTAATAATTACCCTGGTTTGATCATTATGAAATGTATACATGTATGTAAAGATCATATCGTACCTCATAAATATGTATGATTTTTATTTTCAATTAAAAATAAAATAAAACTTAAAAAAATAAATAGAAGGAGGAAATAGCAAATAAAATGCCCTTGCAGTGAAAGCATACTTGACACGTTGCAGAAACAGCAGTGAGGCCAATGATAATGAAGCAAATATAAACAGTATATGAATAGCAGCATAAGAAGGAAGAGAGTTAACAAAGAACTAAATTATGTTTGGGATTATCAGCCACTGTGATGATTCTGACTTTGAGTGAATTGGAAAACCTTTAGAAGATTTTGCTAAAAGCTTTTCCATGATCTGACTTACATTTTAAAAGAATCACTCTGGCTGCTGTTTGGAGGTTAGATTAGTGTGGATTAAAGCAGGGATAAAATTAAGGGTTCTGTTTCTATCATCCGGATGAGAGATGGTGGTACCTTGCACTAGGGTGCTGGCCATGGTGGTACTGAGAAGTGATTGCATCCTGAAGGTGATTTCAATCTACATTTTCATTTCTTTTGAAAATAGAAGTCATTGAGGAAAATAGATGAGTCAATTGGGATGCATGGGAGATAGAGGAGAATTGTTGCATTAGTGTTCTTGAGTAAATGAGAGTAGACAGAATCTAATGCACAAAGACTTGTCCTTAGATAGGACTCAAGGCCACTTAAACAGCAATGAGTGAAGGGGAGAGCATATGTCACAAATACTGCTGGGCTGTGAGGACTTGTGGAACTTGTTTTCTGATTGCTTCTATTCTCAGGGAAATAGAAAACAGAGCATCATGTACTGCCGAACATAGAGAGGAAGTATTAGAAATTTGAGGAACAGTAGGAAGATAAGTGAGTGTGGGAGAAAGGTTGTATCAGATGTATATTAAATGTTTTGAGGGCAGCCTTAGAATCTTACTTGCACTTAAAATAGGTGGGAATGAGTTTAAAAACTATGCAGTTAATGTATTCTTTTTCAGCCTGTACTCTTATGGCATGAAATAGGTGTATAACTAGGGTTGTGTCAAATACACCAAAGGATTGGATCTAAATCATAATGGGAGCACCACTCCAATTGTAGTTTCCAATGCCGCCTAGAAGTCAGAATTTGCCTTCTGCCAATACTTCCACGTTCTCTGTTCATTTTTCAGATTTCAGCAGAATTTGATTAAGGCTCAAGTCATAAATTTAGAAGTCTTAAAAAAACAATAGTTTATCACATCACATTTGACACAATGAATGATTTCTCTGTTATATAGCTTATGATTTCATTTTTGTTCAACAATTTCACTTAGTGTGTTTTAATATACAATGATTATAGCATCAATTATCTCAAATTTATCATTATACTAGTATACTTAGGATCTCATTAGCTAAAGCTTGTAAATTCATTATGTTATATACCAGTAGAAAATATTATCTTAAGGTTTAAATTAAAAGTCTTCCACGTGTTGAAAATCATTGATTACATTTGTAAGAAAATCACTTAGGATAATGGTGTCAATTAACCTCCCAGAAAAAATGTTGATATGATATATACTTATAATATATGACATACATATAAGATATATATTATATATATAACATATGCATGTTATACATCTAACATGATATATACTATATCATGCTGTTATGTCTTGACATGATATATATTTATATGTATGTATATATGTGTATATATATACACATATAATCATAAAATTATCTATACATAAAATCAAGTTTCCCTTAAGTTATTTTGGAGACTGTTTTTATGACTGATTGTTTCAAACCACATTCCCTCCATCCAACCTGCATTATCAAACTTGGTACTCAACTCTAGTGTTTGTAAAAAAGAAATAGACCAATTTCCTGAGTTTTCTTTGAGAAAAAAAAAGTGACTCCAATCGCTTGTCCCTCCGTTTCCCAGTCTAGTCTTGAGCAGGATACTTTCAGGCTACATATGTTCTATGTTTAGGAAATGTATCAATCAGGAAGAAAAAAATGCTGCTAGTTCCTCTAGAACATGACTCAGAATGAGTTCTATAGTTTTTATTTTTGTTTTTAAAAGTGACATATGAAGTTACATTGGCTGAGTAAGTATCAGATTTTGCAGAATATGTAGACAATTTTAAATATTTATCACCTTATGGCCATTGGAAGCCAAAGAATGCTTAAAACAGAGGTAACATTGATCAGATTTGCAATTTCCAAAATTAGTCTGCATGTTCCATGACAAAAAGATTAACGTAGGGGGGCATATCATAATGTAATAAAATTGATAAGGAGCCACTGGATCTATGCATAAAATGATAATGAACTTTAAAATAAGATTATGCCAGAGAAAATGTAAAAGAGTGAATGAATAATAGATAAAATTTTCAGAGGTTGAAAATGGAAGGTGGTAAGTACAGGAGTTTCACATGTGATTCCTTGTGCTTTGCCATGAATGACTGGATGGGTGGTGGTGAAATTCATAGAGTTTGAAAACACAAGCAAAGATCCATGTTTGGGAAAAAATGTCATGACATTTTCTGGGGACATACTGATAATGTTCAGTAATTTTCTTTATAATGTTAAGAGTAGAAGCTAGATGTAAAAAACTGTGTATATCAGAGAAGATATCAGACTGAATTTATTATATACATGAAAATCATCTTTATATGGCAATATATGAGATCACATACATACATGAAATAGTTAGGAAGAAAATAGAGAGAGAGGGAAAAAAGCCCTGAGATTAAGATATCAATTTACACAAAATAAGGGGAAGATGATTTTGAAAAAGAGATAAGAGAGTGAACAAAGTGTTAGGCTGAAAATCAGGAGAGCTGTGTAAAGAACACCAAAGAAAAGAGTGTTAAAAACACTAAGTGGACAACAGTGTGAAATACATCAGAGGGGCTGAGCATTAATAAAATAGGGAACAAAAAATGTCAAAGTAACTTTCATGCAGCACTTTTTTTTTGTCACTGGCAAGGAAGGATTGTCTGGTTAGAGAAATGGAAACATTAGAATGACTTAGAGACCAAATGGGAGATGAGAATATACAGCTTGGGAATGTAGGTATATATTTCGAAATGTTTTACTTAGCATGTGATCTAATGTATGGGCCAGTAGCTAAAGGAGATTATATATGGAACATTAAAAAAAGAAAAGTAGATCATTTAGATTGCTTAAAAGGCTAGAGGGGATGGAATCAAAAATATTTCTAGAGGTAGTGAAGATAGGGAAAAATCACACTATTTTAAACAGGGTATAAGTATCCTGGGTGTATATATAGTTAAATTTATGTATTTAGGGCAGGAAATTGAGAAAACTCCATTTCTCTGAGAAGTGGGAGATCAATATAGCTCAGAATTAGATTGAGATATCTAGAGAAAATTTGTAGGAATATTTAATAGTATTAAAAACTGCTTAGAGGTTGGTAATCTTGAATCACTAGTAGAGCCCATCTAGTATTCTGTGGAGTGTGCTAAGGTACTTGGGTATAGTATGAAGGAGGAAAATACAGACTTTACCTGGGTTCACATTTTGCTAAAATGGTGAAATCAAATGACAGAGGAATAAAGGATTTTAGATAACAGCAGAAGTGTTATTGAAATAACAGTATTTGTAATCTAGATAATGAGAGAAGTGAATAAAGAGCAGGCTGATGAATGGGAAGAAATACAGAAAGGTCAATAGATTGGAAATTCTTATGAGATCGAATAGCAGTTATCATATATGTAGTTGTACAAACTGACTGAAAAGACAATGTGCTATGGAATGACCAGTGGGATCCTTGAATTCATAATTTGGGTGGAAGAATAGTTATAGGTGGTAACAAAGTTTAATATTGTTATAGAGCACCACGGGGCTCAGAGAGAGCTATGGTGAAAAGAAGTCTAGGGAATGAGAAAACAAACAGATAAATCATTAAACCACATTGATCTCAAAGTCTTCCTGAATGAAGGCAGGAGTTAACATGAAACTTGAGAGCAAAATGAAGGGATCAGAAAGTGGAACCCAATTGACATGGTCCTCAAGACATTTTTTTTCCTCTAAAGTAAGGGAAAATAAAAGACTAGAGTCATTAACTAAGAGAAATGAGGACACATGACATGGAATCTATGTCACAGAACCATGATCCTGAAACACGTGGCATGTGAGAGAAAAAACAAAACTCTGAGAGCAAGAGTGATTACTTCAGAGAAGAGATAGGTTTTAATGATGGAAGAGAGGTGAATAGTACACTAGAGAGAAGAATTGAAATTACAGGAAAATAGCTAGCTATGGTGCAGCAATTCTAGAAGGTACTTTGTAAAATTTTGAAAGGACAAGGAGGTGTATAGTCCTAAGTCACTGACAAATAATCACAGTTTATTAAGGAGGTAATGATTTGTTCAATGTTTGGTTAGGAAGAGGGGGCTATATTTTAAGAGCAGTTTGAAAAGAAGAGTGAATGAAAAGCTTAGTTGATTCTTAGTAGTTACTTTGAGATGATAGGCACAGAGCCCAAATTCTTTAGATCTTGTATGGCTCAGCTTGGCTGCTGCTGAAACAAAATTCAACACCCCATCTGTTCTGTTGCTTTAAAAATGACTATGTTAATCTCAAAATTGAAATGTGTATTCTTAATGGTATAAAAGAAAAGGGATAATAAATACCATACACCAAATAATCATTACCAATTCATGATGGTTATAATGGAAATGTAATTGCTTAGAAATGCATTTTTATATAAAATTAAAAATTCATATTGACATATTATAAATCTATATGAAATTTCAACTTTTTGATTGGATATTAATAGGTGCTCCTGCAATGGTAGTGAACATTTAATGGATTGAAACTGGGTTTATCTAACAACTATGGAGATTCCTAATCTTGCAGTTGGAAGTGTACATAAACAGTAACAGCTGTTGTTTTTCCAATATTACTAATGATTTCCATCTAATTTCTTATTCTTGCAGAAATCGCTAACAAAATGCCAATACAGATATTCTGAAGAATGTTATGTCCTGATGGACATCAAATTAAAAGACAAATCTTAAGGGAGTGCTACCTAATTATAAAGCTCTGTGTTGGTGTGCAGGAATAAAAATAAGTTCACAAATGTTGTCTCCCTAAAAGAAGCTTTGAGTAGAAAATAAATGTTATAGTCTAATATTGATGCTACAGTCAGTGGCTTCTATAAATTCAGTGCATGTCATTATCATTTTCAAAGATTCCCTTCATAAGTATATGTTTACTATCTTCAATAAAATAAGAATATTTAGTCAAATTAAAATATTTATAACAAGTTGCCATTGGCCACATATGGTAAGTGTGGCCATTAGCTATGTGTATCTCATTAAATTTAATTCAAAATAACATTTTAAGATTAATTCCTCAACCACAATAGCCACATTTCAAGTGCCCAGCAAGCACATGTAGCCAGTGCCTACCATATTTGAAAATGTATGTATATGACATTTTCATCATTAGTAAGTGTTCCAATAGAAAGTATGGATGTAGAGTAAACTCAATTTTCATATCATTGTTACCTTTGGATAATAGGTTATAGTAATTTACACACTATAATTGAGCAACATGTGGTTTGGCCATAGGTTTTATATGTAATAAATTTCACAAGTATTTCATAAAACTGTCTCCTTGTGCCTAGAAATACCATATGTATTTCTAGGTGAATAGAAGACTAAAACATGAAGGTTTTGAGAGTTTTGACTATAATTTGTCTATCTCAACAATACATATTATAAATCAGGATTCTGGGAAGATGATATAGTAGAAAATAATAGGAAGCTATCTGTCCACCTAGATAACAATTGCCTTAGCAGAATCTGTTTGCTGTAACTATTTTGGAACTCTAATCTACTGAAGGTTTGTAAAGTTCATTGAAAGGTTTGAATGGAAAATTGCAGTTAATTTCAATTTCAGCAATTGCCACAGCAATAGTTACCTATCTCTATCTCTCTTTCCTCAGGTCCATGGCAGGCACATATTCCTGGAGCAGCTTTTACACAGTTTGTGAGAGACAAGGTGGGCAAAAAGGGCACTGTCCTCCAAATATAAGAAATCAGTGCTCTGATCACTGGCTACTGTTTCTGATCTCAAAGGTGCAGACAAAGAGGTGGCAGTCATTGTTGTTACATATCTGCTAATTGTTTTAATCCCCACCTTCTCTGAAAAAAGTAACTTCTAAGGCATTTAATGGACCAGGTCCTTTTTCCCTTTTCATTTTTCTCTTGTTTCCCTTTTGGAAGCCAGCCATTGAGGATTAGGTCATTCAAAAGCAACCACATAGAAAGAGAAATTAGCATGTCACTGCATGTGCTCAGGAAAAGGCACAGACTTAGGAAAGACAAGACAAGCCCTTAAGTTTATGCCACAGGCTAATCAATTGTTGAAAGACTACAGCAATCAAGCAATAATAAAATAAGTAAATACAAACCCTGAGGTAGACTTTAAAACAAGTGTCATAAAGTATGCCCAAAGCACCACAAAAAGACATAGAGAAAGTTGGAAAAATTATGTATGGACAAAAAGAAACTCTGGAGCTAAAAAGCACAATAATTGAAATAAAAATTTACTAAAGCAACTCAAAGGCAGATTTGAGCAAGCAGAAGAAAGAATCAGCAAACTCGAAGATAGGACAAAGGAAATTATCAAATCTGAGGAACAGAAATAAAAAAAGATTTATCAAAAAGTAAACAGCATAAGGGGAACTTTGTGGGACAACATCAAGTGGACCAACATATGCACTGTGGAAGTCTTAGAAGGAGAAGAGAAAGAGAAGACAGACAATATTTAAAGAAAAAATAATGGTTGAAAAATTCCCAAATTTGACAAAATACATGGATATGAACATACAAGAAGCTCAAAACAAATTAGGATGAACTTGAGGGGACCCACAATAAGACATATTATAATCAAACTTTCAAAAGACAAAGACAGATAAATTTGAATTCAGCAAGAGGAAAATAACTTGTCACATCCAAGGTATCTTAATTAAGATTATAAGCAGAATTCTCATCAGAAATGTTGGAAGCCAGGAGACACTGGCCTGATATATTCAAAGGGCTAAAGAAAAAAAATTAGTGAACTGAGAATCACATATCTGCCACAACTGTACTTCAAGAGTGTAAAATTAAGACATATACAGGAAAACAAAAGCTGAGGTAGTACATTACCAATAGAAATATTCTGCAAAAAATGATAAGGAAAGTCCTACAGACTGAAATGAAAGGACAGTAAAGAATAACACAAAGCAATGTGAAGAAATGGAGATCACAATAAAGGTAAATACATGGACAGCTATAGAAGCTAGTATTGTTGTAACAATGGTATGTGACTCCATTTCTTGTTTTCTACATGATTTAATAGACTATTATATTTTTTTAAAAACAATTATTAGTTTAAAAGATATTATTGTAATATTAGATTACAACTCAACTTTTTGTTTTATACATAATTTAAGATAATAATGCAATAAAAAGTGTATTTTAAGCTTTTGGACAGAGTTTTAAGTTGTAAAATACTTATTGATATAATAATGAATTCATAATTATGCAATAATTAATGTATAATAATTTTGTTTTACACAAAATATAAAACACTGATGCATTAAAATTATCACTTTAAGTTTTATTTATTAATAAATAATAATGTAAAAATTTATTTTAACTTTTTATATAAAGATATAATTTTCTGACATCAACACCTGAGAGGGATTTGTACAGAGCTGAGAAGGGGCAGAGCTTTTGTATGTTATTGAAGTTAAACTGTAATAAATTTAAATTATAATGTTAAAACTTTAGGAACTTAAAGGTAATCCTCATGGTAACTACAAAGAAAATAACTAAAGAATATACACAAAAGTAAATGAGAAAAAATTTAAATTTCACTGCAAAATAATCAACTAAACACAAAAGAAGACAGTAATACAGAAAAAGAGGGACAGTAAACCTATAAGGTATATAGAAAACTAACAGAAAATTCAAGAAGTCCCTCCTTACCAGTAATTAATTTAAATGTAAATGGGTTAAAGTCTTCTATCAAAAAATAGAAATTGGCAAAATGGATAAAATATATTATCCAATTATATGCTGTCTACAAGAGACTCATTTTAGATCCAGAGATACAAAGAGGTTGAAAGTAAAAAACTAAAAAAAAGTTATTCCATGCAAATAATAACCAAAACAGAACAAGAATGGCTATACTAGTATAGACAAATTGATTTTATATCAAAAAATGTTTTAAGACAAAATATATATATATTTCTAAAAGTTCAATACAGCTAAAAAATATAAAAATTATAAACATCTGCATACCTAATAATACATAGTCAAAATTTATGCAGTGAAAACCAATGGAAATGAAGGGAGAAGTACACAATTCCACAATAGTAGTGGAAATTTCAATGCTCCATCTTCTATAAAGGATGGAACAACTAGACAGGAGATTACTAAGGAAATAGAAGACTTGAACAGCACAATAAACCAACTAGAACTAGCAGACATATAGAGAACACCTTACCTAACAATGACTGCATACACATTCTTCTCAAGTACACATAAGACATTTTCCATGATAGACCATAGTAGGCCACAAGTTAAGTTTCTATACACTTACAAGATTGATATAAAAAGGATACTTCAGTGACTATAATGGGATCAAGTTAGATATCAGTTACAGAAGGAAAACTGAAAACATTTCTGCAAATTTGTAGAAATTAAGCAACACACCAATAGATCAAAGAAGTAATCACAAGGTAAAATAGAAAATATTTGGAGATAAAAGAACATGAAAGTACAACATAAACATGGAACACTGTGAAAGCAATGCAAAGGGGGAAATATGTAGCTATAAATGATTACATTAAAAAGAAAGAATGATCTGAAAATTAAAAATCTAACTTTATAAATTAACAAACTAAATCCAAAGCTAGCAGAAAGAAGGAAATAATATAGATCAGAGAAGAGATAAAATAAAGAATTAAAAAATAGAGAAAAACAACAAAATCACAAGTTAGAGCTTCACAAAAATCAACAAGTTTGACAAACCTTAAGCTAGATGAACTAAGAAAAAAGAGAAAGACTTGAATGAATATTAGGTTGGTGCAAAAGTAATTGCAGTTTTAGCATTGTTGAAATTTGTCATTTCATATTGGAATACATTCTTAAATGTGGTTATGTTATATATCATCTTAATGTACATTTCTTGCTTTATCTTAGGTGTATCTTCAACTTTTTAAAGACACCATCAAATTATGTTTCAAATCATTTATATATAAAATTTCCAATTGTTTCACCTTCTTGTCAATACTGTGTGCAGTGAGTTTGTTTTAGTGTTTGGCCTCCTCATTGGTGAGGAGTGGCATTTCATTTTGTTTTTAATTTAACTTCCCTAATGGTTAATAATGTTGAACATCTGTTAATGTGCTTATTTGCCATCCATATAATTCTTTGATAAAATGGCTATTAAAATCTCTTTGGTTTTAAATATTTCTGTCTTCTTTCTGTTAAGTTGTAAGAAGATACTGGACAATTTAAAGTGAATTTCTTAATTGGAGGACACTAAACAGGGGAAATGTATAAATCTGAAGTCATATTTTTGACACATAACACGTATATAGCATGGTACGTGTGGGGTCGCCTAGTCTCCTCTTCACTTTCTTTCTGTATCCTGACTGAAAATCAAGGAGGCCTTAACCACTCTGTGACCCTGCCAGCTGCAGGTTTTTCCCAGCAAATTGAACCCAGACTGGGGTCTTGAACATTCTCAGGCACTGATAAAGGTGCGTAGGCTGTGGCCCAAAACACTGAAAGAAACTAACCCCAGCCTTGAGTCAAATTTCTTTTTTTTTTATTTCAATAGATTTAGGGGGTACAAGTGTTTTTTGTTACATGGATGAATTTTATAATGCTAATGTACTCGTCACCAGAATAGTGTATTTTATTTGATAGGTAGACTTTTATCCCACACCCTCCTCCCCTGTTCTTAGTTTTCAATGTCCATTACAGCTCTTTATGACCATATATACCCATTATTTAGCTGCCACTTATAAGTGAGAGCATGTGGTGTTTGTTTTCTATTTCTGAGGTATTTCACTTAAGATAATGATCTCCAGTTCCATCCAAGTTGCCAGGAAAAACAAACAAACAAACAAACAAACAAACATTATTTTATTCCTTTTTATGGCTGGTATATATACACCACATTTTCTTTATCTACTCCAAAGTTGATGGGCACTTAGGTTCAGTCCATATCTTTGCAACTGTGAATTGTGCTATAAAAAACGTTTGGGTGTAGGTGTCTCTTTTGTAATATCTTAAGTCCTCATTAAAAACTCCATACGACCACTCCTTGTGGCAAGCAAACCTTGGTAGAATACCCCTTTTTTCTCGCTGTCCATAGTTGAGATTGCTGCAGCCCTCTGTAAGTTCCCTTATTAAATACTCTGGACTGATCACCCTGGTATTTATTGCTTCTTTCTTTGGAATTCCAATCAGCCTCTTCTCAGAATGGCTTGGGGCGTTCCATTGTGGAAATTCCTCTGCCACCACTTTTGGGTCGATTTCAGCTACAAGTTCACTGAGACAAAACAGTATGTTAAATTTAGTGCCAAAAAATATAGTTTATCATATGTGAAGACAGTAGATTAATAAACTCAAGTTAGATACAAAAAAAAGAAATCTCTCGCTTTCTTGTTCACAAAGCCTGAACAACCTTGCTCGATTGTAGTCAAGCAGAACAATACTATGTGTGCTCCTGCTATTAGGCCTTTAAATTCCAATATCATTCTTCTCCAATAAAAAGAACTAAGTTCTTTGGAAAATAGGTGATTTCATGGCTTGGGGCAGAAACAACATTAATGACTCTGAAATGGTTTAATGCTGTAAGAATGTTAGGATGCTCTCTATTATTCATCATCATATTTCTGCCTCTGAGTTCTACTATCTCTGAATCACTTAAATATATTCTAACAATTTGAATTCTCTTCCTCTTTAGCATAGAATTCAACTCTGAAATAGTCAATTATTGCATGTGGCCTCAAAAACAAGTACTAATTATGACTAATAGTCACTCTCACAATATGGGTTGTTTGTTCAGAAAACCTGTGTTGTGGGAAAATGAAACATGGTAAAAGCTTTGATCAGTCCAGTTAGGTTTGCACTAATTATAGGCCCTCCCCTTAGTTGCCTTTTCATTAAGTAAATTAATATTGCCTATTCTTAGCTTTTATGCTGAAACAGTCATGTGTAAACAATTTTTCCCCCAAAGATTCTGATACTATCTTGGTATAATTTACTTTGGCATTGATGGATAAATCTGAAGACCAAAGAAAAATGCTGCCCCTAAATGATTTTCTCCACTCCTTTCCACCAGGCCTTGCTGACAATCATGCAAAAGTTTTTCTTAGCAAAATTAGTATATAGTGAAATGATTTAACATATATTGCAACGTTTGCTCTTGAATTCAAAATCTTAGGAGAGCTCCCAATAAATATATGGTGCCTCTCTTCTTGGGAAGCCACTAATTTCACCTCATATAAGACTTAAAATAGAAATCAGCATCCCTTCCTATTTATCTCAAAGAATTAACTCACATATAAACTTCAAAGACAGCACTCTTCTATCAAATCTCTGTCTATACCGGTTACTTGGTCAGTTTTTTTGTGACTCTTCCCTTTCCAATCCTGTCATTTTGCTTTGAAAAGAAAAGATTTTTCAGTTACTTGAGACAAGCTTCTTTGAGGGCAGTGTAAAAATTGCAAATAAAGTAATTAGGAAAAAAAAAGTTTTCATTAAAAAAATTATATGAAAATTGTATCTAAGAATTGGTAAGACATGAATGACATGTATTTATTTATTAATGAATTCATTAGAAAATTATGAATTATTCCCCTCAGTTATAAAAGGTATTACTCACTTTGTATACCTTTGGATATAATAATTATTTTTTTCAAACTTAACCACTTCCACGTGGCCTTCTATAAAGTCTTCTTCCTTATATATTTGGATCAAATTCATTAGATTGTGAGGATACATTTCCAAAATGTTAGATACTCCACCCAAAATTTAACTGGCATGTTGTTCATAATTATCACTAGCATATCTTATTTTAGGAATGAATCAACCCTGAAGTAGAAATAATCATCTTCTTGGTATTATTAAACATTAAAATGGTTTTAAGTCTTTCACATGCACTATACGCAAGTGTGGTAGTAAAAATAATGCATTTATGTTTAATAAAACCCCTGGGCCCTGGTGTGGTTGATACTATATGACAAGTCAGAGGTAGCATGAACTTAAAGAAAGGCTGAGGCTTAGAGATAGCTCTTGCTTTCATTTCTTGTGAAGAAAAGGTACCCTTCATTACAGGGAAAATGAAGGAGGAAAGAGTGAGATTAAGAATGTGGTGAGGAAAGTACATTCCTGTTTATAACTTAGAAATTAAAAAAAACAAATAACTCAAATTTTATATTCTCAATGTATCAAATGTTCCATGCCAAGATAGCAATGCCAAGCCAGTAATGTGATGGCAGTTGTGTGACCATCAGAGAGTATGTGTTGAAATTTCCTATTGTACCACTAACACAAAGTTATCATGAAGTGTGGAAAAATAGTTTCTTAAACTCTCCCTTTTCCTTTGGCTCCTCCTGCTTTTTCTCTAGAATATATTGTAAGCAGCAATGTATCTATTTCTATCAGCTATTTCTATTAGCTAATTTTGCATCTATAAATATCATAACTGTCCATATTTGTTTACATCTATATCTATGTCAATCTTTAGGTATACCTATCCCCAAAGAAGCAATGTAGCATATTGCATAAAAGCGTGCCCTCAGGATCTAGACTGCCCATTTTGAACCCCACCTCTCCATTATTAGAATTGTGACCTCGAGAGATTTATATACACTCTGTGTCTTGTTTTCTTCTTCTGAAAAATGGAAAATATAAGCAACTATATTATAAATCAATTGTGAGATTTAAATGGATTGGTACATCTGAAAAATTTAGAATAATGCCTTAAGCTCAATGTTTTTAAATTGCCACTGTACATTTTACAAATGCAGTTTAACTGTACAATGAAGAGATTCAGAAGAAAAGGAGACACACAGGCAGAAATTTTAACAGTGATGCTCTATAGTACTTGAGCTTATCACTGTCTTGATGTCTAAATAATAAGATTTAAATCTTTCTGTGCATGAGGACAGATGATTTTAAAAGAAGAGAGATATTGGAGCAGTTGAAATTTCTCTTCTCTCCATATACTCTAGATAGAGATTTTTCTTCCAAGAGTTGAATTTTAAAAACAAGATAAATTAACAGAAACTTACCAGTATAGATAACTAGTAGATGAATGCAGAAAGCATGAATTGCTAATAGATAGATTATCCAAACAGGAAATGGAATTTTTACTTGCCACAGAATAATAGAACCCATAACTTTGGTTTCAGTTTTAGATTAACAGTATCCAAACTTGAAAAACCACTGGTTCAGGCTATTTGACCAAAGTTCACTCAAGCATAGTCTGAATCATATACCTTAACAAGAATCTTCTTTGAAAGAGATTAAATTTATCCATCTAAAATTCACCTACATTTTTCACACTTCACATAAAGTTCATCTGCTGCCCTAAATTCTCCTATGTTTTCTGTAGAAGTTCCCTGAAGAAAAATATTTTACTTCATATTTTTATGCTGGATTGGTTTTCAATCAAGTATACCTTTATATCGCACTTTCCAATCGATGAGCAAACTCAGAAACATACTACAAAGTAAAATGCTCCTGAGTTTTATTTTATCTTTACAGGCAACATAGATTTAGGAAGCTTTGTTTTCTGTTGACGAGTGGATGTAAAACCTCTAAAAATGTTCCATGCTTCCCAGTGACACTTCAATTGAGTTTATGTCTCTGATATTGAAAATTACATATCATTTTAGTTGCATAGTATATGATTTAATTGGCAGCTAACAAAGTCTTCAGGGAAGCGAACAATATCCAGGCACTAATGTTTATTAGCTCTGCCTGCTTAATATTGGCAGATGTTTAACAAGATACTGAATATCTGTTTACATTTCATAAATGACTCCATTTCTTATTTCCTTAATTTCAGTTGGTGCAATAATTAATGAGTAATTTATTTTAGTTAATGATTTCCTTCTTCAGAACTGATAGTTTATTAATATAAGTTGTTTTTCCCCTTCAGGAGTTTTGGGAGCCACTTTTGAAAGTTCATTTATTAGAATTTAATAGAAAGGAAAAGAGAAACATATCAAATTTAAACTAATATTTCAAATCCTGTTTTCTGTAATTAAGCCTCTGATATATATACATAAAGTAATTCAAAATTTATGCAAGCTTCAAGATATGTCCTACTTTACTTTGTCACATGAAGTATAACTAATAAATTACTAACCATGAAGTGAAAACATCAAGTAACTTATAAAGGAAAATCCATCAGGCTAACTGCAGACTTCTCAACTGAGATCTTACAAGACAGAAAGGATAGGAGCCCAGTCTTCTTAAATAGAACAACTGCCAGGCTAGAATTTTGTACTCTGCAAAACAAAGTTTCAAATATGAAGGGGAAATGAAGACTTTTTTAGACAAGCAAGCACTGAGGGAGTTTATCAAGACCAGACCTGCCCTGCATGAAATAATCAGAAGTGCATTTTACACAGATCAGCACAATAGACACCCACCAGAGTAAAGTCACCCAAAAAGTAAAACTCAAGCTCATATAAAACAATATCACAAGTAGTAAAACAAAGTAATAAGGTAGTACCCAACAGAATGAACAAAACAGCATCCCACATATCAATTCTATCAATCAATGTGAATGGTCTGAATGCCCCATTCTAGAGACACAGGCTGACTAATGGATGAAAAAATACAACCCAAGTATCTTCTCTCTCCAGGAAATGCATGTAACTAACAAGGACTCATGCAGACTCAAGGTGAAGGGATGGAAAAAATATTTCATGCACATGGAAACCAAAAGAAAGTAGTGTAGCAATGCTCAGATAAAATCGACTTCAAATAAACAATAGTAGAGAAAGACAAAGATGGTCATTATATAATGGTAAAGGGAGCAATTCAACATGAAGACATAAAAATCCTAAATATTTATGCATCTAACCCAGGAGTGCCCAGATTCATAAATCAAGCCTTATTAGATCTAGGCAAAGAGAATAACAGCATCATCATAATTGCTAAGCAGTTCAAATCCCCACTGGCAGAACTGGACAGATCATCCAAACAGAAAATAAATAAAGAAACATTAGAAGGAACACTCCTACACTGCTGGTGGGACTGCAAACTAGTTCAGCCTCTGTGGA
>VBSM01001124.1:29632735-29656619 GCA_008086735.1 Cheirogaleus medius | reverse complement strand
AATATTTGTACCCCCATAATATGCTGAAATAAAAATAAATAAATAAATAAAATTAAAAAAAGAAACACTGGACTTAAATGGGACTCTAGAACAAATGGATCTAACAGGCATTTACAGAACATTTTACCCCCAAACTACTAAATATACATTCTTCTCATCAGCACATGGCACATTTGCGATGATTGATCATATCTTAGGCCAAAAAACATGTCTCAACAAATTAAAATAAAATAGAAATCATACAATATATCTTCGCAGACCACAGTGGAATAAAACTAGAAATCAACTAACTCCAAGAGAAACACTTAATTCTATAAAAAGTCATGAAAATTAAATAACCTGCTACTGAACAATTATTGGGTCAGTAATGAAATTAACATGGAAATCAAAAGATTTCTTGAATTGAATGACAAAGGGGACACAAGGTACCAAAATCTATGGGATTCAACAGCAGCACCCTAAGGGGAAAATTCATAGCCTTAAATACCTACATTAAAAAGACAGAAAGATCACAAATTAACAATCTAATGACACATCTTTAGGTTCATCAGTGTTCATTTTTCCATCTAATCTTTAACATCTATAATTTCAAAAACCAAACCTAACAAAATACATAAAACATGTTAATTATTGAGAACATGTCAACTATAGGAATTAATATAGAATTATTATGTATAAATTCTATTTAAGAGTATGGTATGGCTTTCCATTTTTTTCAAATAATATCCTTTTGTGACCTTATAGGTAATTTAGTTTGTATGTTAAAATTAGAAGTTGATAACAATGGGCAAGGTATCATAACAGAGAGGTAGTGTTGAGGAAATAAGATGACTCTATCAACAACAGACTTTACCATAGTATACAGAAGAGACAGAGAACACAATCTGTTATCAAGTAAGCATTAACAGAGTTCCACGCATGTAAATTAGCACAAAGATGACTATAAAGTTAGGACAAACACTCACACATTTTTTACAACAAAGTAGAAGAAAGAACAATGACTTCTCTTGTCTTCAGAGATAAAATGGAACCTCATGACAGTCCCTTGCACATTTCATGAGAGACTTCTGAGATAATTTTGGAGGTATATTTTATATAGAGTGTTTTTGGCCAGTGACCTTTTAGATACCTCCATTGTAAAAACTGGAGAATGGGATTAATCACTAGAAAGACATTTCTATTCTAAAAGTTATAATAAGAACTCAGATGTGCTGTCTCCAAGAAAATGATATTAAAAGATTTCTTTTAATTTACTAATTAATAAAACAATGTTTATTTATACTTATAATAGGGAAGCCAATTAAGGAACTAAATACTGTAATGTTCTTTGGGAGTTTCAACTAAGAGGTGTGTGTCTCATTGGGAATCTTAAAAATATGCCTCTTTTCTCTGCAAAATTAATAATCTTTTGCAATCCATAAAATTTCTAGAATATTTTTTAATGTTAGGGGAAGAAAGGTCTTCCTGCACAATGCAGAGTAACCAAACTAACTTAGATGTTAAATGACACCTACTTCAGTTATATTTCCCTTATAATCATTTTTCAAATGTTAGCTGCTATTATTATGTCTGATAATACTAAAATTATTTCAACAAACAATTATTGAATTGAATGGTTTGTGTTGTATTAATTTTTTAGCAATTTTAACACATTTTTTAAACAACTCTAAAAAATTGACATTGGTGATAGATGGTATTTGTAATTATGCATTAGTCTTTATGTTCAGAGAAAATGTTATTAGGTATGTAAATACAATAGTTGATGTTTGATTTTGAATTTGAGAAGTCTATTTTCAAAAGATAAAAAAATTACAAAAGGATTTATAGATAAAGTAAGCATCCATCATCTTGAGTAGAATGGTATAGTAAGTTGTTGAGTGTCTGGTGTTTATTTAAGCTGCAAGGATAGGGAAATAACAGATGAGATTATCATGCACATAAGAGAAAATACATTAAGGTGTGAATGCCAAGTATTTAAAAATATCACCGTAATATGAGTTTATGAGTATATTTTATGAACAAAGTGATAAAAAGTTAAATAAAAATAAGGATCAGAGCAGCCCATGTAAAAGAAAAAGAGACTATTTTTTGTTGAGAAAAAACTAGAATGCAGTATTTTAAAAAATGAAATGAAAAACAAGAATGGTTGCAGTGGCAATAGCAATATTTGTGTGTGCACAAAGGCAAAAGACAAATTGGTTAATAAAGATTTGAATAGATAAAAGTAAAACCTAGTAAACTTGCCCAATAGAGTTGCTGAAAATTATGTTACTTTTATTTCCCTCAAATGGATGAAGGAGATTCAAGCAATGAAAAAGAGCAATCCTCAGTATGTTTTACAAGAAGGAGGGAAAAAAGATAATTCGAGATAAAAGAAGAATCATAAAAAATAAAATTGAAAGACTTCCTGTGATTACATAATTTTAAGAAAGATTTTTTAATTTTACCTACAAAGGCTATATAGCAGTGATCTTTAATATCATCTGAAATTGTTAAAGCTATGTACACAGAATATATTTTGAAGATGTTTTGGCCTGATAGTATAGTGATATAGAAACCTAATATAATACAATTAAAATTGATGCTATTAAAATACCAACATCATTTTTTGCAGATCTAGAAAAAATAATTATACACTTCATACGGAAACAGAGAAGACCCCATAGAGACAAAGCAACCGTAAGCAAAAAGAACAAATCGAGAGGCCCTAATTTACCAGACTACAAGCTATACTACAAGGCTATAGTAATCAAAACACCATGGTATTGTCATGAGAACAGAAACATAGAGCAGTGGAACAGAAATGAGAACCCAGATATAAAACTACCATCATGGAGCCATCTGATCTTTGATAAAGCAGACAAAAATATACACTGGGGAAAAAATCCCTTTTCAATAAATGGTACTGGGAAAATTGGATAACCACATCTAGAAGACTAAATCAGGATCGGCACCACTCATCAAAATCAATTCACGATAGACAACAGACTTAAACTTAAGGCATGAAACTATAAGAATTCTAGAAGAAAATGTTGGGAAAACTCTTATAGACATTGGCCTATGAAAACAATTTATGAAGAAGGCCTCAAAGGCAATTACAGTATCAAGAAATATAAATAAATGGGATCTGATCAAATTAAAAAGCATCTGCACAGCCAAGGAAACTATCATGAGAGCAAGCAGACAACCTACAGAACGGGAGAAAATATTCACAAGCTACATATTTGATAAAGGGCTGATAACTTAAATCTATACAGAACTCAGTAAAATCAGGAAGAAAAAAATCAAACAGCCCCATTAAAAAGTGGGTAAAGGACATAAACAAAAACTTTTCAAAAGAAGATAGACTAATGCTCAAAAAAATATGAAAATTTTTCAACATTTCTAATCATCAGGGAAATGCAAATCAAAACCACAATGAGATATCACTTAACTCCAGTGAGAGTGGCTTTTATTAAAATGTCCCAACATAATAAATGTTGGTGTGGATACAGAGAGATAGGAACACTCATACACTGCTGGTGGGACTGCAAACTAGTACAACATCTATGGAAAGTAGTATGACGATAACTCAAAGAGCTAAAAGAACTACCATTTGATACAGCACTCACATTACTGGGCATCTACCCAAAGGAAAAAAAGACATTCTATAAAAAAGGCTTGTGCACTAGAACGTTTTCAGCACAATTCAAAATTGTAAAGATGTGGAAACAACAAAAGTACCCATCAATCTACAAGTAGATCAATAAAATGTGGCATATGTATACCATGGATATCTACTCAGCCACAAAAAACAATGATGATCTAGCACCTCTTGTATTATCCTGGGTGAGGCTGGAACCCATTCTACCAAATGAAGCATCCCAAGAATGGAAAAATAAGCACCACATGTACTCACCATCAAATTGATATTAATTGATCAACACTTATGTGCACATATGATAGTAGCATTCATTGTGTGTTGGTCAGGTGGGAGGGGGTGGAAGAGATAGGGGGTGGGTATATTCACACTTATTGGGTGTAGTGCACACTGTTTGGGGAATGGACACATATGTAGCTCTGACTCAGGCAAGGCAAAGGCAATATATGTATCCTAAACAATTGTACCCTTGTAATATTGTGAAATAAAAAAATAAAATAAAATTGATGGATTAATATAGTTAGAAGATTTGGTATGCTGATTTATCAAAATCTACAATAAATTTTCCCCTGAGGAATGCTTTTGCTGTGGCCCAAAGATTTTAATAGTTGTGTTCCCTTTGTTGTTCAGTTCAAATATTTTTTTTTCATTTCAATCTTAATTTCATTCCCATCTTAATTTCATTCTTGACCCAGTAATTGTTAGGCAGCATATTGTTTAATTTCCATGACTTTAAGTGTTTCTATTGTAATTGATTTCTAGTTTTATTCCACTGTGGCCTGAGAAGGTACATGAAATGATTTTGAATTTTTTAATTGGTTGAGTCATGTTTTGTGGCTTAAGATATGATCAGTCTTGGAAAATGTCCTATGTGCTGCTGAGAAAAGTGTATATTCTGCAGTATTGTGATAGAATGTTCTGTAAATGTCTGTTAGGACCCTTTGATTTAGAGTTTAGTTTAAGTCCATTGTTTCTTTCTTTATTTTTTGTTTTGATGATTTGTTGAGCTCTGACAGTGGGGTGTTAAAGTCCCCAACAATTACGATGGTGCTGTTTCTTTCTTTGCTTAGCTCTAGTAAAATTTGCTTTATAAACCTGGGGGCTCCTGTGTTGGGCACATATATAACATCATACATGAGTACTAAATAAATCTCTACATGCATAAACTAGAGAATATAGAGGAAATGGACAGGTTCTTGGAAACACACAACCTCCCAAGACTCAACCAGGAAGAAATAGAACTCCTGAACAGACCAATAATGAACAGTGAGATTGAAACAGTAATGAAAATCTCCCAACAAAAAAAAACCTCTGTGGACCAGATGGATTCATTGCTGAATTCAATAAGACCTACAAAGAAGAGATAGTACCTATATATAGAAATTGTTCCATAATATCAAGAAGAAGGGAATTTTCTCCAACTTATTCTATGAAGCCAGTATCCTCTTGTTATCAAAGCCAGGAAAGGAAAGAACAAAAGAAGAAAACTACAGACCAATATCCCCTATGTATATAGATGCAAAAAACCTCAAAACAAATACTAGCAAACCAAATTCAACAGCACAACAAAATAAATAAATAAATAAATAATCCACCAAGGCCAACTGGGCTTCATCACCGTGATGCAAGGATGGTTCAACATAACTAAATCAATAAATGCAATATACCACCTTAATAAAAAGTAAAAACAAAGACAATATGATCATCTCAATAGATGCAGAAAAAGTATTAAACAAAATACAGCACCCTTTCATGATAAAAAACCTCAAGAAACTAAGAATGGAAGTGCTGTGTCTCAGAAAAATAAAATCCATATATGACAAACCCAAAGGGAACATCATACTAAACACAAAAATGTTGTAAGTATTCCACCTAAGAACTAGAACAACACAAGAGTGCCACTGACACCATTTCTTTTCAACATAGTGCTAGAAGTCCCAGCCAGAACAATCAGACAAGAGAAGAATATTGAAGACATCCAAATCAGAAAAGAGGGGTCAAACTATCACCATTTGCTGACAATATGACCTTGTATCTAGAAAACCCCAGAGATTCCACCAAAAATCTCCTGAAATTGATAAATAAATTCAGGAAAGACTCAGGATACAAAATCAATGCACACAAATCAGTAGCATTCCTATACACAAATAAGAGTCAAGCTGAGAGTAAAATCAAAGACTCAATACCATTCACAATAACTACAAAGAAAAAAAATACCTAGGAATATGTTTAACCAAGGAGGTGAAAGATTTCTACAAGGAGAACTATGAAATTAAGGAACAAAATCACAGAGAATAACAATAAATGGAAAAACAACATGCTCATGGATAGGTAAAATAAACATTCTTATTAATAAAGTGTCCATACTATTCAAAGTGATTTACAAATTCCATGTAATCCTCGTCAAATTACCAAAGTCATACTTCACAGATCTAGAAAAAAATAATTTTACACTTTGTTTGGAACCAGAAAGGAGCCTGAATAGCCAAAGCAATCTTAAATAACAAAAACAAACAAACAAAACGAATCTAGAGGCATCACATTACCATACTTCAAACTATACTATAAGGCTATTGCAACCAAAACAGCCTGGTATTGTTACAAAAATAGGGACATAGAAAAAAGGAACAGAAAAGAAAACCCAGATATAAAGCCATCTACCTACAATCAAGTGATCTTTGACAAAGCAGACAACAATATATATTGGGGAATAGAAGCCCTATTCAATAAATGGTGCTGGGAAAATTGGACAGCCACATGCAGAAGAATGAGAGAGGACTTTTATCTTTCATCACTCACAAAAATTAACTTGAGATGGATAAAAGGCTTAGATCTAAGAATTCTAGAAGGAAATATAGGTAAAACTCTTCTAGATATTTCTAGATAATTTATGTAAAAGACCCCAAGGGCCATCATGGAAACAACAAAAATTGATAAATAGAGTTTGATTAAACTGAAAAGCTTCTGCATAGCTAAGGAAACAATCAACAGAGCAAATAGACAACCTACAGAATGGGAGAGGTTTTCCCAGGCTACACATCTGATAAAGGACTAATAACCAGATTTTATAAAGAACTCAAGCAAATCAGCAAGAAAGAATCAAGCAACCCCATTAAAAAGTGGACAAAAGGCATGAACAGAAGCTTCTTAAAGGAAGAAAGACAAAAGGCTAATAAACATGTTTATAAATGCTCTGAGGTCACTAATCATCAGGGAAATGAAAATTAACCACAATGATATATCACCTTACCTCAGTTAAAATGGCAATTATCAAAAAGTCCAAAAATAATAGATACTGGCATGGATGCAGAAAAGAATGCTTATACACTGCTGGTGGGACTGCAAATTAGTTCAGTCTCTATGGAAAACAGTATGGAGTCTTCTCAAAGAACTAAAAGTAGACCTACCATTTGATCTAGCAAATCCCATTATTATGTATTTACCCAAAGCAAAAAAAAATTCTTTTGTCCAAAAGGACACCTGCACTTGAATATTTATTACAGCACAATTCACAATTGCAAAGATGTGGAATCAACCCAAGTGCCCATCAACTCATAAGTGGATTAATAAAATGTGGTATATGTATAACATGGAGTACTAGTCAGCCTTGAAAAAAAAGATGAATTAATACCTATTGCAACAATCTGGATGGAACTGGAGACCATTATCCTAAGTGAAGGTTCTCATGAATGGAAAAACAAACACCATATGTACTCACTATTAAATTGGAACTAACCAAAAAATTGTAACACATGTACATAGAGAGAAATACAACTCAGTAGAAGTCAACCAGGGAGGAAGGGGAAGGAGAGGAGGGGCGCAAACCTACCTAACGGGTACAACGAACACTACTTGGGCAATGGGCACACCTTTAGCCAGGACTCAAGCATCACAAAAGTGATCCATGTAATCTAAAACATTTGTAGCCTCTTACCCCTTAATATTTTAAAATAAAAACCCTAAAAAAATCTATAATATAATTATTTGTGTAGCAATGAAACCAAGGTGATATATAAAATTTGAGGAGACATTTTAAACACTAAAAAAGTAACAAATCAATTTTTAAAATCTAAGATATATATATATATATATATACACACACACATTTTGTTAAGGATATAGGTTGACAAATGTTCATTTGAGGAGTTATGGCTTAAGCTCTCAGACAAATATATTTCAGGTACTGTGCTGAGTGTTTTACATACATTTTCTCCTTCAACTTTCACAACAGCCCTACAAAATCAGTCCTATTATTATGCTTATTTTGGATAAGCAATGGAGTTTTAGGGGATGAAGCAGTCTCACCAGTCAGGCAGCTAGTTACCAACCAGATGATGGTAGTGACATTGAGTTCCATATGTTCAAAACTAAAAATATCATCCTCACTTCTAAACCAACTCCTTCTCTTTTGTTTACTCTCTCCATGAATAGCAGAATAATATGCTCAGTTATCTAAAGTTTAGAATCTTAATTAATGTCTTGAGATTATCCCACCAATACCCTTCACCTGCCAATCTCTTTAATAATCTTTTAAATTTTACCTCACATATTTTTCCATCACAAAGACTGCCTTGATCATTTCAGCATTCTCTGTGTGTTCCTTACTCAGCATCCTACATCGCTTCTACCTATCTTAAAACCTATTATATTATCTTGTTAACATTATAAGCATATCTGTGTCTTCTGCACACTATGGCAACAACATTATATGATGTGTTCTGATTTTATATCTCTCTGGGTTTTTTCCCATGTCTATCTCAATGCAGCAAAAATTAAAAGTTCAATTCAATATTTACCTACTAAAATGTAAGTTTCATGAGTGAAGAAATGTAAACCTGAAAAAAAAAAAAAAGAAATGTAAACCTGGTCAAAGTTAATGCTCAATAGATATTTATAGAATAAATAAATGAATTATTATTGAATGAACAAATAATTAGAAAGCAATGATAAAGCCATTTCTAGAAAATGTAAGTCAAAATTTTAAGTATATTAACTCTGAGTACAGCTAAAGTAGAAGAATTATGTTTGGAGTAAATAAGATATTAGATGAGTTAAATGAATGGAAACAGATTGTGGAGGTCTGTGAGCACCAGATAAAGGAGTTTAGACTACAGAGACTAAGAACTAGGTGTATAACTATGAAAGAATCTAAATCAAGACAACAAAAAGAAAAAAAGAATCTAAATCAAGGAAACAAAAATACAGAGATCTGACTAGCCACTTTGATTAGCCAAACAAATGTAAAGTTTAATAGGATGACAGAATTTTTTCAGCTTTCACATCTGTTTTAACAAAATATGTTACATTCTTTTGAAATTTTGAAAACATCTCATATAAATTTAATATCTGGATTATTGTAAATACAAAAGAAGTTGCATAAGTCAGTAATGTGCAAAAGTAAGAGGAGATTATGGCAAATATTCACCTGAAGGTGAAATACATGCCGTAGTGATGCAATTCCTCATTTTGTCATTTTTAAAGCCTTGTAAGGGCAGTGTAATGTTGCGTATTTTGAGGTTCTTGAAAGAAAAATGATACCAAAGACCAATTTTATCCTGCTTATAGTCTATAATGAATACGAACTTAAGTGCCTAGAATTTGAATTAGTTCTAAATTCATTTGAACATTTTGGGTTTTTGTATTTTCCTGGATTACTAGCAATAATTATAGTGTTAAAAGCCCACATTTATCTCACTAAAGCAGTTTGGAAGTCTGCACTGAAGCTTTTTGTACATTAGCAATTTTGTTATCATTTACTTTTATTTACTTTGGCAATAAAAATATAACAATGGTTAAAAGAACTCAAGGAAAATGAAGCTCAAATCTTATACTCTGATCTCCCTATAAATGGAACCTTTTTCCTTCTTATATTATGGGTACCCAGTTCTCTTCCAATTTCTTCCACATCCTATAAATTTAACACATGAGCTATGATCTGAACTGGACTGTCTAATTTTAAAAGAAATGAAAATTTTAGAAGTTACACTATTTACCAAAGACAAAATATGTCTGGAATCTAGTAAGTAATAAAAATTGGACATAATTTCCTGGTCTCTTGATTTCCAGAAGTTTACTTACTTGTTTTCACGTTGGTACAAAGACTAGAGTACAACTCATTGAGAAGACATTGGAGGAAATGTTTATTTTTATCTTGCAAAGTTAGCACAGATTTGAGGATCAAAGTATAATATCTTGCCTTATGACCTTGTGGGTGCCTTATTATATGAATTTCCTTATCCATAAAATAGGCATAATAATTGTAGAGCCCATAAATTGTGGTGCAGATCCAATGTATTATCTGTAAAGTAGTTAGCATATTTCCTGGCATGATGCAAATGCTCCATATAGGTTGGCTGTTTTCTATTTCCTAGTGTGCTGCCCTTCTGGCACATTATGTCTACTGCACATGCATAAATCATTGTTCAACAACTGAATTGTGAGCAGTTTAACCCGCATATTTGAAACCACCTAAAAATCACTGGTTTCAAAATTTTTGGTGGGTTTTGCAGAAGTTTTTCTTCCTTCCTTCATTCCTTCATCATACCCTTCTTGCATTTGAACTTAATTGTGAAGATCCAAAAAAGGGAAAGAATAATTTTAAAGTTAAAGTGCAGGGAATCTTGTGAGGTAAAAATATCCAAAATTCTATCAAGATATGTCTTTATAAGGACAGACTTTTTATAGAACTGGCCGATAAAGAGTAGAGTCAGGTAGAAGATTTCCGTGCTCAAACAACCAAACCAAAAGAGAACAAGGTGACAGGGGCAGAGTGCCAGAGCTGACAATAAGAACAATAGCAACAGTGCCACCAGCGGTAACTACCATGCTGCTAAATCACCACCTCAGTCCTCAGCTCAGGTCCTTTCCTTTGTCTGTCCCCAGGCAAGGCTTTTAGGATTCAGGCACTCTGTAGGACTATGAGGATTTTGCCCTTATAAACTATCTGAAAAGTACAGAGACATCAAAGGTGCCACTGAGGAATTAATGTAGTAAATCCCGTGGTATACCTTGGACACATAAGATAATCCATGTCATTAGTATTAATTACTAGGGATGCCACAACAAAATACTGTACACCAGGTGCTTAAACAACTTATTTTTCTTACGGTTCTGGAGGGTAGAAGTCCAAAAATCAAGGTGCCGATAAGTTGGTTTTTTATGAGGCCACTCTCCTTGGCTTTCAGGTGGTTACTTTCTTGCTGTGTCTTCATGTAGTCTTTCCTCTATGCACAAGTATCCTTGATTTTTGCCCACTTTTTATAATGACACTAATCTTGTTGGCTAGCGGCCCACACTTAAGACCTCATTTAAGCTTAATTACCTTTTTGAAGCCCCAATCTCTAAATACAGTGACATTGAGGATAAAGGCTTCAATATATGAATTTGAGGGGACAAAATTTAGGCCTTAACACCATTCAAATCACCTGTAGGAATTTTGATAATAAGGATAAATGTACTTGAGAGTCTTACAGGTATGTGGTTGGGCTAAAGATAGAGAATTATTATAATATTAGTATAGTTATCTCTCAAACAGAAAAGACCACCTAGGAAGATGAAAAGAGAAGGATATCATAATATATCCTGAGTCTGGATCCTGACGGAGATATTGTCACCTCTCTAAGCCTTAGTTTCTCCATCTGTAAAATGGGCGTAATCATCAAGTACAGATCAAAAGTTTGTTGCAAACATTAAATGAATATTTAATGGTAATTATTAAGCATATTGGCCTTGTCTACAGAATGTACTCAATAAATTAGTAATCATTAATAAAATACACATGCTTAACCGCTTTATTAACCATTATAGGAAAGTGTGTGTGTACACACACTAGAGAATACCAGGTTTTAACCAACTACAAGGAATGTCAAAACCCAAGCATACAGAGAGAGAGAGAGAGAGAGAGAGAGAGAGAGAGAGAGAGAGAGAAGAGCCATAGAAGTGGAGGGGGAAATTCACAAAAGTATGAGAATTTAGAGGTCAACAGTCAGAAAACAGTTTCAAACACAGAGTCTTGGAAAGTGTCAAATGTCCAAGAGAAATAAAGAGAAGGAAGAAAACTACTTATTTGACAATTAGAGCAGTTACTAATAAACAAAGTAAGCAGTTTATTGAATGATTTAGAAAAAAAGTTCTAATCATAATAAAGGAGTTTATGATAAAGAGAAGGAAGTAGAATCTTCTTTCAGGTAGCTGAATTCCTTGACACGCAAAAAAAGGAACAAAATAGACACAAATGTTTAAGGAACATTCTAAAGGTTTATAGGTATTATATTGGCATCCTTCTATTCCTATACATACTTGGCTTAAAGGGAATGTTGAATGCATTCTGCATATTCAACATAAAACATATATTTGATTCTAAAATGTTGAAATTTTTACTCAATGCCTTCTGTATTTGTCCTGTGACTTCATATTTATAATGCAAAATCCATTCCTTTAAGGAGTACTCGCTTCATTCCTATCATATTATTGCAACAGATCAGTGACTAAATACTTCAACTGTGGAATTACTGAACATACGGAAGGATTATCCTTTGAGAGGATAAATCCAAACCTGGAGGTCTCGATAAAGGGAATGAAGTGTGCTTCCCGTGAATAGCTCCAATCAAATGTCAAAAAGGTAGTGGATAAATTGTGCTGCTATAGGATTAAGCATATTGTTGCTTGCTAGATTCTGTTCAGTGGATTTTTGTTTTCTTGTTGGGCATGTTCATCAACACCAGATTTCATTATCTTGGTGACAGGTGAAGTAGGTTAAAACCATAGCACATTATAGTAAAGAAGTGCACTCAACTCTGGGTCTGCTAAACTCATTGTTTGTAAATGTGGTTCCAAAATACCATGAAAGAGAATACAAATATCCTCCTCTATGAAAAAAACAAAACTTGTCTTTTTCTGTGATTGGAAATGAAGTCTCTTAATAGTTATCCCCCTTTTAAAAAAAATTTGGCACTTCACAGCCAGGGTTATGACCACCCTGTCGGAAACATTTTTGCACTAAAGAAAATCTCCAACTGCTTAAGTGACTACTACAAACAAATCAGAAAGAGTTGTCAAAATTATCTCCTGTATGTCAGCAAGTGAAGAGTTACTCAAAATCAGTTTTATATCTCATATTATTATCTGTTGGGAACAGTTGGTTGAAGGACAGGAAAACTACATTGACAAAAAATAATGTAATTTGTTACAGAATGTTACGGATAATCTTAAGAATTATCAAAGAGTCAATTTGAAATCACTTCTGAGAAGACAGGAGTGACTGTACATCTTTTATGCCACTCAGCTTTATGTTACAGAGTAATATAGCCTTCAGAAACCTAGGACTCCAGATATTTAAAGGATTCATCCCTAACTTCATTGCTTAGAATGACATGAAAACAGTTAAATATGAAGCTAATAAAATTTGAACAGGGAAATGGGGTGAGAAAATATGTTTCTGTAAATGAATAGAATAGGAAGGAAGGAAAGGATCAACCTAACAAAAACAAATTAATATGTGCGTATATTTCACTAATGATAAAAACAGAGACAGAAGGAAGTAGAGGGCAACAAGTATGGATTTGCATGGGAGGTGATGGGCTTGTGTGGCCTTGGGGATGAACATTAAATGAGGAAATACATTTTTGTTCTATCATTGGGATGTAGACTTAGTACCTTATTACAATTTGATCCCATTGTTTTATTTACAGAAACATGATCTCTAACAGTCCTGCTATGGTTTGAATGTCTCCTCCAAATCTCATGTTGACATTTAATTGCCATGTGACAGTATTAAGAGCTGGGACAATTAAGAAGTGATTAGGCCACGAGGACTTTGTCCTTGTGAATAGATTGATGTAATTATTGAGAGACCAGATTGGCCTCACTGTCTCTCACCCTGGTCATTGTTTGTCCTACTGCCTTCCTCCATGGGATGACAAAGCAAGAAGGCCCTCACCAGATGTGGCCACTCAATCTTGCACTTCCCATCCTCCAGAACCATGAGCCAAACAAAGTTTTTTGTTTTTTTGCACTGCTGGTGGGAATGAAAATTAATACAACCTCTGGAGATACCTCAAAGAATGAGTGAGAGTAGCACTACCATTGGATCTAGCAATCCCACTACTGGATATTTATCCAAAGGGAAACAATTATAATAAAGATATCTGCACTTGATTGTTTATAGCAGCACAATTCACAATTGCAAAGATGTAGAAAAACCCAAGTGCCCATTAATCCATGAGTGGATTAATAAAATGTGGTTCATGTATACCATGGAGTACTACGCAGTCATAAAAACAATGATGAACTAATACCTCTTGTATTATCCTAGATGGAGCTGGAGCCCATTCTTCTAAGTGAAGTATCCCAAGAATGGAAAAACAAGCACCATATGTACTCACTATTAAAATGGTACTAATTGATTAACAGTTATGTGCACAAATGGAAGTAATATTCTTTGGGGGTTGGGCAGGTGGGGGGAAGGAGGGGATGAGCAAATTCATAACTAATGGGTGCAGTGTGCACTGTCTGAGGGATGGACAGGCTTGTAGCTCTGACCCAGGTAATGCAAAGGCAATATATGTAACCAAAGTGTTTGTACCCCCATAATATTCTGAAATTAAAAAAAAAAAAAACTTATTTTGTTTATAAATTATCCAGTCTATGGTATTTTGTTCTAGCAACAGAAAATGAACTAAGAGAATTCCTTTGACTGTGTGTTTTCTTCATCAGAAAGGTCATTGTCCATGGAAATTCTCAAATGTCTAATGCTTACAAGTACTACAGCACATATAAAATAAATTGTTACAATTTAATAGTATTTCTGTACTGCAATGGCGTGAAATCTTCTTTGGGTCAAGAAATCAATTTTATTTTTGAAAATTCAGAGGATAATTAGTACTTATCTGTTAAAAGTAAATATCTATTTCAATTTAATCAACTTTCTCTAATCCATCAAAATATATTCAATAAATGCAATACATTTTATATAAAGTATTTTAAAAATTAAATTCAGGCTGCAAATATAGATGTTACATAGAACTTGCAATAAATGCCTTTTGCCCCTTTCTCCCATTTCTATCATAGGGTATTAAATATTTATGAATGGGGTGTTATTTCAGGGTAACTGGGCCTGAAAATAGATGCTATAATATTGTACTTCTAGGGTTTTTATTACTTTATTTCTTTGCAAAAGTACTAGTTTAATAGGTGTAGTCAGTCAGAATGTTATTTTTGTTCTTTTTTTAATCAGTCTGATTACTAGGTATTGTAAGATTTTTGGAAAGTTGGCGCCAGAGAAAAAAAGATAAGCAGAGTGGAAAGGGGCAAGCAACAAGGATTTATTGAGCACTCCCGGGTGAGGTTCATGGGTCCCAAGAGAGAGGCCAGAGAAGTTGCACCCATTTGAAAGGGGTGAGGGATTTTACGCTGTCTGAGGCAGGCTGGGGACTTTTGGTGGGAAGAACTGGGGATTTTCCACTGTGGCCTTTGTCTGTTTTTGAGAAATGGGAGGGGCTGGTGGTATTTGCAGATTCCAGGAAGAGGGGCAGACAGTGCCTGGCAGTTGTTTTTGGTGGGTCTGGTCATGTGAGCCTTTTCTTTTTGATCTAAAGAAGAGAGGGGGGCCCGCCACCAGCCTTACAGGTATAATTTAAAAATTTGATAAACATTCACCCATTTTAGCATATAGTTCTATGAATTTACAATAATGCAATCACTGCAATATTAATATATAAAGCAATTTCATCCCCCCATAAATTCTCTCATGTCCCTTTATAGTAAAATTTTCCAATGTCCCCAGTCACTGGCAACAATTGATTTGATTTTAATCTCTGTAGTTTGCATTTTCAAGAATGTTATATAAATAGAATCATACAACAATAAAGGTGGTAACCTTACTTTCACCTAACACAGTACATTTTGATGGTTTCATGTTATTGCATGTATCATTAATTTGTTTCTTTTTATTTGCTGTGTAGTATTACATTGTATCGACTTACTATACTTTGCTTATTGATTTATCACTAAAGAAGAAAGCCACAATAAACACTCACATAAAAGTTTTTGTGTAAACATAAATGTCCATTTCTCTTGGGTAAACAAATATCTAGGGGTGAGATTGTTGGTCATATGGCATATGTATTTTACTTAAGAAACAGATTCTGTTTTTCCAAGTATCCGTGCCAATTTTCATTATAGCCAGCACTATATTTTTCCCCCATCATATCTGTATGTTTTTGTTTTGCTTTGTTTTGTCTTTGTGTGTGTGTGAGTTTAGTCTTTCTAATAAGTATATAATCATATCACATCATGGTTTTAATTAGAATTTCCCTAGTGAATAACAATGAGTATATTATCATGAACTTATTTTTCATCCATATCCATTTTTTTGTTGAAGTATCAGTCAAATACTATACCCATTTTTTCTCGAGTTACCCATTCACTTATTATGGTGTTTGAAAGTTGTTTGTATATTCTAAATAAATGGACTTTGAGGGGGAGTAGTTGAGGCAGACCTGTGAGGAGATCAGCTGCTTCTCCCCACAGAGCCAAGTTCCTAAGATATGGGTCGCCACAGAGGATAAGGAAATTGATAGGCAATAGAGAGAATGAAATAATACACAGAGACTAAGGTACAGTTTATAGTTTTATATATAAAATGATCAGAAATAACACAGCAAGGTACTCAGGAGACTGGTGTATCCCCATGAACACCAGCAATATGGTTAGATTCACGCAGGTTTTTATAATCACAGATATCAATTACCAGTTGTCAGGGTAACATATTTGCATATCAGAGAATGCAGTTGCTATGGGATACAGGTAGTGGGTTGGGGTCAAAAGTCCTCTCAAGGGGCTTCTAATCTATCTAGGTGAAAAAACAGGTACAAAGTCTTTCAGGGGCTAAATTCTAAGTTCTAAGAGGTAATTGTCAATTAACAAAGGTATAACAAAAGAAGTATAGTGAATCTATATTTCTTTGATTAGTTATGGTGGACTTAAATTAAAGGTAGACAGACAGGAGAGAGCAAGAAACCCATCTCTAATAAGCAGGTTGTTTATAACCACTTGGGTGCATCTCAGGGCAAAGTGCACTCATTGTCTTTGGCTCCCATCCTGTGGGCCATATTTGCCTTGTCTTGTCTTTCAAGACACAGGGAAGCTCACAGATTTTGAGATACTGGGAAGCCTTCCTGGAAAACATCCCTACTGGAGATGTGAGAGCTATCCCCTGATAGCAGCCTCTAATAAGTGAACCATTAAGTTCACACATTCCTTCAGGGCAAAACCCTGCAAACTCCTGTTTCTGTCTTTAATATAGTAATATAGGGTTATACAGTAAAATAATGGTCTTATGAGCTACATCTCATTAATTCCTCAATCATATTTCTCAACAGGACTTTTATCAGATAAATATTTTGCACATATTTTCTCCTCATCTATGTTATATCTTTGCAAAGAGCATTAATTTTCACATATTTGAACTTAAATTTATCATTGTTGATTTAATATTCTAAATGGTAAAAGTGTGAAATGAAATTTTTTTTAGTAAGAATGACCAGTAGTTCCACCATCATTTGCAGAAAAATGTGTACATTACTGATATGAACTTTTGTTCAAAATGAATAACTATGTAAACATCTTTGACAAAATATTAGTACATTAAACCAGATAATATGGAAGTCTGCCAGATTTGAACTATGATGAATATGATTCTGTTTTTAACTTTTCTTATAATGTTATTGATTGGTTTTATCAGGATAAAACTGTGCACATAAAATAAGCTAAGAATCCTTCTATGGTGTCTATATTCTGGAAAACTTTTTGTAAACTTTTTGAAAACTTTTGGCATTATTTCTTAAACATTTGCTAGAGACAGCCAGTTAATCCATTCTTCAATTTATGTAGAATTGTTCTGATTATCCATTTATTCTTAATCAAGCTTTGGATAGTAGTCTACTTCTAAAAAACTATCCATTCCATCTAAGTTGTTGCTTTTCTAAGTATAAAGTTGTTTGTAATGTTGATTACATGTTTAATATTGTTAATGCCAAATTCCTCTAGGGTTTTTTTTTGTCTCTGATGGTAAAGAGAAAGTGATTTGGTTTGCTGCAGGATTTTCTCAGTACTTCTGCTCTACCCTTACCTCTATACCTTCTCTGCATCTGGTCTCTCTCCACATTCTTCCCTCTACCCTAATGTTGAACTATTGTTGGTTGTTACTCAGGGATTGTGGAATGGCTGGCTTTTTATGTCAACTTGACTGGGTCATGGGATGCCAGATATTTGGTTAAACATTATTCTGGGTGTGTTGGTGAGTGTGTTTCTGGATGAGCTTAACATTTAACATTGAATGCCACACTAGAAAAATTTTTTTTTCACTTGGGGCCACAGGGATTTATTACTAAAATAGAACAAAAACTTCTAAAAAATTATCTTTTCTAATTTAATAAAAAATTTGTTATTTTTTATTATTTTCTGTGTGAGTTATATGCAACTTCAAAAATAGTTCTTGTGGCTCCCAAGGTGAAGAAACATGTGAGGTACATGTGCTTCATGAGGTCCTGGGCTCAAAACTAGCATGAGTGAAATACAACTCACATGGCAGTTGATGTGTTAAATCTATATATTGCAAAATGCACACTGCCCTTTCAAATGTTGACTGGCCTCATCTGATTATTTAAGGGCTTGAATAGAACAAAAGACTGAGCAAGAGAAGAATTCACTGTCTCTTCCTGATAGTCAGGAGCTGGACATCAATATTCTACCTTCAGGCTCAGCCTGTAACTTACACCTTCAGATTGAAGATCTTGGTATGTTGCAGCCACCATAATCGCATGAGCCAAAATCTTGCTGCGCCCTCTCGCTCTCGCTCTCACTCTTGCTCTCGCTCTCTCTCTCATGCGTGCTTGTATCCTTTTTGTTTTGCTTCTCTGGAGAATGATAATACAGCTTGGTAAACTAGTGATGGAGGGCTGTGTGTATTTGCTAACATTCCAGTTTCTTCTCAATTTTAGACATGTCCTGTGTTCTTGCATCCCAGGGCTTGGGATTTCTCACTGATCCTACCCTTTCCCCAGTGGTAAGAGACCTCAAATAATCTGGACCCAGAGCAATCTCCCTTCCCTTAGGAGCTTTTTGTTTTTGTTTTATCAAAATAAAGGCCCAGACACAGTGGGTCTTTATATTTGGGAGGTAACAGAGTTTGCTACACTTACCCAGCAGTTTAAGGTTTAATTTCTGTAAGAAAGAATTATGGAGGCAAATATTCCTGTTTTATGGTGAAAGCATCCACAACCTTCATCCTCCCAAATACCAAGAGGGAAGCTTTCTTCAGTATACTGCCCTGCCTGCAATTATTCTTGTGAATTCCCAGAACAGATCTCTGGAAAAACAGAATGCATGTAGGTGCAAACTTTCTTCTTATCTGTGGTTACCATGGGTTTTATGCTCTGATGACAGCTTACACTTGGTCATTAGCCAATTCTTAGAAATTTTTACTGAAAGCCTTAACCCTTTTATTCCATGTTCTACTGCCAGTCATTCAGTACTCAATTCCTTTCACCCCTGGGGCACAGCTATTTTCCCTTAGATTCCATCTTGGTTGTCAGCTCTCTAATGTTTTCAAAGGACATTTGACTTATATATATGATCTAATTTTTCTTGTTAGGATGTGAATGCTCTTCTTTTTCAGCTTTCTACATTTTAAGTGGAAGCCAAAAGTTCATCAAATAGTGTTTTGAATCTCAGACCATTTTTCAATCAGATTGATATAACTCCAGTAACCTCAATCTGTACAACATCCAGAGTATTTATAATACTCATGGTGCCATTCATCTCACTCAGGGTAGAGCCAGGTCTGCAGTTGTCATCTGTCTCCCCTGAAGTTGGTAAGTAGAAATATGGATTCTGTCTCTACTTCTCCATAAGATTCATCAAAGAAGTAATGAAGTAATTGTCATTGACAAAAGTTTTTGATCTTATTACAGGAATATTTTTAAGAATTCATTTTTTTTCTAACAAGATCTTAATGACCACATCTTTTGGCTATATGGGTCTTCTCTAATTCTCTAATTCTCATAAATCCATAGAATTATTTTTTATAGATCTGCAAAAAAATGATGTTGGTATTTTAATAAGGATTGCTTTGAATCTGTAGGTCACATTGGGTAGTATACACATTTTACCTATGTTGATTCTGCCCATCCATGAGCATGGTGTGGTTTTTCTTCTATTTACATCCTCTGCTATTTCCTTCCTCAGTGTTTCATAGTTCTCCCTGTAGAGTTCTTTCACCTATTTTGTTAAATATATTTCTAGGTATTTTATTTTTTTTGTTGCTATTATGAAAGCCATTGAGTCTTTGATTTGGTTCTCAGTTTGAGTATGGTTGGCATATATGAATGTCATTTATTTGTGTACATTGATTTTGTAACTCAAGACTTTGCTGAATTTATTTATCAATTCCAGTAGTCTGATGACAGAATCTTTGGGGTTTTCTAGATATAAGATTATATCATCAGCAAAGAGCAATAGTTTGACCCCTTCTGCCCCCATTTGGATGCCTATGATTTCCTTCTCTTGTCTAATTGCTCTGGCTAGGACTTCCAGCACTATGTTGAACAGAAGTGGTGATAGAGGGCAAACTTCTCTGGTTCTAGTTCTAAGCAGGAATGCTTTCAATTTTTCCCTGTTCAGTATGATATTTGCTTTGGGTTTGTTGTATATGTCTTTTACCATTTTGAGGTATGTCCCATCTATTGCCTATTTGTTAAGCTTTTTTTATCATAAAAGGGTGCAGAATTTTGTCATAAATAAATAAATAGGGCCTGATAAAATTAAAAAGCTTCTGCATAGCTAAGGAAACTATCATTAGAATGAATAGACAATCTATAGAATGGGAGAAAATATTTGCATTCTATCCATCTGATAAAGTTCTAACTAGAACTAGAATCTATATAGAACTCAGGAAAATAAGCAAGAAAAATATCAAACAACTCCATTAAAAAGTGGGCAAAGGACATGAACAGAAACTTTTCAAAATAAGATAGACTAATGGCCAACAAACATATGAAAAAATGCTCAACATTTCTAATCATGAAGGAAGTACAAATCAAAACCACAATGAGATATCATTTAATTCCAGTGAGAATAGCTTTTATCAAAAAGTTCTAAAACAACAAATATTGGCATGCATGCAGAGAGATAGGGATATTCATACACTGTTGGTGGGACTGCAAACTTGTACAACCTCTATAGAAAACAGTATGGAGATACCTCAAAGAAGTAAAATTAGAACTACCACTTGATTCAGCAATCCCACTAGCGGGTATCTAGCCAAAGGAAAAAACACGCTATAAAAAAGACATCTGTACTAGAATGTTTATAGCAGCACAATTCACCATTTCAAAGATGTTGAAATAACCCAAGTGCCCATCAATACCTGAGTCAATTGATAAAATGTGGTATATTTATACCCTGGAGCACTGCTCAGCTAGAAAAAAAATGTAAGCTAATACCTTTTATATTACCCTAGATAAGCTGGAGCTGATTCTTCTAAGTGAAATATCACAAGAATGTAAAAACAAACGCCACATATTCTCACCATTAAATTGGTACTAATCAATCAACACTAATGTGCACATATGGGAAGTAATAGTCACAGGGTGTTAGGATGGCGTGAGGGGGAAGGAAGGGAATGGTAGATCTACACCTAATGGATGTGGTGCATGTTTCTGGGGGGATAGGCATGCTTGTAGCTCTGACTGGGGTGATACAAAGGAAATTTATGTAATCAAAGTGTTTGTACCTCTGAAATACTCTGAAATTAAAAGAAAAATACCAATGTCATTTTTCAAAGATCTAAAAAAATATAATTCCTAACTTCATATGGAACCAAAAAAAAACCCTGCAATAATCAAAGTACTGTTAATTACAAAGAATAAATTTGGAGGTATCACGCTACTTGACTTCAAATTATACTACAAGGCTATGATAACCAAACCAGCATGGGACTGATATAAAAGTAGAGACAGACCTATGGAACAGGATAGAGAACCCAGAAATGAAACCATATGGCTATGACCATCTGTTTTTTTAACAAAGCAGACAAAAACATGCACAATAAAAGGGTACCCTATTTAATAAGTGGTGCTGGGAAAGTTGGATAGCCATATGTAGAAGAATGAAACTACCTCTTTCTCTTGCCATGTACAAAAATTAAGTCAAGATGGATTAAAGATTTAAATGTAAGTCCTAAAACCATAAAAATTGTATACCAAAATGTGGGGAAAACCCTTCTAGACATCTGCCTAGGTAAAGAATTTATGAATAATAGCCCATAGGCAATTATAGCAACAACAAAAATAAGTAAATGGAACTTGACTAAATTAAAAAGTTTCTGCACAGCAAAGGAAATAATTAACAGAGTGAATAGACAACCTACAGAGTGGGAGAAGGAATTCATGGACCACATATCTGACAAAAGATTAATATCCAGAATCTACAAAGAATTCAAACAAATCATCAAGAAATAAACAAAACAGACAACCCCATTAAAAAGTGGTCAAAAGACATGAACATATTTTTTTCAAAGATGATAGACAAATGGCCAACAAACACAAGAAAAAATGTTCAACAACACTAATCATCAGAGAAATGAAATTAAAATGACAATGAGATATCACTTTACCTCTATCAGAATGGTCATTGTTAAAAAATCAAAAAAAACAATAGATGTTAATGTGAATGTGATGGAAGAGGAATGCTTGTGCACTTTTGGTGGGACTGCAAATTAGCACAACCTGTATGGAAAACTGTATAGAGCTTCCTCAAAGACCTATATCTAGATCTACTATTTGACCCAGCCATTCCACTACTGTGTATCTACACAAAGGACTTTTATAACAAAAAGACACCTGCACCCGAATGTTTATTACAGCACAATTCACAATTGCGAATATATGGAATTAACCTAAGTGCCCATCAAATGACGAGTGAATAAGAAATGTGGTGTTTTATACACACACACACACACACACACACACATACATACACACTCTGGAGTACTACTACTCAGCCATAAAAAAAGGAATCAAATAATGTCCTTTGCTTCAACTTGGATGGAACTGGAGACCATTATCCTAAGTGAAGTATTTCAGGAATGCAAAAACAAACTTCACATGTTCTCACAAATAAATGGGAGCTAACTAGTGGGTTCACATGGTCCTACAGTGGTGTAAAGAACTTTGGAAACTAAGAGGGGGGGAAGTTGGGAGGGGATGAGGGATAAAAACTTACCTATCTTTTCTATTGGGTACAATGTACACTTTCCTGGTGATGGGTGCACTAAATGCCATGACATCAGCATTATACAATTCATTTGTGTAAAAAAACACTTATAGCCCCTTAATATTTTGGAAAAAAAACCAGATAAAATGAGATTTAAAGAATGGCACTCAAATTCCCAAATCTAAATGAACTATGCAATTGATATTATTATTGGGCGATGGCAATAATCTGTAGCTGATAGTTTCTGAATAGTTTCTTAGACATCTCATCTTTTTCTTTTTTTATTTTATATATATTTTTTTAATTTTTATAGATTGGGGGTACAAGAGCAGTTTTTTGTTGCTGTTGTTTAACTCTTTTTTATTTCAGCATATTATGGGGGTACAAATATTATGGTTACAGTTTTATTAAGAGAGTATATTGTGTAGTAATGAAGTCTGGGTTTTTATTGTACTCAACACCTAAATAGTGGACATTGTACCCATTAAGCAATTTCTCATCCTTCATCCCGTTCCCACCCTCTCACCCTTCTTCATTTTCATTGTCAATTGTTCAACACTGTACGTCCATGTGTACATATTATTTAGCTATCACTTATAAGTGAGAACATGTGGTATGTGCGTTTCTGTGCCTGACTTTCACTTAAGATAATGGCCCCATTTCTATCAATGTCGCTGTAAAAAACATGATTTCATATTTTTATAGCTGAGTAACATTCCATCATGTATATATACAATATTTTTTTTATCTATTCATTTGTTGACAGGCAATTAGGTTTATTCAATATCTTTGCTAGTGTGAATAGTGCTGCAATAAACTTATGAGTGCTGGTATCTTTTTATATGTTTTTTCCTTTTTATTGGGTAGGTACCCAGTAGTGAGATTGCTGGATCAAAGGGTAGTTCTATTTATAGTTCCTTGAGAGGCCGGGCGCGGTGGCTCACGCCTGTAATCCTAGCACTCTGGGAGGCC
>VBSM01001124.1:29560697-29616838 GCA_008086735.1 Cheirogaleus medius | reverse complement strand
ATTGTGAACTGTGCTGCTATAAACATTCGAGTGCAGGTGTCCCTTTTGCAGAGTGTCATTTGATCTTTCGGGTAGATGCCCAGTAGTGGAATAGCTGGATCAAATGGTAGATCTACTTGTATCGCTTTAAGGTATCTCCATATTGTTTCCCACAGAGGTTGAACTAGTTTGCAGTCCCACCAGCAATGTAGGAGTGTTCCTATCTCTGCATCCACGCCAACACTTATTATTTGGGGACTTTTTGATAAAGGCCATTCTTACTGGAGATAAGTGATATCTCATTGCAGTTTTGATTTGCATTTCCCTGATGATTAGAGATGTTGAGCATTTTTTCATATGTTCGTTGGCCATTATTCTGTCTTTGTAGCTTTATAAGAAATTTTGTCATGTAGTTTCAGTCCTCCAGCTTTTAAAATATTTATTTGCTAATCTTGGTCCATTACCATTTAAAAAATATTTTAGAAGTAGCTTGTTCTTTAAAAAAATCATTTATGATATCAACTAAGTTTATAATATATATTAATATATAGATGAATTTGGGGAGAAATTATATATTTACTGTTAAGGCTCCAATCCATGAACATGGTAAAAACTTCTAATTATATAAGCTTTTAAAATAATTCCACTAAGTAATATGTGTTATATGTTATTCGTGCAAGTCTCACATATCTTTTATTTAGATTTATTGATAGGTGTGATTACTTTCTATTCTAAGTGATTTCCCTTTTGATTTTTTATTTCAAACTGCTCTTTGTGTGTAAAAGGACATTCTTGTATATGTATGTTGGAGCCATTGACCTAAATTTATTCAAAAAATTTATAATTGTTCTATGTACATAATTAGAATATTTGTGAATATTACAATTTTATTGTTTCTTACCACATTTTCTGTTTTCTTTATGTCTCCTGGTGTTATTGAACTAGGTGAGGCCTCCAATTCAATGTCTAATAGATGTGGTAAAGTTGACATCCTGGCTTTACTCCTGATATCAGTGAAAAGCTTTTGCTATCAAATGTGTTGTTTTATAGTATTTTCACACTATCAGATTACATAACCTCTTTTCTGCTATAAAAATGTTAAAAGATTTTTTCCTCAATCTATTGGGTCCATTTCTGATGAGTTTGCTCAACAGTTCATTAATTATTTCTTTATGTACTTGAATTGCTAGGAGTTAAGGGGAGGATGGGATGAATAGGCAGAGCACAAAGAATTTTTAGAACAGTGAAAACACTCCGTATGATACTATAGCAGTGGATGCATGTTGTTATATGTTTGTCAAAACCCATGGATTATACAGCAACAGCAAGAGTAAACCCTAATGTCACAAACTATACTTTCCATTAGAGGATATTGCCTTGTAGAAAATATCCATTGTTTAATTTCATAAATATCTCTCCCATTATTTTTCTACAGGTATTTTCATTTTAAAACAACTTTCTATTTTCAAACTTCATTAAATGATTTTCTTTCTTTTTCATTTTGGCTTCAGTGCTTGTAATTATCTCATGAAGATATTTCTTAGCAAATTGTCATATATTAAATAATTGCCATAAAATATTAACAAACTAGGATGCTCTTTTCAGCTGAGCCAATAAGTAACTTGATAAGATTTTTTATATAAGCTTTTTGCTTTTCTTCTAAATTGTTACATTTAATAGCAAAACTGAAGGTAATTGACCTAAAATCTTATTAACTTGTATGACTTTGGGCAAGTTGCTTAAACTTTTTATGCACTAGTTTTCTCACATGTAAATTAGAAAAGAAAGTATTTTCTAAAGTTTTTTTAATGATTAAGTGAAAATTAAATTGAAGCAGAAATGAATAGAAAGGCATAGAATGCCTGGTACCTAGTAAACACTTACAATAAGTACTAGCTATTATTTTCAATGTTCATCATTTTTCGGGTGATGATGCTTAGAAAATTTAAGTTACTTGCCAAAGGCTCAAGCATAAATAGCGACAGAGAACCTGACTCCACAGACTCTGATTTTCAACACTGATCTTTATGACCTCTCCTATAGAAACCTTTGAGTCACTTGAAACTAACTGAGGCTTTTCTTTTTTATACCACAGATCTAATCAGTCTCCAGATTCTATTCATGATACATTTATAACCACTTCACAACATGTTCCTTCAAATATTTTCTTATGATAATTCTTTCCATTTGGATTTGATCTAAGAAAAATGTTAACCAATTCTTAGAGGCTAAGAAAAGCCATTTTACATATGATTGCTGTGAAGCCTTCCTGAACCTCTACAGACATAATTAATATTTGAAATTTCATAATACATTATAAGCCTCCATTTTAACTGATTGTTCTTCATAGCACCTAATTATATACATGTCTGTATCAGATATATAAAACATATGCATATATAACATATACATTATAATATATTAAATATATGTTATACATAAAAATTACATATATTATATAAATATTATATCAAACTCACACACACAATAACTTGTTTGGAATTTTGCTCCTAACCCTTTTTGTGGACTGAAAAGTCCATAAAAGGGCAATAGATGATTTATGTTACAAATCTAAACCCAACACAGTGTCTGACATATAGTGGAATCTCAATAAAATTGTATTGAATAAATAAGTGGATGAAAGAATAAATAAATGAATGATGCAGTACTTATATTCTTGCTTATATATTAAACCAGCTCCATGAGAAAAAGGACTAAGTCTTATTCATCTTTTATCTCCCAGGTATGTAATAATACTTATAAAGGGAAGGTGTTTATTAAATGTCTCTTAAACAAGTAATTAACAAATGTTCTGAAATGTAATGGCTAAAAAGATATATGATATATATTTGGCTTAAAACGTTTTTTGTTGTAGATGTGGTACTAAGGACCTTTGGATGATTGAAAGATATTGCAGTTTGTTTTGAACATCAGGGAACATTGTCATTTTAAGGATTTGTATTCTGACTTCTGTGTGTCTATGTACTTTAAAAGGGTGACTTGCTTATCTTTGGAGTTTGGAGCAGAATTGAATTTGCAAGCTTTAATATAATTTGCAGCCTTGGAAGTAGAAAGGATATATACAGGGAGGAGTATTTTGTATATGCCTCTTTCAGTTAGTGTCGTTTTATATTTTATTAGTAATGAAATATTTAAGTGAAGCTTAAAACTAAAAAAAAAAACTTTTAAAAAGTCAGAAATATGATTTAAGCATAAGTTTATTTCATGGAAACAATACCATTTTCATATCTAATTTTCCAATTATAAGAGAAAATCAAGAATATGCATTCATTCTCATCTGATAAATGGTTCTTAATTCCTTTTAATTTTCAATTAAATTGTCATCTTGTCCTTGGACTTTTCTCTATCTTAGTGTCTTCACCCACTCTGTGAATTATGTGTTCTCCCCTTTGTGCTCTTTCTAATTCTTGTGAGCATCTCTATTAACATACTCATCAAAGTACATCATTGCCCCACACCACCTCAAACACTCATGACTTGGCCATTAATTTCTAAGTTTCTTAAAGCAGATTTGGTATTTCCTCCATAATCAAATCCCCAGAGTTTGTCAGAGTGCCCAAAGCTGGGTAAATTGTGTGCTAAACTTACTGAAATGAATGAGTTTAGTTAAACTTTAGTGTTTATTAAATAACTTTAATTGAATTATAACCTTAATTAAATTAATGTATCCTATGTGGTTAAGATCTCAGAATGAAGCACAAAACACAATAAAGGTAAAAGTTTTTTCTAGATATATTAGCAACACATACAGAACATTAGGTACATCTCTGAATCCAGAGAATTGCTGAATACAGCACTTGCTATCTTAAGCTACAGTCCCCCAAACGGAGGACAGATCTCATGTAGCTAGATGGATGGGCTTACAAACAAACTTCTCTAAACAAATTCAGGATGGCCTATTCTCCTTTGGTTATATTGCTTTGCTTCAATTCAGCAATTGGATTAAAAATAATATTTTTCTTATCCAGTCCTTAGTATAAGACTATCACTCTTGAAAATGCATAACTATATACTTATATTAATAATGTTAATAATACTTTCTAATACATATATTTATAAGGCCACTCTTGGGAAAAGGATTTTACATGGAATAGCACATTTGTGTTTAAATAATGTTCATATAAGCAAATAAAATTTATTATTCCTATTTACCTAAAGAAAAGTGAACAATATTAATAAATTGTCCAAGACACCAAGTAAGTAATGGAATAGGTTTGTGAATGCATATCTACTAACTTGAGATTTTAAATCTATACACATATTGACAAGGTTTTAGCTCTAATTAGCTACTTGGACATTACATCTCAGTTGTGTTTTTTCTTCCTCTTTCCCTCTCTCCTTCTCCTTTACTCCTCTTTTTCTCATTCTGTACCTAACTGTGGCCTTAATTTCTCATGCAGAAAATAAAAAAGAGAGAGATCAATCAATCCATGTTAAGGAATCAGAATCTTCAAAACAAGATGGAAATAATTACAAAATATTCACAAAACCAACCCTACATAGATGAATTTTTATTAGTATGCACCACAGGTGAAATATCTCCAAATGATAAGGGGCTCATTCTATACAAGGAGGCTATGAGATAAAGAACTTCTAAATCGCCTGTGCTTTGCATATCTAAGAATTCCAGCAGCTTTGAATATAAATTCTATAATATTTGTGCTTCCAATGAACACTAGAAGATTATTCTTAAAAAGTCAGATTAATTTGAAAATACATAAAATGTGTACCTTATAAAGTAATAAGCACACTTGGGTATTTCTTTGTCTCCCAAATCATTTATTCTTTTTAAAAAAATACGATGTAATAGGTTATGGGTTTCTTTATTCAATGTCTTGGAATGAATTTCACTATCTGAATTTTGTCTTACCATTCTTTGTCTTCAGAAAAAAAATGTTTATCATGATCCTGATATATTTTTGAATAGCTGTGAATTTCAAACTGTCAGATAAGCAAAGCTTTCTCAAAGATCAGGTCAAATAGTTTGTAGAAATGTGAGTTTTTGTTAAAATCTGTCTGAATATCTGATATTACTGGAGCCTACAGAATGGCTGGCTTTCTGTGCTGCCAGTGGAATAATTTTCTCTAGTGTCTGCAAGAATTGATATGCTTTATAAATGTATACATTCAGTATTAAAAACATGATGTTTGCCTATCTTGCAAGGATATTTTTAGTTTATATTCTCATTTGCGTTCCTGTGAAAATAAACTTAGATACAAAATTCACTAAATTAAAGGTTTATCATCATCATGAGATCAAACATATTTACAAAGCATACTCAGAATGTTCCTTTGTAAAATTTACATATATACACATCGTATATATACACATACATGTACATACGTGTGTGTGTATATATATAGAGAGAGAGAGAGAGAGTGAGAGAGACAGAGAAAGATAGAGAGAGAGAGAGACAGAGAGAGAGAGAGAGAGAATGGTCAGAGTGCCCCTATTTGGATCAAAGAATTCATTTGAACAACTACTGGAAGCTGGGTGGCTGTTGATTGACCGCAGTTGACTAAGTCTCTATCTGGTAACTGTCCTTCCCTAAAGAGAACTTTGCTGCCCTAGGCGATGGCCCTTCCCTAAGTGTGGCTCATAATCAATAATGGTCCATATGGAGTAAAAAGGCCTGACCTCTTTATCTCAATTGGAAGCATCTTTTTAGGGCACTCTCAGCTCCAAAGTACCCTGTACGATTGGCTGAGCTTTCTTTTGGAAATGCAACAGAGTTTAACCCTTCCTTTTGCCAATCCTTCCTCCATGTGCCGCTACATATGTTGTTCTCAAGAGCCACACACCCTCCCCCAAAAAAGTATCCTATGTGCTGACTTTTGTGCCAGAGTCTGTTTCCTTGGGATCCCAGCTTAAGTTACATAATTACCTGTTAATCCATTTCTAAATATGTTTAACTCATTACTTGTCTCATGGACATTGATAATCCTCCTTTCCAGGGTAACATTATTATATCCATGGAAATTTTATTAGGTGTTTTTAATATCCTATCTAATAACTACATCTAACTTTTATCAAGTACATATTGTGTTCTATGCACTACAATAAGTATTATACATGATGGGCATATATATATACAAACAATCTTAGGACATGGGTGGAAATTATTATTCCCATTTTATAGATGAGGAAAATGAAGATTTGTACAGAAAGTTTTAAGTGACTTACCCAAAGTTACATGAGTGTCCAGGCTAAATATTAATCTACACAGACTTTTTAGCCACGTTTCCCTCCTAAAACTGTCAAAGGGCTCCAAACTCATCAACATGACACCTTTTGTCCATGTCAGTAGTTATATGGCAATTTCTAAAAATAGGGAAGGAGACTAAACTTACTAAACTATTCAGTGAAAATAATTAAAGAGAAAATGAAGCCTAGTAATACATGTATACAATATTATGAAATACTATTAAGCTTTTGATTTTCTATATTATTCTGAAGAATTCCAATTATTCCACTCATATTTTATATAATATTTTTGATTGCTTAAAAATATATTTTCTACAATATGAGAAAAAATAAAATGAAAATACATAATTTAGTAAGAGGGAGGAGGAGAGAAAGAATGAGGGAGGAATGGGGAGAGACAAGAAGAAGAAACAGAAGAGGAGAAAGAAGAAAAGAAGGAAAAAGAAGAAGGAAAGAAAAGGGAACAGAAACTAGGCAGATATATGTAATAGACTACAGAAACCACTTGGATTGTGTAAAAATTTTTATTGCTTTGGTTTATAATTTTAATAATATTTTAAATATTATTTTAAAATTCTAATTTTAATTTTAATAATATTTATAATCGTATTGTACACTAACTATGTTATGTTGAATAAACAATTGTCAAGTCCCTAATATACGTCTGGGTCTGTACATGCTGCTATCATATATGATCACATCTAATATTTACAAGAGTAACTTGAAGTCAGTGTTATTAGATGTGTTTCAAAGATTAGTAAATTCACATTTCAAGAGGTTAAGTTGCTTGACCAACATTATATAGCTAGTAAGTGAGCTGAGATTTTAAACAGTCTCCAGATGCCAGTGACAAAACTGTATTTTCTATGTTATAATTTATTTTTTATTTCCATAAGTGCCCTTTTTCATTTTGTTAAGAACTTTTAATCTTAGATGTCCCTTAATTTGGGAAGCCTCTATTCTTATTTATGTTGCCTAAAATACCATCAAATTTAAAAGGCTGACTTATAATGTCATTTTTTCTTAACCCACAATTGACCTTTTCACTGGAAATTATATCTTGCTTTTAATTAAAACTCTTCACCAGCTCTATTGGACAACATTTTGAATTATGAATATCTGAATAACCACACCAACAAAAACTTCTTTTGTTACTCTTAAAGTTATATAAATATAGACACTCTTTAAAATTAAATGATAATCCGTTTAGTAAAATCTGATTATACATACCCTATAACAGACTTAAAAATCAATCTCTTACAATTGACCTGTTTCTTCTTTTCAATCTGGAAGGAAATGTTATACCTAAGCACAACAATATAGACAAAAAAACAAAAAAAAATATAATTCATCTGTATTTGGAGTGTACTTAAACTTCTTAATCTCTGTATCCTAACTGACAGTGTTTTCTGCACAGTTTCTGAATAGTTAAAATACAGTGACAATGTCATTCTGGTGTATTTGAATAAATCAGGGTGCTGCCAAAGCAGTGACTACTCGTGGGCCAAGACTCTAGAGGAAAGAGGAGCCCAGAGATGTCAGCTTAATATACGGTGCTGTTTTTCTATTTGAAATATTTACTGCTTCCTAAAGGAGCACTGAGAGGTTGAGAAGATAGCATAGCATTTGCGCATCTCACATAGCTAGGGAATTCAAGTCCCACCAAAGAACAAGGCACGGGTAATCACTCCATGCTTTCCAGTGGGACCTTAGGAAGTTGCCAGCAAGAACTAAGGGTAAATAGCATATAAGCAAAATCTTATAAAAAATGAAAACCAACATTGAATTGTGCTCAATATCTAGCTAGATGAAATGATTTTGTCCCCTAACTGCTTGCTATCCCTTATATAAATCCTCTATAGATGAAGATCACCTCAACCAGAGCTCCAAATAGCTCTATAGTATTTTCAAACCAAAGACCAGCATTCAAGAAAAATTAACTAGGAATAAAAAGTGCCAGATGAATAAATCAACATTTTGTGTCAACAAATTGAACAATTTAGATGAAATGAAAACAATTGTTAGCACAACTTTCCAAACCTTAAATAAGAAAAAAAGAGAAAATCTAATTTGTACAATTAAATTTAATTAAAAATTAAATCCCTAATTTAAACCTTCCCAGAAAGAATATTCCAGGGCTGGGGGTGCAGGTAACAATTGGTGGATAATAATAACAAAGATATTATCCAAATTATTTGGGTAGAACTGACAAAGACTCTATCCTTAAACAAATTTTATTCAGGGCCCTCTGAGTTGTTTTCTCTACTATATCTCAACCTTGGCCCCCATTCTTGCTGGACACATGTAATCCAGTTTTAGTAAGAATCCTGCTAAGTCAATTTAGAGAAAATCACCCACTCTTGATACCCAGTCATCCTAGATATCTGATCAAGTTGCTCATCCCCCACCCTGGATATCTGATCTCCCTGGGCTGCCTTCAGCAAGAATCCTATTAGGTCAGTTTAGCAAGAATTCCCCCTACCTTTAATGTCTTCTCTTAATAATTTCCCATCCACTGACCCCCCTATCCCACTCTTCGGTTATGAATCCTCACCTGTCTTTGCTATATCTACTATTGAGTCCAGTCCTATACTGAGGTCTCTTCTCCCCTATTGCAATACGTCCAGGATGAAATATGGTTTTATTGCTTTAACTATTGTCATGCTTGGGTTCTCTTTAACAAAACAATCAAAACAAGGAAACATTGTCCAACACTTTTTATTATACGTCTTGTGTGACACTGATAACAACACCAAGCCTTACTATAAAAGTAAAATTGCAAGAAAATCTCACTCATAGCCACGGATGCAACAATCCTAATAATGTTTGAGGAAAATAAATCCAGCAATATGTAAATAGGAGAAAATAAAAGGCCACTTTGGATTTTTTCTGATAATGAAAAGTTAATTTAAAAATTGACAAGTATATCCTTAATTATCACTAAAGATTATTAATGAGAAAAAATGGGACTACCTAAATAAATATATAAAATCAGTTGATAAATATTAGTATTAAAAAAATTCTTAGCTAACTAGAAACAGAATTGACTTCCTTAAACTTATGAAATGTATCTTCATGAAAACCTACAGGAAACATCACTCTCAAAAATTAAATATTAAGAACTTTCTCACTGAAAATAAAAATGAGAAAAATATTACTATTTGTAATCAAACTTGTACTATATATAATAATAGAATAAGAAGAAGAAATAAAATGGAAAATATTTGAAAAAGATAAAACTTTATTCATAAATGAAATATATGTATAAAATTAAAAAGAACTTAAAATTCTAAAAGTAACATTATGTAAAAATAATCAAATGCCTAGAAATAAATCAAATGAAAATTGTGCAAGAAATATATACAGAAAATTAGAAAACATTGCTGAGAGAAAATTTTAAAAGTTTTTAAAAATGGAGTATATACCATGCTTATTGATTGGAAGTGTCTCTAAAATAAACATGTAAAATCAATAAAATTCCCAACAGTTTTGTTATGGAAGTTGACAAGCTAAATCTAAAAATACAGGAACATGCAAAAGGCAAAAAAGAGTCAATCTTGAAAAGAAGAAAACATTGAAGGGACTATACTACTGGATTGCACAATCTATTATAGAGCTACAGGAATTAGGACAATGTGGATGGGTAGAAAAATAGACCAACAGAATAAAGAGTTTTAAAATAGACTTCATTTAAAGAAAATAATACAGAAAAGTAATATTGAACTATATTTAATTTAAGAACTTTTGTTCTTTAAGAGACACCTTCATGAGAGAAAAATGTATTTGCTACACATATAACAAGGATCCCCATACTTTCTAGTTTTGTTTGATCAGATCTGAGTTTTGCCAATTGTCTCAATTATAAATAAAACCTCTTATCACTTTCAAATGTATCAATAAATTGTGTTCATATAAAAATAACCAACAAAAGTTTTGTATTTAGAGTACATAAATGTCTCCTATAAATCAATCATGAAGAGAATGAAAATCAATTAAAGAATATCAAAGACTTGAATAAGAATTTCACAAAATGAGTATGCCAATGGAGAATAATAATATGAAAACGGTCTCAACAATTTGTCATCAATATAATGCAGATTAAAACTACAATTCGATATCACTACACTAGGACTGGATTAGCTAAACATTTTTAATAGTGTCAATATGAAATTTGAGCTATGATTTCAAACAATTAGAACTCTCATACACTGATGGGGTGGTATGCCATATTTAAATTATTATAACCACTTTGGAAAAAATTTTGACAGTGTTCACTAAAACCTACATATATATTTACTCTATGACCTAGTAGTTCCAAAGAGAGGTGTGCACATATGAATATGAAAAAGTATTTATAAAATTGTTCATAACAGTATTATTCAAAATAGGCAAAATCTAGAAACAACAATAAAGTATACAACCAGTTGAATGGATATATAAAACATATATATAATATAGTGAAATATACAGCAATGAAGCAGAATGTACTACTACATCACATGACATAAATATATATTAAAAAAACATAATATGAATGAAATACACTAGAGTCAAAATAACCCATGCTGTATTATTTCATATATGAGAAGTACCAAGAAAAGCAAAACTGTCTTGTGGAAATCAGTATAGTTTTTCCTTTTGGAGAGGAAGATAAAAATACTAGCTTCTGGGAGTGCTGGTGCTCTTTGTCTTAACTTGGACTATGGTTACATGCATGTGATCATTACATGCATATGATCAAATATGATTTGTGCACGTGCCCAAGATGGGTTTGAGCCAGATAGGGTGCCATCTTCATGTCAGTGATATAATTGGAGATGTGATGCAGAAGCTGTTCATGGTCATCCTTGCCACTGTATACACGGAGATTCTCTAGTAAGCTAGAGAAAAGAATAAAAAGAGCACAATTGAAAAACAAAGCTCTAATTCTGAGACAAGTCATACTGGTTATACCACATGTCTAGATCCATTTGCTCCTAGCAGCACTGATTTTAGAAGCCCCAGATCCTGTCTTTCACATGAGCTAATTCAGGTTAGATTGTTGCTGCTTTCAACATAAAGAAATCTAATTAATATAAAAACTAGGATCTGGAAATAGGAAAATTTCTTGGCCATGGACAATGAGAATTTATTCATCCCAGGTCTGAAGACTGCAATCCATGTTATGCATTAGTTAAAAAGTTTCTTAAATTATTACTTTTATGTCTAGAAATTATTCACTCTGAGGATGGAACTCTTGGAAACTAAATAGAAAAGTATCAGAATATTAAGTGGCATCATTTCATTCCTATGGCCTTCAGCATGTGCCATGAGAAATACAAGCTACAGTCCGAGCCAGCTCATCTGAAAGCACCCAAGGAATAATGAAACAGCTATCTAGCTTTTTCAAGGGATGCTCATTCTGACAGTTGCCAGTGGTGCCAGACCTGAGGGGGTTAGACTATCATGAGCTCAGCTGAACTACAAAAGTCAATTACTCTGTCCCATGCTGAAGTTAGTGCATGCCTTAGGTATTAGGCTATGCTGGAAGAGTCAGAGGAATTGTGGAAGCTGGATCCCCCAGGCCCTCCTATGGACCTATTGCTAGGCTATGGGATGGACATTGATAGAACTGTCAATGTATTTGAAATCCCTTAGTAAATCATGATGTGTTGTATATTTACAAGGCCAAAGTATTCAAAGTAGTCGCAGTATTAAAAAGTAAAAGTAGCAGCAGCAATAGCAGCAGCAAAAGCAGTAGTAGTGATAATGGCAGCAGCAATTACAACAGCAACAGTCGTAATTAAATAAGGATATGTATTGGAAACTGGGTAGCACCAGGAAGATCAGTCCTCTCATATCAATAGGCTTGAAATGACTTTATTAATTTAAATGAAATTCATATTTCTCGATATTGTCACTGATAAAACAATATCTGCATAAAAGCAGCTATGGGCTATGGGATGCCAATTTTGTACCTAAAATTTTCTGTTCCCTGGGGCCCACTAGTTGGTTATTGCTTCCATTACTTACAGTGACTTCAGGATAGAGAGAGGTGACTTTCTCTGCAATAATCTAGGATATATTTACTGTCATATATTTGCCATAGAAGAGTTAAAACCAAAACTAGATTATTCAAAAACATCTTAAACAAAGAGGGTAATAAACCCAAAGAAGCACAAAGGTAGATAATCTGAATTAAGGGTCTATAGACCTTTTAAGTCAGCATTTCCCTCTGCTCTGATTTCAGACATTTTCTCTCTCTTGAATCATGTGCTAGACCCTTTAAGCCAAGACCAAAAGACTACAATAGGTCTCCTTTACTCTCCAACCGATCTACCTATGGCCAATACTTTCAGTGACTTAAGAACCCATCTTTTCTCTGAGTGATTGACACAGCAGTGACCTTAAAGTTTAGATGAGACTCACTCCAATAAGGTATATCCCCTTTTCCTTGTAATTCCTAGCAATATAGCTGTCTTTAAAGGAATGCCGCACCTTCAATATTCATGCAACATCCCAGTCATGATAATATAAACTCGCAACTAACAGTATACCTTCTTTCTTGTAGTTTCCTATAGTTTTATTTTATAATGGAAATATTAATATCAAATCCATTTTTTTCTATATAAATAAGTTTATTGATACTTTTTCCTTTCTTTCATTAAATGAACTCAAAGCAACAAATCACCGGTAGAGGAGTAAGTGCTATGATAAGGAAGGACTCAGAAGTGGGAGTTTTAGAGTGTTACAGTAAACCTTGCTAATTTCTTGACATCTGCTAAGTTCAGAAAATGTCAACGGAGATTTTGGTATCTTTCTAACACCATCTAACCTACTATCTCTGAACTGCACACAGAGACATTAATTAGGCTCATTATTACATCAGATAGCTTTCACTATAGAATAAAATATGTCACTATTCAGGGTAATGCCCAATTTCAAATGGAATTTATGGTATTTTTTAATCTTTAAAGTATACAGTTGAATATGTAGTATATAATAAAGACAGGCATAACACTTTTATAATATTTAATAGAAAGGTTGAATTTAATTTGGAACAGTATTTTATTTTACTAGAAAATACAATAATGCTTAAGTCAGAGCTTCTAGTGTTCCTCTCACCATAATAGTATTAATTGTACTTAACAGGTAAGTTTTTACCCCTTATCCTTCTCATGCACTCCCCCTTCTTGGTTTCTAATGATGTTTACAACTCTTGTACCCATGTGTGCTGATCAATTAGCTCTCAATTATTAGAGAGTGCATGTGGTGTTTGTTTTTCCATTCCTGATATATATCACTTAGGATAATGGTCTCCTTCCAGAGACCATTTCTGCAAAAGGCATTAATTCATCCTTTTTTATGGCTGAGTAGTGCTCCATGGTATACATATACCACATGTACATAGATATATCCACTCATGAATTGAGAGGCACTTGGGTTAATTCCAGATATTTGCAATTGTGAATTGTGCTGCAATAAACATTTGAGTGTAGGTGTGTTTCTAACAAAATAACTTCTTTTCTTTAAAGTAGATACCCAGTAGTGGGATTGCTGGATTGAATTATAGGTCTACTTTTAGTTCTTTGAGGTATCTCCATACTGTTTTCCATAGATGTTGTACTAATTGGCAGTCCTACCAACAGTAAATAAGCATTGATTTCTCTCTGCATATATGCCAGCATTTATATTTTTGGACTTTTTAATAATAGCCATTCTGACAGGGGTAATTTGATATCTCATTGTAGTTTTAATTTGCATTTCCCTGATGATTAATGACATTGAGTATTTTTCATATGTTTGTTGGCCATTTGTCTATCTTCTTTTGAAAAACTCCTGTGCACATCTTTTGCCCACTTTTTGATGGGGTTGTTTGCCTTTTTTCTTGCTGAATTGTTTGAGTTCTTTGTGGAGTCTGAATATTAGCCCTTTATCAGATGTATAGTTTGTGAATATATTCTCCCATTCTGTCTGTTGTCTATTTGCTGTGTTTATTATTTCCTTTGATGTGCAGAAACTTTTTAATTTAATCAAGTTCATTTATTTATTTTTGTTGTAGTGGCCTTTGGAGTCCAATTCATACATTCTTTGCCTAGGCCAATGTCTAGAAGAGTTGCTTCTACATTTTCTTTTAGAATTTTATGGTTTATGCTTTATATTTAAGTCTTTTATCCATCTTGAATTAACTTTTGTGAGTGGTGTAAGATAGGGTTCCTGTTAATTCTTCTGCATATGGCTATCCAATTTTCCCATCACCAGTTATTGAATAGGGCTGCTTCTCCACAGTGTATGTTGCTATCTGCTTTGTTGAGAATCAGTTGGTTGTAGGTAGATGGTTTTATATCTGGTATCTGGGTTCTCTTTTCTGTTCCAATGGTCTATGTCTCTATTTTTGTGTCAATGCCATGCTGTTTTATTTACTGTAACCTTGTAGTATAGTTTGAAGTCTGGTAATGTGATGCATCCAGATTTCTTCTTTTTGCTTATGATTACATTGGCTATTCAGGCTCTTTTGAGTTTCAAACAAAGTGTATAATTAATTTTTCTAGACTTGTGAAATTTGACATTTGTATTTTATGGGAATTCCATTGAATCTGTAAATCACTTTGAGCAATATGGCTATTTTAAAAATATTGATTCTACCAATCCATGAGTGTGATATTTTTTCCATTTGTTTGTGTCATCTGTGATTTCTTTCTTCAGTGTTTTGTAGTTCTCCTTGTAGACATATTTCATCTCCTTGGTAAGTATATATCACTAAGTCTTTTATTTTCTTTGTAGCTATTGTGAAGCATATTGTGTCTTTGATTTGACATTCAGCTCGACTGTTATTGGTATATAGAAATGTTACTGATTTGGGTACATTGATTTTATAACCTGAGACTTCACTGAATTTATTTATCAATTACAAAAGTCTCTTGGTAGAGTTTTTGGGATTTTCTAGGTATAAGATTATATTTTCAGTCAAAAGTGATAGTCTGACGTCCTCTTCCCTAATTTGAATACCCTTTATTTCTTTCTCTTCTCTAATTGCTCTGAGTAGGACCTCCAGTACTATGTTGAATAGAAGTGGTGATAGTGGGCATCCTTGTCTTGTTCCAGTTGTTAGGGGGAATGTTTTCAACTTTGTCCCATTCAGTATGATGTTGGCTGGTTCACCACATAAACAGATGCAAAAAAAAAAAAAAAAAAAAAAAAAAGACCATGCGATCATCTCAATAGATGCAGAGAAAGTATTTGACAAAATCCAGCACCCTTTCATGATAAAAAAAAAAAAATCTTAAGAAACTATGCATAGAAGGAACACATCTCAAAATTTTAAAAGTCTCGATAGGGTTTTAAACACTTGTAATGGTAATGAAGAAGACTATAATATCGAATTCATCTGGATTTCCTTCAGAAGCCAAAAAAGAAAAAAAAATCCTTCCCAAGAGTTTCTGTTGATTAGTTGGTATTCTTCACTGGGAAGTTTTCCATATACAGGCATATCTTAATTGTGGTAACACATTCATGGTTATTGTATCTGAAAAAAATTTGTTGTAGTCAATAACCTCCAAGAATCCTATGCAAAACCTCTGTGACTTATTATACAACAAAAATTGCATTTATGTTTAATATATACTTGTTACACAGAAGTAACAATTAACTTTTGCATGTCATCAAATTAGCTTTTTATTTAGCATGATAATTCAAGGCAAAATTGTGAGTAAAAGTAATAATGAGTACTAAAGGGTGTGTGTGTGTTTATCTGTTTCAGTGATGACTTCAATAAATTTCTACCTGTAGATGAAAAGAGAAACTAAATAACTATTGGGCAACAATCTATGCCATATTTATTTATTACTGTTTTTCAAATTAAAATGTTCTTATATATGAGCAGATTTTATAAACTACAAAATATACATGTAAGGAGCAATGATGCTATTAAATAATTCAACCAAATAAATTTATTTTAATCAGTTATAATTTTGTTTCAGGAGTATAGATAAAGCTCTTTTCAGGAATTATTATTTTTGCAATGTATTCCCGTGCATCTCCATATACAATGTTAGCATCATTTTTGAAGGAGTGTGTCTGGTACTGTTCCTGACATTTTCTTCAGTACACAGATTTTGTTTTGGAACACAAACACTTTCCACAAATGTAGCAAGTGCTATTGGTGTCTTGCTTTATACCCTTTATCATTTTAGTGCACTCCTCCCTTTCTTTCCACAGCCAGAACCTTCGTCAGTTTTTCTGAATTTGTTTTTACTGAAGGATCTTGCTCTTTTTGAAGGCATAGCAGACCAACAATGCCTGGAAATTAATGCTCTATCATTAACTCTAATAAGAACCCTCAATCACTAACTGATAAAGTTGATGTATAAATATCCCAACTCCTCTTCTCCCCAACGGGGATAGCCCCGAGGCACATTTTGATACAGAGTAACCCAGGGATTCCAGTAAGACTAAGCTTTAGTTGACCATTGTGTTAGTTTGACTAATAATGTTCTTTTTGGGGATTTCCTTTATTTAAGATTACTACTCCATTAATATCTATTTATTAGATTTAATTATTATTGTTTAATATGTATTATACTAAATTCATTACTTCTTACGTATAACTTAAATTTATTTGGTACATCCAATATATTGAGTATTGACTCCCTTAAGCCTCATTAACCTAACTTAAAAGTGCAATTGCCTTTCTCTCATGAGGTTGTATAAAACTGTTAATTTTGAGACATTCTTCTTGACTTAGTACATCTAGTTCTAACATTGACACAAATGCAAATAGAATTTTTATTAAAAATGGGAAGGTAATTAATATTTATGCATATTGATGACATGAAATAAAATAAACATACAACTGATTTTTTTAATAAAAATTATCTATAACTAAAATCAAACCAGATTTTGTAAGCACTAGTAACCAATAAGTTCTGAATAAATTCAGCAGAAACTCTAAGACATTACCAGAATTGTTACTTTGCTTTCTGCTGAGTGGATCCAGTCATAAAGTAGAAAATTCTATTTTTTGATGTTTCTTTACTATTACTATTTTTAAAAGCACTTTGAGTTGAGACAAATGTAGATCAAATGTGACTTCCTTATTCTGATGTGACCAGGCAGATAACAGATCATAACACTCTAATTTTCAACAATGTTTCTTGACTTTAATAAGTCAGTTTGAGAATCTACACATCCTGGCATCTTAGGGTAAAGCATGAAGCTACCAACAACCCCATTAAACTGGTCGATTGCTCTTGTATTTTGTTTGCAGAATTCAATTTCAATAAAATTGATTCTTTTTTTTAAACAAAGGACTTTCCAGACTTTGATGTAATGTGTTTACAGTAAACCTCCAACATTTCAATTATTGAAAAGGTAAAGGGACAGACATCTCTAAATTTTAATAAAAACCTAAGCTATCAGCAAAGACCAAATAGGATAGATAGGAAAAGAAAATATATCTGAGGAGTTTGTTGCTCTTTAAAAAAATCGTCTAAGTAAATCAATAATTTCTCACTTACGATACTGCATAAAGACACTACTTTCTTTGGTAGCCTTTACAGGAAAGGTTTGAGGTCAATTGAAAGGCCTCAATTCACTGTTTACCATTCATACACAGTGCTTTTCTATACACATTGAAGACATTTCTCATAATGTTGATTTATAGGTGCACTTAAAAAGGGCAATTGAAAAGAGTGCTCTTTGGGGTGAATATTGGCTGTGGGAGGAACGTTCGAAGAGAGAGGCTTCAACTAAGCTTCCTAGTGTCAGAAAATGCAGTTATATCAATTTAAGTATTTGGAAACATAGATTTCAATTTAAGAACTGCTGTGTTTAATGCTTTTTTTCCCCTCTCAGTTCTATTCCTTTCATACTTTAAAACACATTCCTAAGATGAATGGCTTTTAATATATAACCATTTTGCTGTGAGAAGTGAATAGAACAATGCAAATGACTTATTTAGTTGGAATAGTTCTTGTTATTGCTATAGTCCTAAATAGAAAGGTGAAAAAAAACTTAAGCTCCAATAAGAGAAAAAAAACATAATATCTTTTGGATAAATGCTAACATCAACAAATTAACTTTTTTTGCTCTAAATTATGTTGTTTTTTCCCCTAAGATCACTTTTTAAAAATTGACTTTCTAAAGAATGATTACTAAATTTAGAGAAAGAAACTCAGCAGATAAAAACAAAAATAAATACATAGCAGAATATGGCAATACTCTTATATGTAAGCTGCTTATGTGCATACATTATATCAGAAATATTACATATGTGGATATTAGCTTTGTAAACATTATTTGAATGAATAAAGAAAGTAAAAAACCCAAAACAAATACCTCTGTTTTCTTTGAAAATTTGCCATAGCTACAGTCTTCTACCTGCTCTGTGATAGCTAGGAAAAAGGTTTTCTGAATGTTAATAATCTCTCAAGGATATGGACCATGAGATATCCTTTATTTGTAGTTTTAGCTCTCAAATAATTCTTCATTTTACACAATTATTAAATATTTGCCAAAGGAATTGATTAATCAAAAGCTGAGGATATATGTATTTTTTTCCCTTTCCACATTGAAGGGATGTGGAGGGCCTGTTATAAATCCAATCTTTAAAATCTAATCCAAAGGCATGGTTCTCCATTAAAATATCTTTGATCCAAGAAGTGGGGATGTAGAATTGAGGATCCTGACAGTTCCATTGTCAGTTTTGAAGTTTAGGAGGTGAACAACTCACAATTATTTTTTATTTTACCAATTAATTCCTTTGTTTATATTGCTCATCGTAAATCAAACTTTAATAACATGATGTTGCTATTTTTTTCATGGATCTCTTCTGAGTGTTTTGTCAGTCTCATTGTGTTTTGTAGTCCTGCATGGTCCTCACCTTTTTTTGCACATTTGTTAATATCTAATTATTAGTATACAGTAGATATTTATTTCTGAAATATTAGGATATGTTGAATAAATATTTAACTAATGCTGTATAGATATGCTAAAAATTTCAAGTAAATCATTTCTTTCTGAAATTTCAAAGTAATTTTCCATTTTAAAGAAATAAAGTTTTTATTTCTTTAAGCTATTTTATGTTACCTTTATATTCTGTTTTGTTCATTTGAGTTGAAACAATATGGTATAATTAACAATGTTTCAGTTAGTCTGAGATGAAATTAGTATAGTTGAAGTACAATTTAACTCTTTTTTTAAAACCATAAAAATTTAACATGCCTAGAAACAACAGAGATTGAGTCACAAAAAGGAAAAAGATTTATGTCTGTGTAAGGGTAAATGGGTACCAGAAAACTCAGATTGAGATAGATAATTAGAGCACTATTGATTTTTTTTCCTACCAAGGTAGCATATGTCTCATAATAAAGGGAATGATGCTAATTTTTTCATATTTTGTTAATATCATATTGTCTAGCTTCTTCAAGTGTTATTATAATACAATAAAATGACCCTGGTAATATTTAACATGAACCTTAGAAAGTGCTGAGAATCCCAATCTGTCTAGGATCATACAATTTTTGCAGAGATGAATGATGGTGCAAGGATATGAATGATACTAGATCCAAAGAGCTTTTAATAAAACACAATTGAATTTAAGATTCATATGACAAAACATATTTCCAAGAGGACAATATTTCAGAAGATGTTTTAGTTTCCTAGTTTGGTACCATAACAAAGTACCAAAAACTGAGTGGCTTAACAGCAGAAATTTATTTCCTTTTAGTTCTGGAAGATGAAAGTCCAAAATCAAGATGTCAGCTGGGTTTGTTTCTCAGAGGCCCTGGACTTTTTTCTTAGCTTATATATGGCCATCTTCTTCTGATGTTTCCACATGGTCTTTCCTATGTAAGGGCACCAGTAATTTTGGATTAGGGACAACTCTAATAACCTCGTTCAACCTTAATCATCTCTTTAAAGACCATAGATCCAATTACAGTAACATTCTGAGGCACTGGGGATAAGGACCTCAGCATTTGAATTTAGAGGAGATACAATTAAGTCCATAACAGCAGAGAATGAGTAACATGAGTAAAAAGTTCGGAAGATGAGAGACCATGTTTTTTTGCACAATATCACACACAACAATGCAAACAAATTGAATCAATTTCCACCTAGGCATTGTGTACTCTATGAGAGTAAGTCAGGCCCTTTGGGTATTTGAGTCATTTTCTCATCTTAATTACTCTGTTTAACTTTAATTCCTCTTTCAGTTTAAAAGTATTCTAATATGTCTGAATGATCAGTGTGGGAAGAGCCTTTTTTGGCCTCATTTTATTAAATGAGGCCTGCATGGTTAGTGCTTTTCATATTTACCTAAGAAAGCAACAAATAAAATTTGGCAATATGCTCTAAGCTCCAGGATAACCTGGGTTTCCAACATGTCTGCTTATCATGTAGTATTCACCATTATTATTCAGTTCAAGGAATACGTATCATCTTGGTCATTAAATGGGAATGTTAAGGAGACACTTGCCTCTTATCCAGTATCTGTTGAGTCTGAGGTTACTTTCATTAGATATTCCTCAATCTACCCTAGAACTTTTCTCTCAATCATTACAAAAAGATATTCTGGACCTGCTGCTTTGCTACCAATGCAGAAACTCTTGAATTAGGTCATATGATCAAGGAAAGTAAGCTCTTGCTAACACAAGTTCTTTCTAGACCTAAAGAGAAATTGAGTCAAAAATGGTTAAGGTAAAATATAAATGCTCTAGGGTCTAACTCATTTCTTAGTGAAGTAAAATAAAATCAATGTGACTTTAAAAAGGACTAACTGAAATAATTTATGTAACAAAAAAGGTAAATTTATAAGTCTGATATTTATTTCAGAGAAGGAAGATGCAGCATTAATGATTATAAGCAATAGAATTAATTTGGAACTGTTTCCAAATTTTATTTACCCAGTATTTTAAAATCCATAGCAAATAATACATTATCTTCTAAGTAACATTTTATTTTAACCATAATGTTTACATTGTATTCATTTTGCAATAATTTTTATATGATTATCTATGTGAAAGATCTGTCTTAGGTATTGAGCAATATAAATATGTGTAACATCATGTTTCCTAAAAGATGACTATAAATGACTGGAATATACATATATATGTGTGTATATATGTATTAGGATATATATTCTATGTATATTAGAATAATATATGTTAGAATGTAGGAAAATTGGGAATTGGGAATAAAAATTGAGCATAGTTTGGAAGACATCCACTCTCAAATCCATAATCAAAATGTTGTTTTGTTCTCGTAGGCCATTTATAATTATCTTTGTAACATAATTAATGGCAGAAATGAGCACCAGAGCAGTATGGACGTAGGAATTTCTTTATTTTTTTACATTTACTATAGATTAATTTATTTAGGCCTTTAGAGAAAAAATGGCATGCTATTTATATTTCTTATTTTACGAGGATGTGTGCTATAGATTTATTATGTGGAAAAATCTTATTTAATATTAAAAGATTAATAGCTATGCAAATAGGATTCTAGAATTTTATTGACTATATGATATTCACATATAACCCTCAAATTTTTATAATAATGGTATTTCAACCTTCCTCTGACCAATCCATATTATTTAGAATCATAACAATGCTTTAGATTGATTTCAATTTCATTTTCTATGTTTCATCTAATATACTGAGAAATAAAATAAATGAGTTTGTAAAAAAAAATGAGGGAAATGACTTAATTAACAGTTTCCTCCTTTTGTACATACAACATCTAAAAATTCTAAGCTGATCTTATGTGCTTCATTTTGAAGAGGTTTGGTGGTACCACAACCTGTTGTAAGAAGAAAATTTACAATATTAAGATAACCTAATATGAATAAGACAAAGGCATTTCTAAATTAAAAACCACTGTGTGCAGATTTGAGTTCAAGTGGGTTAGATTTTTAATGTGTATGAAAAGGAATGTGTTCATTTTAATTCATGAGAGAAAGAGATTTATTGAATATATTTGATGAATTTAATTAAAATGAAAGAGGAACCATTTTGTTTGGGTTTTCTTCCAAACTGGTAATGTATTCCCAATGAGATGATATATGAATTATTACAACTGTGTAAAAATTTATGATTTTTTAATTATACATACATATAATTAAAATTCCATGGTATATATTGTTATAACTATATAGAGTTAATTTTTTTAATGTGCTCCAAAAATTAAATATGCATAATTGATGCTATTGATGCACATAGTGATATTAAAAAGAGATGCTAAGAAGCAGATGATGAAATGAAAATTATTTCCTGTAGTTATATGTAAAAAATGAGTATATTATCAGGTTGATGTGGATATAACATAATTATTCTATTATTATTATTATTCTAAGAACATTTCTATTATTCTAAGAATAATACATTATTCTATTATTCTAAAAATATTTCTGAAAAGAGATAAAATCTCATGGACTGTTTAAATGATAAAATGAAAGAAATTGTTCCAAGAGTTTATATGGCTAGCTTGTAAAAAGGGTTACATAGTTTTATGACCAATAAAACCTATAGTTAGATATAATGAAAGAGAGGCAAAGGCTATGAAATATTATGTTTTGATATTTTAATAGCATCAGGTCAGGAAAGAAATTCATTTCATTCTCATATTGTCATATCCAAGTTAAATAGCTCCCTTTGAAGCAAATATGTTCAGAAAATTCTGTTTATTTTTATGAACAACCAGCATAATGTTTTCTAAAATTATAGTATCATCTTGTTTCTATCAACCTATGAAATTAATTTAATTTTTTCATAACAATTCCAATATGGTAGAACATGAAAAATATAGGATTTTTATAGGCACACATATGAAGGACAGCAAAGGAACACCAGTGAGTGCATAAATAAAAACACTTAATGTTAAATTTAAAATTTAAACTCATCATTGTCTTTCATAATCACTCCCACATACTCACATTTATCATCTTTTCCACATTTGACTTGCTCATATGTGAAGTAGATAATTTCAACACCTCTAGAGCTGAGGCTATCCCCACTTTGTTTAAAACAATGTATTATATTCAGTTTTTTATATTTTATTTTATTAAATATAGACAAGAAATATGATACATCTCACAATTTTAAATTATATTCCAGTGACACAATGAATGTGAAGTAAGCAACGGTAGAATATCTCCATGGTGATGTGTGCCTTGTAAGAGACTAAGATAAATAGATATAAAGTTCTTTATGTAGTTTGTGTAAGTAGTAACAGTCTATAATTTTATAGTCACCAGTTTTATTCTACTTTTATTTTTAGTTTTAACAGGCAAATAATTTGCTATGTACAGTGCTCTATACATGCATGAATGCATCCATAGAGTCAATAAACATTTTTTAATGCTGTATAAGCCAATTTCTAATGCAGATTCTTATTAGTAAGTTAGGGTCCTCAGTCTCTTAAGATGTAGCATAAAATGTAGGAGAAACAAAAACAAAAACTTCCCATAAGTAACCTATGTAGCACAAAGGAGATGCATGAACATTCTTCCATTTTTTTTCCACAGAGAAGATATATAGATTTCAGATGAGAATTTCATGTAATACTTTTTTGTGTGTGTAAAGGTAGAATTCAAGAAATAAAGTTATTCTTTTTTCCCAATTCTACATAAAAAGATAAGGAGAAAATTATAAAGAAGATAGTTGTGAAAAGTAATAGCCTAATATTGTGAAATAAGTCAGAAAAATTAAGAAACAACACTAATAAAGCATGTTGAGATTATTTCAGATCATGTTCAATAATATATTTTTATAATAATGAGTGCAAAGAATCATAGAAAAGCAATATAGCAATAAGTATTTTCAAGATTTCTATGAACCAAAGGATAAATGATTGATCAGGAGAATTTCAGCTATTCAGAAAATCCCCTAATGTAGAATACCTTATTCCAAGATGACATTAAAGGAGGAATCACTGTATCATATTAAATATAATTCTCTTTGTCATTTAATGTAGTTAGATAGTTCTAAAGCATTTAAAAGGACTTTTGGGACCTCTGATCCAACACTCATTTTATAAAATAGGTAAAATTTAGTCATTTTGCTGTAAGTCATGAAGGCAATAGAATGACTTGAAACCAAAGTTTGGTATTCTGATGCTCCTTTGACCATCTTGGCCTTTTTTTCTCCGGGAAGCTTTCATCTTTCTGAAGTTTTCAGTGCTGTTAATATGTAAATTTAAATTAAATACCTTGAATTTAAATTTAGAAACACCCCTCAGATAGAGTAATGAAGAGGTTAAAATGAATTTAAAGACATTGAAAAAGCATTAGAGAGGGTGCCTTTAATACATGAACTCTGATGGTTCACCACTAGATTATTCTGTGACTGCGGATGAGGTTTATAACTTGTCTGTGCTTCAGTTTCCTCATCCATGATGTATGTATTATAATGTCAGCCTCACCTGGTTGCTGGGCTGTTACAAAGAGAAAGAATAGTGGTTCAATAAAGAAAAAATAGCCTTTGTGCCTTCTAAAATATAATAGGGAAGAGACCTCATGGGTGTTGTTCTTTGCTTTGCAATGCATACCTGGTGTTTGTAGACACTCAGATATTTGCTGAATGAATGAATAGATGAATAAAACCTTAGAACCCATGGGGTAGAGATACAAAAGTGTATTAAAAAGATACATTCCCTGCCTCCATGAAACTTATAGGTCAGTATATGTTAATAAAATGAAAAAATAAATTTAAGAAAACTGAGAGACAAACTGTGAATAACATAATGTACCTGCCCTTACAGAGCTCATAGCACAGCATGTTATTTCTGATAAATTATTTTGTTCTAAAATAAAACATGTCTCCATCAACCATCTCAGCAGTACTTGAAACAGGACTTTCTGACACCATGAAAATAAACCATTTTTCCAGTGTCCTATAAAATTCAAAGGAAGAGATATAATCAATAAATGGACTAGGAGTATATGATTCAGAAACAAAGGGAAGATTTGTTTGATTCAGTCTGAAAAACAGCCAAATTAGGGGTTTCATTATACAGAAAACCACACACGCCCACATATACACACACAGACATATTTATAAATTATTTTGCTTTTAGAAGCAGGAAGAGAGTATTTACATACATATAACCTGGGTTACCTTCTGAACTGTGCAAATTCTTTGACTATGGATATGAGAAATGAAATCAAAGCTAATTTTCTTTCTGTAAATTGTGTTTGCTTGTATGTCTATAAAAGTGCTGATTATTTTCTCAGGGTTTTCTTTTTATTTTCTAATGTTATACATAGAAAATAAGTTTTTTAAAAAACATCCTGATTTGAATTATATTATCAAAGCCTAAATATTGTTGATTTTTGATATTAAGGGCAAAAAAATAATACTTAGCAACCATAATAAAATGAAATATGACTTTTATATAATAATATATTTACAGAGCTATGAAAATTAAAACATAAAATTATCATTAACATTAATGAAAATGTCACATTTATTGCCCAGAAGTCTAACCTGTAATTAATGTTGATATCTTTTTATTGTCAAGGCTGGTTATCTAAATAATTTTAGCTTTTCTGATTTAAATTTTTGTTGTTATTGTTCAGAAAATCTTTTATGCACTGTCATATTCAGAATATTGTAATTTGACCTCCTAAAATCATCTCATTGAGATGATTTATTAAAGTGGAAGTAAAAGCTCTGTAATTGATCATGTTAATATTGCATGGAATTGCAATTGATGCTCTACCAAGGTAAGACCATTGATTGTAAATTTGTAATTTTGCTCATTCTTTCACTGGTAAGAAATAACTGGACAAATTTATCTTTTATGCTGTTTCTCAAGTTTTTCTGTGGACTGTTCTTTCAAAGGCTATGCAAGAAGTACTATGATTGCCTATCTGATGAGACCTCAATGAATTCCATATGGAGAAAAAGCGAAATTACACATTTAAAAGTTGTTCTGTTTCATTTAGATAGTAAAAATCTAACAGTACATGCTAACTTAAAATGTTCCCACTATTTTCATCAGTTTGAATAACCTGAAAGATGTTATTTTGTAAATATGTTTAGGATCTGAAGAATTCCACTTTTTATTTAAATCATACATCACACAAAATAGAATATTCTCTACATACTTTCATAGTTTTTATAGGCATTTTAATTTTTTATTTCAGATAAATTCCAACTTAAAATGTTTGCACAGTGAATTTTGTAAATGGAATTCAAAATAAAGTGGAATTTTATTTTATCAGGTAACAAAAATATAGATTGGATCAAGTATTAGCTTTCAAGTTTTCTATAAAATATATAGATAAACAGTTTACAGAACCAGCGAACTTAACTTTCAAAGAAGATACAGCTGTGCGGGCATTTTGAGTTTGCTCTGCTACATAGTAACTTGATAGCTTTTCTTTTGGGAAATTGGTTTTGTAACAATTTATTTCTGGTTGTTTTCTCTCAATAAGGTTATTGAGCTTCACACTGACTTCAATGTAAAATGTCTAAATCCTAACTGCAAGCAGTATTGGCCTATGGTTTCAGGATTCAGAGAAAGAGAAAAATAACAGATATTACACTACTGGAGATAAAAAGAGAACTTGACTCAAACCTGTGACCTTCCAGTTTATCTTAAGATATCCAATAATTCAACAAGTGTTTATTAAGGACCTATTATGGAGCCAAACATTACTCTTTTCTCATACTTATGTGTAATGAAAAGCAACTTAGAAAAATCACAAAAATCTTCCCTACCCATTCCACTACATTGGAAATTTATTGAATTATATCTATCATGATAACTAATGTACTTGCATATGTAGCCAACTACATTACATATTTCTTACTCAACCAATGGCAATCCATTTAGAACATTTATCCAGGGAGTAAATACTAGATTCTTTAGATTGTGATTATCTTAGAGATCATATGGTATAATTCTTTTAACTAAAGTAGTGATTTGCCCTAAAATACATCTATATTTTCTTTTTCCAATAGAAGAGAGCTGATTACTGTACAAAGTTATCAGTTCAGTTACAATAATAATATCCAACAGTTTTACGTCTTGTAAGGTTTTTACAAATGTTCAGAAAGTTGCCTTGCTTCGATATTAAAAATTATCTTCAAGCAGAAAAGTCATATTGTTACAGACCTCTTTATCTTAATACATCTTCAATTTTTGTTTCAGGGATAAGCATTGAAGAAGAAAGTGCCCTCTGTATTCATCAGCTTGGGATGTTGAGCTCCTTCTTTCCACTGGTCCCACTGGTGTTAATTTCCTATCTCACTCTTTCAGTATTTCTGACACAGTGGGAGTCAAAATCACCTCTCAGGAGATTTGCACTTTACTACTTCCCGCCTATGTAATTTTTATCCTTTTCATAGATATCCAAATGCCTGTACTATGCCAGAACCTTACTAAATGATGAGGAAAATGATGGGGAAAATAAAGATCTCTTATTTCATGAAAGTTAATCTTGTTGAGAAGGTATGCAACAAAGAGGCACTTTTAATCTGTTACTGCAATACACACAAAATTGATTGTTATGGGAGAATATTAAAAGGAAACAATCAACCTTTGGGGGAAGGTCAGAAGACAGGCCTCATGGAAAAAAACCTGTGCACATGCCAGGAAGTAATTCAATCCTAGTAAACTGCAAATACCACTTTACTGATGAAAGCAAGGAGTTCAAAATGGAGTTCAACAAAAGTTGAAAGTGTAGAAGCTAAAGATCAAATAACATGTATATTATATTCATTTTAGGGATTTAAGACTTTACTTTGAAAATGATATAGAATCACTCACTATCAGTTTTTAAGCTGCAAACCAAAACAGGATTTTGCAAAGTTAATTTGGCCCAGGTCAGAAGAAGCAATAATATATGCAGAGAGAATAAATGTTAGATGGCTGTCGCAATAATCCTGTTAAGTGATAATGGAAACTGACCTGAAGAAGTGGAATTTTACTGATGTAAGTGACCATGCCCTACAATTTCTAACTTGTTCTGCATAAATAACAGGGACTCGACCTGACTCATTGATTTAATAGTTGAACAAACATTTATCATGGTTTTGTCAGTATGACAAAATATACAATCATATGTAATTAAGAACTAATTATTTGTTGAATTTGTGGTGTTTAAGTGCAGCAAAGTCCAGTAACTTATTTCAAAATGAACAAAGACACAATGGCTCTGATTGAAGGATAGAAAAAATATCTACTATTGCTGAGCTAAATAAGCTCAACTACCAGCAAAAGATACACATGCCAAAAAATGGCAATTTGGTTTGTGCTTTTTGACATTGAAAACACTCTGGATATATTAGTTACAGAATCTATTCCTTGCCCCTAATATTGAATGGGAAGAGAAATATTACAACTGGGACCCAGGTATATTCATAACATGGTTGCTATATAGGATGATATACCTCTCCTAGCATGAGAAATAATATTTTCATTTTAGAGAAATCGGTGCTGCCTAATAGTATCATTTTCAGATAGTTTTACATATTTCTCCACTGTAACTGGTGGCAAACAATGGTCTTATTTCCACATTCTTGATTTAATTAAATCAAATGAAGATCTAGCATGAACTTAAATTGGAGAAATTATTTCACTATCTGTGCACAATCCACTTTATAAACTTTGTATATTAATATATTGTATCTTTTTTCTCTGCTTTTAAGATTTCTCCTTTAAGTGATAACATATGTTTTTCTTTCTAATTATCATGCTTGGGCATCTATACACATCATGGATCTCTCATTCTTTGTCTTCCATTAGTTTTGGCATGTTCTTGACTATTGTCTCTTCACATATTTTCTGAGCCCTGTTTCTGATTTTTACTCCTGGGAACCCAATAAAAATGTTATACTTTTAATTTTCTCTTACGGATCTTATATTATCTTTCCACTATTTCTCCCTCTTTTTGTCTTATTAGCATTGCCACATTTATGTATCATTGCACAATTTTGGGCTTATTTCATAAAAAAAGTTATAATATTTTTTCCTCTTTTTCTCAAAAATAATCATAACCACAGCTTACTTTCTAACAGAAGTTACCTGATATATTATTTTTCATCATTTTAATTTTTTTAATTTTTTTATTTCAGGAAAATATGAGAGTACAAATATTTTGGTTACATTTTGTATCTCTGCCTCTCCCTAGCAAGGGTTAGAGGTATGCCCCTCTTCTCCACAATGGTCACCACATCCCTCAGTTGTGAGTCATTTTTTAATCATTTCCAGATTTATTACTTTTTCACTTTTTACAACTATTGTTTCTACAAAGCATAGAGTTGGGATCTAATTTTGAATCTGCTTGCACTATGTTTTCTATGGATATATTCCACTTAGTTTTACGACTTTAATAGATATATTTATTCTTAATATAGTGTGTTTGGAGAATTTTTTAAAAAAGAATCAATATTCATAGGTAATAAGCTAAATAAAATTTACACACCTGGTTAACAAGACAAGGTAACAAATGGTCTAAAAATACAAGTTCTAAATAATGGTGGCTTCAGGATTGAATGCCTGAAGATAGGACATTATTTTCTTTATGAGCTAAGATCTCTTTTATCAACTGGGACTAAAACTGAATTTGATATGGTGGGGTATTCTGCTATAAAGTTAAAGCAGGTAAAGAATTTAGCACGAAGAATTGAATTGAGAAATAAAGTCATAAGGCAAAACCTCATTGATGCCATCATGTGCTTTTTTCTGATTTATTCTGCTTAGGAATAGGATGGCCTAATTTTATTGGCCTCCCATATACTCTTGGTAGCTAATCATGATTCATAGGAACAGATAAAAAGGCAAGGGAATTGTATGCATAACAAAGAGAGTAACAAGAAGCAAAACCCAAGATAGATTATTTTAGCTTCTAAAATATAGTAAACACATATGTTAAGGAGTTACAGTTGTATTCAAAGGCTTTAATAACAGTTTCAAAATAACAATACGCAAAGGGCCATTGAATTTAATAATTCTCAAAATTATTTTTGTACAGTGTGTTTGTTTTTATAGTAAGCCTGACTTTCCAAATAACATAAAGCAGCAATGCATATAAACATTCAAAACCAAAAAATAAATGTATTAACCTACTCCACCAGCTTTTGTAATGTTCAGGATTAGTTTAGATAGCAGTGCAGAAAATGAATACTGGTATCACAGCAATCTGGAGAAACCTATGAGATCTGCTTCTTATTCAAAGAGTTGCTATGGATTTCTCTTTTCAAAATATTTGGTTTTTATTGAAAGCAATTTTTCTGTAAGTTGAAAATCCATCTTCCTTTCTATTTCTCTCTCTCCCCCACCTCTCTATTTTCTGAGAAACTCATGAGAAGAAACAATGCATGGGAACTAATGGGGTATAACCCAAGTGTGCTGCGAAAGGGAACAAATCAGAAGGAATATTGCTTGAGGTCAGCATCTGATGTGTTCATTATTTCTAGATCTGTGAGGTAAGCTGACAGGCAGAATCGTTTGCCTCATGGAGTACTGAGTGAACCTTTCTAAGATGGACAAGTGAAAAGAGTATTTGCAATATAAACCTTTATAATAGAACATCTGCCATATTTCATTTATATTAATATAGGAAACATATAGCTTAACAGTATGTAGCTGTAGGATAAATATATACTATTTTGTGCCACTTATTGCAAAAAATAAGGACTGAGAAGAAAGAAGAAAAATTCTTGTGATCAGTAATATAATACATGGACTTTTCACCTCAGGGTCAGCAGTTTGAATCAGACTCATTTTTGATAATAAAATTTGTCAGTTGCAATATGATTACTTCACTTACTATATATTAGGTAGCTGGTTCAGTTCTTTGTAGAAGTGAAATGTTTCCATTACAGAAATAGCTAATAGGGTTAAAAGATATCCTTTCTTGGTGACACTGGTGATTTTGTTAAATGCTGTATTTGTGTGGACTTAGAAACCTGCTTCGTGTATTTTCCATATTTCTGTATAAGAGAGTATTTCTGTAAAACAACAAAATAATTTGAATCCCATTCTACACTGATTTGAATATTTCTCTACCAAACCTATTTTCTGCTGAAAGCAAGTTTGAGAAGACACACTTGAAACTCTGACTCGGGTGGAGCAAAGGCAATATATGTAACCTAAACAGTTGTACCCCCTTAATATACTGAAATAAAATATATATATATAAAAGGGACAAGATTCTCTGTATATATAAAAAAAAGAAAAGTTAGCTTGAGGTTGAAAATAATGAAGCATTTGAAAATCTTTAGAGCAAACTTTTGTGCATCTGTAAGGGACTTTAGAGAAATAAAGAATGTTATACACAGGTGAAGTTGGATGAGGGAGATTAGGATTAATTCTTAAGGATATAAATGTAAATAAAGTCCTAGACTACTGTCTCGCTGCTTAATCCCCTAGGAAAAATGTCTGCAATGATTGCCTAGTTTGAGTCTATGCAATGTAGGTTAAGATGTAAATCCCTGTACTGTCTAGCTCCAGTCATATCCCAGGTGTACACATGCCTCCTTATACCACTGCACTGAATTTACTTTGTGCATTATACCTGTACCATTTCTGTGAATTTTCTTTGTACATTAAGGCTGCCCTCCATATCTCACTGTTTATGATCCCTCTGCCTGTAATTCCTTTCCCCTCAAGTTTCTATTATTGTCCTCTTTCTCAGATCAAGTACTTTCTAAATGATGATATCTTTGAACAACCTAACTAGAAATGCATTTACTCTTGGTTTCGTTGGCTCCTAGTGAAAAAATAGATAGGATTTGGTTAAAAAAATAAAAAAAAATTACAAGAACACATTGGAGATGATCTTTGGTTTTGCCCCATTTTAATCTACTTGAGCTTATTTGATTGTGTTAACTTGGCTGTCTGTTGCTGGACACTGCTTTTGCTGGTGTTGGCTTATCAAATTCAATCTGACATTTCGCTCTCTTAAACTTCTACCTATTTCACAGACAAGGATTTTTATTTCAAATAAAAATTGCAAATAGTTTAGTAGTATTCCATAGTATACATATACCACATTTTATTAATCCACTCATGTATTGATGGGCACATGGGTTGTTTCCACATCTTTGCAATTATGAATTGTGCTGGTATAAACATATGAGTGCAGATGTCTTTATTAAAAAACAATGGTGAACTAGTACCTCTTACATTATCCTGGATAGAGCTTGAGCCCATCCTTCAAAGTAAAGTAGCACAAGAATGGAAAAACAAGTACCACATGTACTTGCCAACAATTGGTACTAACTGATCAACGCTAAGGTGCTCACATGGAAATAATATTCACTGGGTGCCAGTCAAGTGGGAGGGGGTTGGTGGGGGTAGGTAAGCTCACAAGTAATGGATGTGGAGCACACTGTATGGGGTAAGGGCTTGCTTGTAGACCTGGCTTGGGTGAGGTAAAGGCATTATATGTAAACAAAATGTTGGTACCCCCATAATATTCTGAAATTAAAAAAAAATTGTGAATAAAGGACTATTTTTAACCATTACATAGCCTTCATTTAACATCTTGTTACTGTTTCTTCTCCATAATTAATTTTGTTGTCTTTTGAGTATAGACAACAGTTTGATTTTTATAACAATTTCATCATGCAGTCAATAAAAATGATATTGATCATTTCCATATTTGGTACTATATGCTATATTATGATGTTCGATTATAATACAATGTGGGCTTTCATTTTATAAAATTAAAACATAAGCATGATAAGTGATATTTTCAGTAAAGCCACTAAATAACAATGTATGGTTTTATCCTGTAAGCAACAGAAGATAAATTAGAGATTTTAAATTAGTGGCCTCTAATAGTTTTACTTTCAAGTGATGTCAGTAAATTTATTTTTAACATTCTGTTTTAATAAGAATTATTTTATTTAGTGAATCTTATTTTACACATGGATACTCTTGGGTGCATCAAATTAAAACAAAAGGAAAAGTACTGAATAACGTGTATTTCAAGTTCAAATTATGCCGAGCTACTGGACAATAACCTGCTTTATTCATGCATAAATTAGCTCATGTTAAGGTTCTTGGTATTAGTTCCCTTGCTTCCACTTTCAGTTTACATATTATTTTACTTATTTATAGTCTCATAGGCTTCAAATTAAGCATCCATAAGCTGATTTAGCCTTCATTCCTATATTTTCATGAAATAGATGCACATAGTAAATATCAATGATCTTCAATCATCATTGATAATGCACATCTAAATATTTTTAAAACATATCTTTTCACCATTTTCATGTTGACAATTAAAACTTATCATTAGCTTAAAAGTTTGAAGGATATAATTAATGGTATATGGAAAACAGTAATTTAAAAACATTCTCATATAAATAGATAATTAATATTAATAAGTATTAATAGAATGGAATATAAATATAAAAGACATTTAATACACATAATCCAATTAAATTTTTGTGAACTACTTTAATAATCCAAAATTTTACATCATTTTTAAATTCCCAAATATGTATAAGATATATATATACACAAATGTATATATATAATATATACATATATGTAGAATTCAAATCCTCATGTAATTATATTCTTATATAATATTTTTTATGCTGAAAAAAGCTTAGTAATTCATCATATTCTCTTGTAGCAAAATTTGCAGGTCATTTTGAAAATATTTGTTGAACATAAATTTCTTAGAATTGAATATTTAAAAATTTTAACTAGCACACAATTATTTGCATAGACATTATCGATGTATCATAACAATCATGAAAAGTTAAAAAAAAAGTTAAATGAAAAAAATAGTGACTTTTTCCCATTACTTCATATATACATGATGAAAATTACTTATTTCTATAATTAAGTAGGGACTTACATTCATTCATTTTTCTTTTTCAATAGATTTAAGTTCTCATACACTCTGTTAATATAAATATCCAAATGTGACTAGATTTTTGTTATTGAAATTCACCCAGTTTTTGAACATCTTTTGAGTTACATGTCAAATATCACAGTGACCTACTGTGAAAAGTTATTTTTGGATTAAAGGGTTTTTAAAAATTTTTTAATATTTTTAATTGACAAAGTATATATATTTATTTTGTACATGTTATTTTGAAATATGTATACATTGTAAAATAATGAAATCTAGCTAATTAGCATATGCCTTATCTCACATGCTTATTATTTTTATGGTGAGAACAATTAAAATCTACTCTCTTAGCAGATATTGCTATTAACTATAGACAGCATGTTATACAATAGATCTCTTGAGTGTATTCTTCCTATCTGACCAAAATTTCGTATCCTTTGACCAACATCTGTCTAATCCCACCGTTACACCCCTGTCCCCACTATTCTTTCTACATCTATGAGTTCAACCTTTTTCAATTTCACATATAAGTGAGATCATGTGGTATTTGTCTTTCTGTTGCTTAGCTTATTTTATTTAACATAATATCCTCCAGATTCATCCATATTATCACAAATTATAGGATTTCCTTCTTTATTAAGGCTGAATAGTATCCCATTGTGTATACATAACCACATTTTCTTTATCCATGTGTTGATGAACTCTTAGGTTGATTCCATATCTTGGCTATTGTGAATAATGCTATAATAGACATTGGAGTACATAACTCTTTAAAATACTGATTTCATTTCATTTGCATATGTGCCCAGTAGTGGAATTACTGTATCATACGGTGGTTCTAATTTTAATTTGTTGATGAACCTTCATACTGTATTCCATAATGGCTATACTAATTTACATTCCCACCAATAGTGTGCAATGGATCCCTTTCCTCCACACTCTCTTTAGCATTTGAAGCATTTTATCTTCATCTTTTTTTATAATAACCATTCTAATAGGTATATGGTGATATCTCATGTGGTTTTAATTTATGTTTCCTTGATTATTAGTGATATTGAGCATATATCTCTTGGCCATCTGTATGTCTTCTTTTGAGGAATGTCTATTCGGATCCTTTGCCCATTTTTTAATTGTATTATTTGTTTTCTTACTATTGCATTGTTTGAATTCCTTTTGCATTTTACATATTAATCCCTAATCAGATGTACACTTTGCAAATTTTTTCTACCATTCCACATGTTGTCTCTTTACTCTATTGATTGCTTCCTTGTATGTACAGAGGCATTTTAGTTTGGTGCAAGTCTATTTGTCTGTTTTCATTTTTGTTGCCTGAAATTTTGTGTTCATGTCTAAGAAAATCATTGTCCAGACCAACGGTATGAACCTTTTCCTCTGTGTTTTCTTCTAGTAGTTTTACAGTTTCAGTCATTATGTTTAAGTCTTTAATTCATTTTGAGTTGATTTTTGTATATGGTGTGAGATAAGGGTCTAATTTCATTCTTCTACATGTGGATATCCAGTTTTACCTACACCATTTATCGGCGTACTTTATCCACCATTTATTCTTAGCATCTTTATTGAAAAATCAATTGATAATAAACGTGTGGGTTAATTTTTGGTCTCTTTATTCTGTTCCATTGATCTGCAAGTCTGTTTTTATGCCAGACATAATTATTTTCAAAATTTATTTCTAATGTTTTATCAGCTAAAACGTTTTATTTAATTTTGTTAAAAGCAAACATAGAATTCACTTGACTTGCAAAATAATTTGTTTCTCAATACTTGGTTTCATCATTCTCTTTAGATTCACATTAAATGAAGATATTTCTAATTGTTTTTTGGTATAGGGCTTATGACATTGTACATTGGGGCTATGTACCATAGTCAAGTTTGTTATGCAGAAAACGATTTTACTTTTTAAAAGTGGGAAAGATTTTGAAATGAAAGTGGACAAGTAGTTGCATGTCTGCATCTCCAATATAAGTACATTAGTAGGATTGATTATAGAAAATATTATATATTAATAAAATTAAATATTTAAAATTTGATTTCTTTAAAATTTCTATGTATATATGATGCTTATTAAGTTTTAGCTAATTTTTGTATGTTACATATATTAATAGTTTGAAAAGCATTGGTACATTTTACATTGGAATTTTTTGTTTTTATAATTGTTTTTACTCAGGACTTTCAATAATTCAAAAAGCATGATTTTCTCTGTTTTTTGTTTGTTTGTTTGAGGTGGTACTAATACAATGCCTGCAATATAAAAGTTCATTCTTTTAAGTGTAATGTACGAAATGTTTAATAATGTTATTTTAAAATTTTTATTGTTATTAAATTCATCCCTATATTCTGTGATAAATACTTAGGTCTTATTTATATTTGTATAAGCCTCATTAATATTAGGGTCATTATGCCAAATGTTTTCTGAGTATGTCATATGCAGATATTTCAGAGATGTTAGCTCGTTGCTTCTTCACGTGAGCTCTTGGATGCTGTCATAAGCACAATGGCATAGTCCTTACAGTGCTCACTCCCAAATAATGACAATCATTGCACTGGATATCCAAAAATACTGCTTTCAATAAGCATTTCATTTTAGGCCATCAGAACTCATAGTCTAATTCACTCTTTTGCAACTGTATGCCATGGGCTACCAATATTTCATTTCCAATGACAATGTGATAATATATTTAAACCATATCTGGTTAGAAAAATCAATCTCCATTCTTCAGAGTATGTAAATGTGATTATTACTGAGACCAAGGATTTCATTGGTCAGAGTTTAGACAGGAATATAGGAACCATTTTAAATATTTTAGGCAGAGAAGGATTTAATGCAGAGTTTAAATATGAAGTTTTGCATTGTGTAAGAGAAAAATGCAGAAGGTAGTACTGGAGGAATAAAGGAATAAGGAGATGGTATCTAAAGATTTGAAAGCTGCTATCAATCCTGAGAAGTATATTATCAGAAGGTATTTTTGGTATTGAGTACACTTAAACAAGTAGTATTAGGGGCATAAAAAGTAAATTTTGTCTGTCTTTTCTTCTTTCCTTCCTTTCTTCTTATTTTTCTTTCCTTAATTAAGTTGTCAGGAAGAATTTCTCTTTAAGGTATGTCTTACTCAATTTTATGCCACGATTACAGAATGTCACAGACCAAGTAATGTAAAAAGAACAGAAATTTATTTCTCAAAGTGTAGGAGGCTGGAAAGCCCAAGATCAAGGTACCAGTAAATTTTATTGTTTTATGATGAATCTTTCTTTTAATTCATCTCAATTTTTTTCTAATTATTTTTTATTTTTAAATTTCAGAATATTATGAACGTACAAACATTTTGGTTACATATATTACCTTTGCACTGCCCAAGCCAGAGCTACAAGTGTGCTCACCCCCCAGAGAGTGCCCTCCATGCCCATTAGTTGTGAATTTCCCATTCCGTCCACTCCCCTCCCACCTGCTTGGCACCCGATGAATATTACTTTCATGTGTGCACATAAGTGTTGATCAGTCAGTACCAATCTGATGTTGAGTACAGGTGGTACTTATTTTTCCATTCTTGTGGTACTTCACTTAGAAGAATGGGCTCTAGCTGCATCCAGGATAACACAAGAGGTGCTAGTTCACCATTGTTTTTATGGCTAAGTAGAATTCCATGGTATACATATATCACATTTTATTAATCCACTCATGTATTGATGGGCACTTGGGTTGTTTCCACATCTTTGCAATTGTGAATTGTGCTGTTATACACATTCAAGTGCAGATGTCTTTATTTTATTTTATTTTATTTTTATTTCAGCATATTTTGGGGATACAAATGTTTAGGTTACATATATTACCTTTGCCCTGCCCAAATCAGAGCTTCAAGCATGTCCATCCCCCAGATGAAGCACACCACACCCATTAGGTGTGAATATACCCATTCCCTCCTCCCACCTCCCACATACCTGACACGCAATGAATGTTACTAATATATGTGCACATAAGTGTTGATCAATTAATGCCCTTATTATAGAATGATTTTTTTCCCTTTGGATAGATGCCTAGTAGTGGGACTGCTGGATCAAATGATAGTTCTATTTTTAATTCTTTGAGGTATCTCCATATTACTTTCCATAGAGGTTGTACTAATTTGCAGTCCCACCAGCAGTGTATTGGTGTTTCTAGCTCTCTGCATCCATGCCAGCATTTTTTGTTTTGGGACTTTTTGTAAAAGCAATTTTCACTGGAGTTAAGTGATATCTCATTGTGGTTTTATTTGCATTTCCCTGATAATTAGAGATGATGAACATTTCTTCATATCTTTCTTGGTCATTATTCTGTCTTCTTTTGAAAAGTTTCTGTTCATGTCCTTTGCCCACTTTTTAATGGGGTTGATTTTTGTTTTCTTGTTGATTTTCCTAAATTCTATATAGATTTTATTTATCAGCCCTTTATTGGATATATAGTATGCAGCTATTTTCTCCCATTGTGTAGGTTGTCTGTTTGCTCTAATTATAGTTTCCTTGGCTGTGCAGAAGCCTTTTAATTTCATTAGGTCCCATTTATTTATTTTTGTTGCTGCTGTGATTTGATTGTCTGATGAGAGCTGCTCGATGCTTCCAACATGGCATCTTATTGCTGCATCCTCTAAAGTGGAGGAATATTATGTCTTCAAATGACGAAAGACAGAAGGACAAGCTCTGGAATATGTGTGAAGCCTCTTTCATAAGGGCCTTAATCCCATTCATGAGGGATGAGCTTTCATGGGCTAGTCATTTCTTAAAGGCCCTACCTCTAAATACTATCACATTGGCAACACCTGGATTTTGTAGGGACACATTCAAGCCATAGCATACAAAGTCACTCTTAAAGTGGCTTTGAAGCAAAATCTTAAGGAAATTAGGACACAAGCCATTCGATATTGTAGAAGGAAATTTTCAGACAGAGAAAATCTTTAATGCCCCAACTCCTGAGGCAGTAGGAATATTTAAAGAAGAACAAGGAGGTCAGAATGAGAAGAGTGGTGTTATTAAGATGGAAAGAAGTAAAGGATGTAGTCAAAGAGATGGTGGGTAGAAGCAATCTCAGACTATGAAAATCCTCATGGATGTTAGGTAGAAATTATATTTTTTCCCCAGTGGAAGAAAAGACAAAGGATAGTCTGGAGTAGAGATGTTGCCCAATAATCCCCACCTCCTTTTGTAATTCCATTCACACATGTGGGTTGGACCTACCGAATTGTTTCTAACAAATAATACATGATGAAAGTGATAGGATGCCATTCCTGAATCTGAATCCTAAAAACTTTCAGTTTTCAAAATCTGAGAACTTCTTCACCACCACAACTCTAAAATAAATCTCATAAACATTGTGTATATCCCAGTTTCCCAGCAAGACCTCCCATCAGTATCTTTGAGGCAGCCACTGCTCCCTCACTATTTCTGTCATATATCTAAAGAGAACCATCAAAAGCTTTTTAAAATTACTATGTCAGGTGTCAGAAACTGTACTATTACCTAAATTCTAAAAATAAAAATAAGGTCCTGGGCTTGTTTTTGTATATGTATGAGGAAAGAATCAAATTACTAATTCTATTTACTCACTTGTTATAAATACATTAAGATTTCCTATTTCCTCTTGACTGACTTTTGATAATTATGTCAGTCTAAGAATTTGTTCATTTCATCTAAATTGTCTAATTTGGTAACATAAATGTGGTTGGCACCCTGGTGATCCACTTCGACATTAGTTTTTACTCTGTTAGCCAATATATGACAAGTGGAGCACTCATGGCTTGAAAAATTTTAGAGGGTAAGATTTTATGACCCAGGGATGACATTCTAGGATTTCCTACCAAGTCAGTCACTGAGACCTGCAGAGGTGTTTGCTAGCTGAATGTGATTAGCATCCAGAATGGGTAGTAGAGGAGGGAGATGAATACCAGTTGAGGCCTTGACCAGGAGCAGCAGAGGAGGCAGAAATTTCTCACTTTATCATTCCTGTCATCAAACCACTCCCTTAAGGAAACATAATCACCATAATCTCCTAGGAGCAGTTCCCAGAATTTATTTCAAATACTAAAGCCCATGACTGCTTTTTCATTTAAGATTTTTATATTGCTCAACAGAGATTCTGATAGAATTCTCAGAGTTAACAATTTCCTTTTCCAGTGCTTGTTATTCATTATATTTTTCAATGATTAAAAAAGTAAATCTGGTAGTACATAGTTTAGGTATAAAGACCTCTAGAGACTGAGAAATTAGTGATGGTCTTCAAGCTATTTTCAACATTTCCAGAAGCTAGAAGAATTATAGAAATGATATTATAAATATCAAATAAGTTTTCTCTTGGCCAGAATGGTATTGATTAGATGTGGTAACATTTTTTACCTCATGCTATTCAAAAGCTCTAATTGACATTACAAACAAAACAGAAAACAAAATTATTTCAAACCACAGAGCATTCTAGTCTGAGTGTAAATTGTCCTGGAAACACAACTTGATATGCCATTAAGTTTAAATAACAAGCTGTGTATGGTATAAACCTAATTTTTAAAACAATCTAAAAAAAATAAAGAAAATGCTATAAATATGCATGCATTTGTATGAATATTTTCTATGGATCTATGTTTGCAAATGGATTTAAAATCATCAAAAAGGGCATGGAAGATTCATGATAAAATATTAAACTCTATTATTGCAATTGAGTGTATTGAGAGAGGATATGGAGAAAAAAACTTTTTTCAAATATCTCATATACTGCTTGACTTGTTACAATAAGAGGAATTATCTTTGTAAGCAAATAATAATTAACAATAATATGGAGTGAATAATAGGAAACCTTGAATGATCACTATTATATGTAAATGTATCTAAGTCATTGAATTTAAGGGTCCTGAAAATATTTAAATTTATAAAATAATGCTTCTTTGGAATGGTGGGACAAGGTATTTCCTATTCATTTTTATATGAATTAGACCAACCAGCAAATATTGTTTGAATGGCCTGTCATTAAAATACAAATGATCTTCCTAAGCTTGTTACTAACCATAATCCTCTTTCCCCTCTTAAATCAATGACAGGAAACAGGAATGCTGTCTGCCTCCTTATTATTTTCAACATAGATCTCTTCATCCATCTTCTCATCAGGAAAGTTTTCTGTAGAGCTATGTTCAATATCTCAGTATTGACTCAGACTTTTCTCCCACTTTACTCCTCTCCATCCAGTATATTGGTACACACTTGCAGTATACATTGCTCTCCAAGAATTCATAAATCAGTCTTTATGGGGAACGGGAGTTATTTCATTTTCATCTTTATGTTACCAGTTGGTATCATAGTGCCAAAAAAGTATAGATTTACAGAGTGGTTATTACCTGCTGAACACTATCTTAACTGGTTTTCATGTACTTCCAACTGATTTTAAACAAAGTCTAATTAGGCAGTGTTATTATCCCCATTTTTCAAATAGAAAAAACGAAAAATAGAGAGGTTAAGTCTTCAGGTTACACAGTGGAATATGGAGCCAAGAATTTAACCCAATTTGATGTCAGAATACTGTGCTATTCAGCTGTGGTTCCCAACCAGGGTCTGCGGCCCGTCAGGAATCAGGTGAAGAGATACACCCCTAACCTCAACCAGTGGAAAAATTGTCTTCCATAAAACTTAGGAAGGTGGGGGTGGAAGGAGGGACATGAGAGGGCGTAGGAAGAGACATCCAGCAGGAGGTGACTGGCAGGAGAGCTAGCGAGGTAGCCAGGAGGCTTCATGTGTATTTACAGCCAATCCCCATCGCTCACATCACAGTCTGAGCTCCGCCTTCTGCTCCCAGCCCTCATCTGTGGAAAAAACATCTTCCATGAAATCGGTCCCTGGTACCAAAATGGTTGGGACCGCTGAACATTCTTACTTGTATCCTATTAGAATGTTAAAATGAAGACAGAGCAAAAACATGGAAACAAATTATTGGGAACAATGCACTTACTGCCAGTAAGATTAAGAAAACATTCCCTATAATAATATAAGAATTTTGATTTATTTCTAAACTCCAAAGATATGAAGAGCCCTTTATTAAGAGATCAAAGCAGATTTAAATAAAGTTGTGTTCATGAGTTTTTAAGAAAAAAAACAAAGTACAGATTTCCCTTATTTGATCATGTAATATGGAATTTCTAGTATAAGAAGCTTTACTGTATTTTATTTTGGAAGCACAAATATTCAGTATGATATAACATATAAGAGCCAATTAAATTGTGCCTACTTCACTACATATCATATATGGATATTTTGTTTACCTTCTATTATTCCTGTATTCAGTCATAAGTTCAGGTTTGAACATGTAATCTTGGGTGTTATGGATAGATTATGGATCTATTCCTCAATCCACATTCTGTTTGTTTGCTGTCTAACAATTACACACACATACACACACATGTGTCTTTTGGATGTATGTAATATCAGCAAAAATGATTTCTTAACTGGTAAATTTAGAAGGGTTTGGGGGAGTAATTTGATGGGGATTTGTAATATTGGCAAGATGAAAGAAGAAAAGTTAAGTAAATAAGCCATCATTCATATTATTAAATAAAAACTTAAAATCTAACAGTACTTCATGGATTATAGTTTCGGGTCTATAGAAATTAGCTATAGCACAGAGCCATTATCTACCATCTCTCAGAAAGTCTGAATGTTTCTCTTTCCCTAGTACAAAGTCACTATAGTAAATGGTTACCAGCCCTCCTGGGAGACTGTTTGAGAAACTGGGGAGTGTTGGGAGAAAGAGTCACATAATATACTTCTAGCAGTGTTTCAGAGTGCTCCTCAGTGGGATATGACCCCTTAGCCAATAAAGGGGCTTCAGGTCCCACTTATTTCTGGAAACAGAGTAAGAAGCTGATTCCAGTTTAATGTTCCCCCTCCAGACCTACTTTTCTGCTAATGTATGTTGACAGTACCCCTTTAGGCTGCCATTCTGGTTCATTTCTAGATTATCAAATAGTCACTACCACAGATTCCCATTGAATCAAAAGATTCTATTCCTGTGACTTGTTTCTGATGGTCAAGTACAGCCATCTGACCTCTACTTTTCTACATTCCCATTGGCATCAGTGATTCTAATTTCACTGCAGCATCTTCAACCTTATATCCAATCCTTAGAAACCACCATGAAAGAACTTTCCAAGGAGGCTATTATTTCACCCATGAAGCATTTTTTAATAGCATGGTGAAGCAACTATCTCCCGGGACCTCCCACAAGGAATGATTAGGAAAGGAAGAGCTGAGCAGATTTCATGTAATATGCAATCTTTACTATGCTCTTCAAATATGTAAAATCTAAATCTCAAAATCCTATTTTTAAGATCTGTGTAATGAGTCACTCATGATACTGAGTATTAATAATATATTGGTCAAGATACAAGAAGCAAGTATACCTTCAAAGGAGATGATTGAAATGGTTTAATGAAAGGATCACTTTCAAAGGTGTAGGTAGGATTAAGGAAAACTAATAAGGCATGATAAAGCACCCCAGTGGTAGTAACATCTAGTTACCACTCCGTACTGGAGAGGCAAGGTGAGGGAGCAGTTACCAGAGCCAGATCTAACTTAATAGGGGAAAGCAGCTGCTGCAAAACTGTTGTAGGCAGTAAATGAGCCATGGAAATGTATAAATTGTCTCTTCTTCTGCTCTCTTGCTGTGCAACCCATTGACTGATGCTGAGAAAAAGTAAGAGGGCAAGTTTCTTTAATTGCATAATTCATAGAGTAATAAAAAGACGGACAACTCCAAGAGTGGATTTAGAAAAAGCAAAAAGAAATATCGAAGACAAGCTACACCTACCCCAATATGTATCCATTCATTGAGTGTTTTAAACTATTTTATTTTAAAGTATTGTATTTTTCAGATCTCACATTTCTACATTCCTAGCTCTTTATTAAAGATTCTTGTTCCTATGACATGTTAATATCCTGCCTTATATCCCTATATACATCAAATACACTTATTTTCAGTACTTGTTTCTTCTTTTAAGGGATAAGAGATAGACGCTAGTCCAGCTTTTGGCTCATCCACTAAGTTAAGAAGTATTTAAGCATTGTCTCTCAAACAGTGTGTTCCAGGCATCAGACAGCCACTGTTCTACCACACAAAACCTCTGGATAAGTGCTATGGTTGAACATGTCTACACAATTCAGATGTTGAAACTTAATGTCTAATGTGATAGTATTAAGAGATGAGGCCTTTAAGAGGCAATTAAGCCATGAGGGCTCCTTCATCCTGAATGAGATTAATACTCTTATAAAGGAGGCTTCATGCAGCATTCAGTTCACTCTCTTCTGCTTTTCCTTCATGTGAGGACACAGTGTTCCTCTCCTCTAGAGAGTACCAAGACGTAGCACCAAGACGCTACCTTGGAAGTCAAGAGCAGCCCTCAGCAGACAACTGAATCTGCCAGCACCTTGATCTTGGACTTCCCAGCCTCCAGAATTGTGAAAATAAATTTCTGTTCTTTATAAATTACCCAGTCACAGGCATTTTGTAATTAGTAGCGCAGATGACTAAGACAATCGAGTATGCTTTTAGACCATGAAGAAGCAGCAGCCATAAGATAGATAGGGACCTTTAATTTTAATACATGAGCCCTGATTTTGAGAAGAAGGCAATGTGGAAAAGAATGCTTAAGGGCAGCATCTGTTGCATCAACTCTTCATCCCAAGAGAGATTTGGGTGGTCCTGATATTACCCCTCAAGAACTATCCTTAGACCAGGTGCAGTGGCTCACGCCTGCAATCCTAGCACTCTGGGAGGCCAAGGCAGACAGATGGTCTGAGCTCAGAAGTTCGAGACCAGCCTGAGCAAGAGTGAGACCCTGTGTCTACTAAAAAAATAGAAAGAAATTAGATGAACAACTAAAAATATATATATGTAAAATTAGCCGGGCATGGTGTCGCATGCCTGTAGTCCCAGCTACTCGGGAGGCTGAGGCAGAAGGATCGCTTGAGCCCAGGAGTTTGAGATCGCTGTGAGCTAGGGTGATGCCATGGCAGTCTAGCCCAGGCAACAGAGTAAGACTCTGTCTAAAAAAAAAAAAAAAAAAAAATAAGAACTATCCTTAGTGGCTGCACATATCTGTAAAGTGGAGAGCTAATGAATACTGCAAGGAAATGTGAACAAGGGGAAGAGGGAAGGTGAACAAGGTTTTAAGACTTTCCACTGACCTATCTACTCAGCTCTTGGCTAGAAACAGCCCCTGTCCCTACGACCAACACGAGCAACCTTATTCTTTTCAAGAATTCAGTCAAATGCAGGATACAGACTATTGAAGGTAATTTTAATTAAGTTTAATAAATGTAGTAGGAGCAATAAACACAAGATTTTATGGGCCCATAAAGGAGGGACACCTGACGCTGACTAGGAGCATCAGAGAATATTATCGTGGGGAGGAAATCTCTAACCGGAGACCTAAGCAATATGTTATTTTCCTCCTGCTGCCCTGCTGTGTTCAAATAGTCTTCCTCTCAACCTAGTACATGATTTAGAATTGATTTTTTTCTACACAATGAAAAACTTTAAATTGGTAACCTCTGCTTCTATTGGAACTGCCTAAAAAAGTTTACGGCATGGAAACCAAACTGGCTGTCTGTTGGCAGAAACCTCTTGACCTCGTTCCTACCGTCCACATATTTATAAACACACAAGTGTATCTGGAACAGATAACAATACAATTTTTTCCACAGGGCACGTTTGCTTCTTTCAGTTTAGAATTTTTTTTCAAAGTGTATTATCAAGTAAAATAATTATGTTGTCTTTTTCTAAAACACAATTTAGAAACTAACTTTAACTGTTAGTTTTTCTTAAATCACACCTGCCTCTAACACAGCCTCATTCTCACATGAAACTGTTTTAGTGTTATTTTGTACCTGCTTAAACATGAACTCAAATGCCCTCCCTTCTTTTAACAATATGACTAAATGCAACAGACTTTATATCCCCGACAACGCTTTGAAATGGCTTTCCCCATACATTGTTTCTTGTGGAACTTAGAAAGGGGCTAATAAGAGCATAAAATGTCTGGTCAAAAACAAACACATAACCAAAAACTTTACTAAATGTATTCTATTTTGGTTGGTCATCCTATTAATAATAAGTACATGTATTATTTAACATTTATCAACTTTGTATCCTTCAAGATTTGAGAAAATTGTCATATTATTGACAAAATATACCCTTCTGACGTACTTTGCCTCACACCTACCCCTGTTAGAAGGGAATGACCAAAAATTAATCTCTAATCTCACATTACAATTAATTAGCAAAGGGCACACAATTTTTAACATATTTCTTCTTCCTATCATGTACATATTTCAGTTATTAATAAAAATTACCATTTATCAAACATGTATTATGTCCCAAGTGCTATAGTATGTGGTTGGATATAGTACAGTGGTATGCCAGAACTGGCTTGCACTGGGTCCCATACACAATTGTGAAACTTTCAGAGGTTTTTGGAGTTGGTAGATACCATGTTGATAGCTTGAAATCAGCCATGTTGGAAGTACTTATACAGTGGAAATCAGCAACATTAAATATCAGGCCTTTTTTTTAGAAAGCTAGTTGTTAAACACTTTTTAGATCATCACAGTCGTAAACACACACACACACACACCCCACACACAAATACACACATACAGTGTTGCTCTGGTAAGTGTTTAACAACCAACTTTCTAGAAAAAATATACATTGCTCTCTCTCTAACACATACACACAGGTGCATACATACACATATATTGTATATGTATATATGTGTGTGTATGTTCATATATACACATATAAAATCATTCATCCCAAATAAAAATCCATAAGAGAGGCATTATATTCTCTGTTTTCCATGAAGAAAATAAATCTTATTTTGATCATAAAACTAGCAACTATAAAAAATACTACAGCATTTATGCTGTAAGTATTTTTAAAATCAAGACAACAATAAATCAGGCTACATTATGAAAGCTTATCATATAAACAACAAAAGATTGGAGGAACTACTGAGGTAAGGTCATTTCCTCATTTCAGTGGAGTGATAAATAATTCAAAATTACACAATATTTTAAAATCTTGGCAGCCATATTGTTGTTGTCTTTTCATTGTCTTTGTTTTTTGAGAGCAGAATCTGTGAATAGTTTTCCTATTTCCCTATTTTATGCAATAATTGGTATTCAGTAAATGTTTGTTAAATCATTTTGTGGGTTAAACTTTAAACAGATTTTTCAACACATCTAGAAAATTTGTAAAGTTACCTTTAGAACATGCTCCTTGAAGGAAACCTAGAGAAATTGAATGTCTCATAGTTGAAGATGTTTTCTTAAGTGATGAATAGTGTTAGAGAAGACTACAATCATTGCTGTTTTCAATGTCCTTAGCAGTTACTAAAAAAAACTTTAGAGAAATATGATACCGATGGACATTAAGAAATTGTATAGCCTCTTTCACTACAACTTGGAAATCAAAAATGATTATTATAAACACAAACATTAATGAATTGAGAGAAACTAACTTTGAAACAATGTGAGTAGACCATAGACAAATGGAATGATACAAATAATTCAAGACACTTCCATAAATAAATTAGAGGACAGGTTTAAAACAATACAAAGTGGCAAATCTAAACAAAAATCGTAACCAATAAAGTTCCTTTTATTCTCCTTTGTCTCAGTAGATCTATAAGGAAATAGTGAAGAAACTAGTTTTGAGACTTCGAAGATTAGGAACTTTTTTCTAGTCAATTTCTATTATAACCTTTTGCCTTTTCCTTAAACATAAGGAAGAATGTGAATGCAGTTCTTCTTTGGCTCAGGAGAAATAATTCTCCTCTTTCTTTTTCTTTTTCTTTTTTTTTTTTTTTTTGGTGTATTTCTGTTCATTGTATCCTAAAGGCAATCTCTTATTGTAAAGTAATTCATCAAGTGAAGGAAATGATCCACCATGTCCTTCTAATTCTTAGGAGAGTTTATTGAATAGATGAAATTACTCTATTATCCTTGGGAAGTGGGATTGTATATTGTTTACAATTTGTAAATATCCTACCAAGAAAAAGCATATTTAGGCTGCTTCATAAAGTATCTGAAGAGAAGGAGGATCAAATTCAGTAATGGAACCATCCTTTATCTATTAATATTTACAATCATTTATTTCTTTAATCAATTATTAATCTCTAAAGGGAAAGTTTATAATGCAAGTTTGCAAGGGCTTCCATAACAAAGTAGAACAGACTGGTTGCTTAAATAACAGAAATTTATTTCCTCTCAGGTCTAGAAACTAAAAGTCCGAGATCAAGGTGTCAGCAGGGCTGAATTCACTCTAAGGCCCCTTGGCTTGTAGAAGGCTGTCTTCTCACTGTGTCTTCATATAGTCTTTCCTTTGTGGCTCTGTGTCCTAATTTTTTCTTCTTACGAGGACACCAGCCATTTTCTATTAAATATACCCATATGACCTCACTTTCCTTAATTATCTCTTTATGCATCATTCTCCAAACACACTTACATTCTGAGGTATTGGAGGGTAGGATATCAACATATGAAATTGTCAGGGGGCACAATTCAGTTCTTAACAGTTTCCTATGCTCAAATTATTAATAAATATCACATGCATTAAACTTAAATTAGTTCTGTCCCAGGCTAATTTATACAGTCTATATTATTTGAATAAATAAAACCTATAAATTTTGTTTCTGGTTGAATTACCATTGAAGATGGTGTTGGCTGTTGGAAAGGAGAGTTTGCAAATGGAAAATATTCATTCTCTATTATTTATATTAAATTTGGTTTCTGAATATGCAAGATAATTTCCAAACCTCACATTTGCATTGTGTTATGCAGTCCTGTGACATTAGTCTTTGAAAGTAAATTAATCAAATTAAACATATTAGCCTCATTTTGACAATATTTTCAAAAATATTTCATTAAGAATTTTTAGTAGGTGACAGAGAATTTTTAAAGCCCTTCCAAATGCACACCCACATGCACACACAAACACACACACACATACACCTAAATGTATGTATGTACAGGCACACTTCTTTTTCCAAGGACAGTTTCAAGAGCTTTCTTCGGGTTCTCAAGATAGGTATTGACTTAAAAACTATTAGGTTTGATAAAGCTGATATCTGAATCATGGCTCTGAAGAGTGACAATCCTTTTACTAGAGCATTTACAGAACTGGTCCTTGACTCTAGAAATTCAAAAATGATGTTTAGTCTTTGCAAGCAGATATTATCGGTCTCTTAAAATCTGCTGCACATCAACTAAATTCAGAAGTGCTCAGTGTATAAACTATAATTTTAATTTAAGTATTTATTTTGATGAATAAACTTGATTAGTGGATTACACGGTTGTGAAAATTTTTCTCCTAGAAGGAATTCAAATAAGAAGACACACTTTAATTAAGTGTTTGTGTGAGTGAGTTAAGATTCAGAGTAAGAGTAGTTAGGCATCTGGTCAATTGTTAATGCTAACGGTATCAAATTATAACTGGGTGCTTCACTGATCAGTCAATCACCAAATATTTACTTAGTGTTGACTCTGTGTCAGGTGCTGTGCTAGAAAGAGGAGATATAGCCAAGGTGCCTGAGTACATCACTATAATGTTGTGTTTACAGAGTGTGAAAGGAAGACATTAAAGTACAAGTTGCACAGAGCAAGAATGCTTTTGCCTGGTTAGAGAAGATTCTTGTTCTAAATAAGTTTTACCAAAATGTGTGCTTTATGCTAACCAATCCTCATTTGTTTCTTGCACTCCTTAAATATGGTAGTGAATAAGCTGCAAGCAAATTCTGTTTCTTATTTCTTTGTTGAAAAGTAGATTTATATTTCTTAATAAATTTAAACACGAATAGTTTAACTCAAAGAATTCTGAGTGTACTTATAATTTTGCCTAAAGTAAAAATGCATTTGTGAATGAAGATGAAGAGAGTAATGCATTTCTGGTATGTATATATTTCTGGTATGTATATATCTCTTTATTTCTGGTATGCATATATTAGCAATCTAAAAAGTACCAGGTAATATTTGCAGGATGCATTATATTCTGGCTATATATTATAATACTTAAGATAAGTCTCTTATAACCCAGTCCTTCCATATTGTGAGCAAATTGAGTACTGGAGGATTTGTCTTATTAACCATTGTTCCCACAGCATCTGGTATAAGGCTGGTGAGAATACACTGGATAGAATAATACATAAATACATAAATAAATAATCACTGATTTCTGTAGGAAAGTTTCTTCTGCTGCTGCTACTATTATATTTTTCAGAAAGAAACTAAACTTCAAATCTTATACCAGAAAAGAGACTTTTTAAAAACAATATCCTGTAATTTCCTATCTCTAGGAATCCTTCTAAAAGCATCTCTGGCAGATGATCACAAATTCCTATTTGTTGAAAAGGGAATGATTTTGACACTTTTTTACAAAAGCAATAACTAATCAATATAATAATTCAAACAATATAAAGGTATATAAGGACAAATAAATGAATAGTTTGCTATCCTCAGTCTAGAGATAATGTTTTTTCAATATTCACATCGTAATTGACTAGATAATTATTAATACATGCATGCTAGGTGTTTTCTTATGATTTCTTTATAGTATCATGTTTCACTGCCTCCTAAAGTGTTAATTCTAGATACTTTACCCACCAATTCCTGCTCCCTTTGTCCTGACATTTGTTAGGCAGTGATTTTTCATAATATTTCTTTTATAACTGTCTACTTTCCCCTATTATTCCAAAGTACATTAATTGCCATTCTCAATATGTAATAGATTTATCATATTAACAGCTTTTCTGGTAAATATATTAGGATGAACAACCTTTTTTAATAAATAGGAAAAGTTGCTGTGATCGTTATGAAAATCGCTCAGGAATGTATTCTAATATAATGAAATTTCATGTATCTGTTGCAGTCTGGGTGATTTTCATGAAATAAAGGCTTTTATTGTGATGAAGCAAAAAAAAAGATGAATATAAGCATTTAAAAAGGGGACTCAATTTCTTTATTATTGGTAGCTATGTTGATATAATAACTACCGGTTTTATGGAAGACAGAAGTGTATTTTTATTCAAAGCAGCAATTTTACAATTCACTATACAGAACGATTTTTAGTGCAAAACTCAAGGTACAACTTGTAACCGCATCTTTGAATAAATTGCTAGCATAAAATTAATATTGCATATAAATTAAGACTGGTTTTTCATTTAGTTGTTATATTAGAATTATAAGGGAAATAGTTATTTTGATCAAATAATGAATTATTTCTCTAACTTCAAGTATTATTAGATCACTCCTATGGTAGCAACTTTCATCTATTGTATGCAATATTGTTCCTCAAATAGAAACATGAAACAATCTTCAAACCCAGTAAGCATGAAGTTATTACAATCAGCAAGTGATTCTCCACATCACGTGTGATTATTTTATTTTTACCTTGATAAAATGATATAGTTCAAGTTCATTTTAAAACAAATTGCTTTATAAGGCCTTTCTAATTTGCAATAGAAAGACAACAAAATGTGTACAAGAATGAAGATATCATCGACGTCATTTACAAAATAGTAACAATGAAGCTTTAATTAATTATTCAGTTTTGATCCAAGAAATATTAATAATACAAAATAGGGGTCAGGAACTGTTAGAGCCCATGTGACTTTTTGGTTAGAGATGAGACCAAAAGGAAATTTTGGAATTTTAAGTAACAGCCCAAAGTACCATTGGAAGGCCATGATTTAAAACTCTTACTTGTTTTCTTTTATGTGGATGAAGCATACAAAAATTAGGTAAAAGAAAATCCTAAATTAACTTAAACCAAGTATTAGATTGACTTAAGTAATTATAATCTAGAAAAATCTAGAAAACGTATACTTTACATTACATTTCAAATCATTTTAAAAATATTAACCTAAGTAGTATACTACACAATAAGAAATATATGTAATAATATATAATAAATATATATATATTACTAATGTTTAAATTATGACTTTCCTTCCAAAAAACCAAGAAAGTCATTATTATGGATCAGGACTATGTATTGCCATTTTTATACAACACAATAGTATGATGTAGTGTGGTGCACTTCGCCAGTTTTGCTTATAGTTTGTCCTTGTCCACTGAATGTCATTCCATATAAAAATAAACATTGCCAATAAGAACCTTCATCACACAAGTTGAAAAGCTTTGCTCAATTTATCATTTTTCATGTATGAATATCTTCTGAGGCCACTGCAGCCAGAGCTGTATACATCCCAACTTTCTAACACCATCATTCTGCATTTTCCCACATGCTGCCAGATTTTAACCTTTTACATCAGCGGGGAATCTCTATAGGAAGCTGAGTAGAGAGTTTCTGAAAAGAAAACTTAAGACCCCACTAAGGATTGAACATATTGAGAGCTTATGTATCATGCAGCGTGTAAAGAAATAGTTTACATTGGTCATTTTATTGAATCCTTATGGCATCCCTTTGAAAGATATTATTACATATTACATCAATTTGATTTACAAATGAAGAAAACAAATATCAGTGTAGTTTAATCTATTTGTCCAAATGTATAAATTATGTAGTAAACAAAACTTGAACTCCAGGTCTGATTGACATGAATCCCATTCTCTCAAATGGTCACTCTACTTCCTTCAAATAGCTAAAGTCTAAATGGAATGTGAGATACTGGATCTTGGGACAAAGGGCAATAGTGGAAATCTGAATACTGTCTGTAGTTTAGTTGATAATAATATACCAATATTAACTTCTTCTTTTTGATAATGTGTAATGATTATGCAAGATGGGAACATTAGAGAAAACTCGATGAAAGGTCCGAGAGAATGCCCTTTACTATAATATTTTTCTAATTTTTTGGCAAATCTAAAATTATTCCCCAAATTATTTAAATATTAAAAGGAAAATTGACCCAAATGCACCTTATACAATGAAGTGATTAATCTTTGAATTGAAAAACAGATACTGGCAACTTGAATATTTTAGTCTTTTTTTTCTTCTCCTTAAATATTTTTATACTGAGTAGCCCAAAAGAATTATATTTTATATAAATATATTCTTCACTCAGAATTTGATATAATTTCAGTCCTAATAAAAAGGACTATATCAAAAAATTGTGTTAAAAATGTTTCAGCAAGAAAACTAAAAAAAGACCAAAAGCCAGAAACTTTCATATTCACAATAAGTTATTTCACTTAATAATGACTCTAACAAATGTTTTCTTAAGATTGCCATAATTTTGTATCCACAGAAATAAATACCTTTCAACAAACTTCTGTTACTTGATAATTGTCCTTTGCACAAGAGTAACTTCTTTTCATTTTCTAGGGTTTTAATTTTTGGAGAACCATTAACACAGCCACATATGTCTATGTTTATCAAGTTTACCAAGTTGGCACAAATTGCTATGAAAAGTTTGTTTCATTCCTTCTAATACTACCTCTAAATTGCTATCACCTTCTCACTAATTCTTTTAGTTTGCTTGTTCATTGCTAGTCCCCAGTATTTTAAAAAGTGTCTAAAATATAATTGGTACTCAAAAATTTTTCAATATGTATAATAAAAACCCATGCTGGAGAAAAAAGTCCTATACTGAAATTACTAAGCATTTCAAATTTATTAAATTTGTATTTATTTATGCAAACTCTGCCTTCTACTAGGAAAATTCAGGTGGTATATTCACACTAACACACTCACATGCATAGACATACACACACACACAATAAAATGAAATAAATTTGAATAAATAAGAAATGAAAGACAAAGGCAAATTAAGCATGGGAATATGGACTGAAACCAAGAATGAAGTTACAAGACAGAAATAATTCCGGAAAGCTTTCTCAGTACATTTGCTAGCATTGGAGAAACAACAAAAAATTGTCTCTGAAATTTATAATATTAAATTTAAAAAGAGAGTCATTATAAGCATTCACAGAATTCCTAGGATTAACTCAATTTCTCAGGATAAACCCAGTTATTCCTGGAAGCAAGATGAGAAAAACATCTCTCTTTGGACTTCATGTGACATTAGATATTTTATAAATGTATAATTGGCCTCATAACTTTCTTCCAATAATGACAGCAATGAGTCATCGAGGACTATTCTTGGAAAATGTCTATCATAGTGTAGAGGGCATAAGGTTATAGATAAATTCAGCAAAACTAATTCCTCTGTTATCAAAATAAGGGAAGTCAGGCATTTAGATTCTTTTTTGATTTATTACAAGGCTACATTTCAGAGTATTTAGAAATTAGAATGATATATATGCAACTATCTTTTTGACTATCCTCTCTCTTTCCTTCTGAACATGAGCTTGGCCTCAGACTTCTCAATACTGCTCTAGGCTGCCAAACTAAATGGTTTCAGTTTACATATGAGATAAAACATATTTGCCATTCCTTATTTGTAAGAATAATTAGACTAGATATTACTTGGTCAATCTTTCATAGATATTACTACTGTCAAACTATTAATGAGTTTTAGGCGACAATGAATTCGAAGTCATATTCCATGAAGAATTATTGAGAATATAAATATTCTGTGTTTGCAGGAAACCAGTCATATACTTTAACAATCAAATAATCATCATAATGATAAAATAATAATTAATTTGTATTGAAATTTTACTCTGTGCAAAGCACTGTACTATTTCCTGGATTTTTTTTTCTATTTATTACAACTTTTAGTTATTTTCATCTGTTAAAGATGAGGAGAGGGAACTGAAACAAGATAATCTTGAAATTTTCTAATAAAAAATGTGGGACAATTTGACAAGTGATTCACTTAATTCAAAGGCCAACCTACTTTTACTTAGAGGAAGACCATAGGAAGACCATTTGGCAAAGCCAAGAGTCTCTGAAAAAATGGTTTGGAAAGTGTAATACATCTCCCAATCAAAACAAACAAACAAAATAAGTATTTGGGGTTTATATATAATATATATTTAAGAATGGTTAAGACCTGCAGGTTTAAAGTCTTAAGAAATAAAGACTGTTATTTTAACACTGCAAAATTGTGAAAGCATAGCTCAGTAGACATTATCTCTATTAAAAAAGAAAAAGTCAGATAATATCTGGAATGAATGTTAGTAAATTACCATTGTAAAATACACTTTCACTTTGAACCATATAATGATTTTGAGCTATACAATGATTTTATGTATTCTTTAAATGAAGTTATCACAAAATATATGTCTAGGTGATCTAATGTCTTAACTAACTGTATAGCATTATTTCTAAAAGTCAAAGAACTAAAGACAGAGGGCTACCACAAGTTATTGTTTGGAATATGTAATCTGCAGACCCTCTTTTATGGAAGCACTTATGTAATATGGACAATTGTCTACTAAGATAAATTGTAGCTCCTACATCCAGTAATTTTTCACATACTAAATAGTGTATTGTTTCTTCAAATAAAAAATCAGAAAAATGCTTAAAATGTTTTAATGTGCCAAGTTGCCACATAATATAACTATCTCAACCCATTCAGCCTTATCTATCATTATGCCACATTTTTTAATTCAGGGTCCAGCTAGATTAACTGAACTCTGCTGTGTGAGAAATGCATCATTTCCCATTAGGTATTTGTATACATGGCCCTTTTCCCCTGCAGGACTGCTCCTAACTCCTTCATCTGGGCAATAAATTTGATATTTTGCTTAGACACAACTTCTTTTTATTTTTTTAAGAATGGCTAAATTTTTTTATTTAATTTTTTTTATTTCATCATATTATGAGGGTACAAATGTTGTTAAAGTTATATATATTGCCCTTGCCTCCTGTCCCCCCTCGAGTCAGAGCTTCAAGCGTGCCCATCCTCCAGGTGGTGCGCATCGCACTCATTATGTAGGTATATACCCATCCCCTCCTCCCCCACCTGCCCGACACCTGATAAATGTTTTTGTTTTGTTTTTTGACAATTTGGTTACATTTTATATCTTTGCCTCTCCCTAGAAAGGGTTAGAGGTATGCCCTTCTCCTCCACAATGCTCACCACATCCCTAAGATCCTGGATTAAGCTTAAATCCATTATCCAAAGTGACGTGACACAAGACCAGGAAAATGGGCTCCACATGTACTCGCCATCAAATTAGTACTGACTGATTAAA
>VBSM01001124.1:29515877-29560597 GCA_008086735.1 Cheirogaleus medius | reverse complement strand
AGGGGCAATGTATGTAACCCTAACAATATTTGTACCCCCATTATATGAAGAAATGAAAGGAAAAAACAAACAAAACAAAACAAAACAACAACAAAAAAAACTATGGTCTCAAATGGTGGTAGTGTTCACCAGGGATTCGGGGATAGGGGGAGTAGACCCACATCTTAGACACAACTTCTTTAAGAAAACTACCTAGTATCTCCTAAAGCTAGGTAAAGTCCTTTTTTTAGGTATTATAATAAAGAATTATCTTGCTCCTATTCTAGCACTTACCACAGTGATATTAAATTACCTTTTTACTTGTCAAGAAAACACATTCCATACTAGGTAGCTTGAGGAAAGTAATGGTACCTTATTAACCATTGTAACTCCAGTTCCTGGTACATACAAATATTTAGATAAATATTAACTAGATGATCTAAAAATGAATTAATAAATGGCAAGACCCACATCATAGGGATGTGGAGAGCATTGTGGGGGGGAAGGGCATACCTCTAATCCTTCTTAGGGAGAAGCAAAGTTATACAATGTATCCAACGTATAAAAAAAACAAAAATCTTTTGTTGGATGGAGGGCAGGCGGGAGGGGGGAGGAAGTGTAGAGTTACATAATGTGTGCCGTGCACGCCACCTGGGGATTGGACTCGCTTGGAGCTCTGGCTTGTGGGGGGGGGAGGAGTGGTGGGGCAATGTATGTAACCCTAACAATATTTGTACCCCCATTATATGATGAAATAAAAAAAAAGCAAAGGAAAGCTCAATATTTATTATTACTTGCTGATTTCTCCAAAAGGCTATAAAAATGTGTCAAAATAGTCAATGTCAGAATAGCCTTGTCTAGTGTCCAATTTATGAGATTGTGATTCATCAATAATAAAATGGCATGTGAATATTCTGGATGGGATATCCAAAACGGTATTAAATCTGTACTTTGGGAAAAACATAAAACATCACCATATTTAAAAGATTGGGAATTACTCTATGCCAGCTAGATATCAGATATAAATGTCTAATTGATAAAAGTATTTAATAAATGCATGATGGAGATCAGCATATACAATTAAGTATAATAATCTCTAATAGTTTAGAAAAAGAAATTCTTACCTTGGTGCTTAATACAGAAATTGTGAAAGCTACTTGGAATATTGATTTTTGAGGAAAAAAATTCAGTTTAAATGAAATGCTTCACTCATGTAAAGATCAGTAGGAGGCAAATTCCTAGGGAGAAATCAGTGTGGTGCTTTCCAAAGAACAGATCAGGCATTTGCTATCTGACTCATCAATCTTCAGACTTTGTATCTCTGAGAGTGGCATAACTAGACATTAAAGACTCTAATACGAAGCATGAGCTTGAAAGATTCTTGTTTTAAAAAAGAAAAAGGGTTGAGCATGAATCGAATCTATCCATGTCTTTAGAGACTAATCCAGATCCTGGACTATTTTACTATGGTCCCAGTTTCTTTAAAAAGGTGAGATAAAAAAAGAGAGAAAGGGCAGATGTAGATTAAACAGAATTTGAAATACAATCAATGTACAGAATGAACATTGTTTTGAACATGATTTTTACAAAATAATAGTAAAAGGACATTTTTATCTGACAGTATAGGCATTTTAATATGGATTGGTTATTAGATGACCACCCAAATGTACGGTTAGTTTCATTAATGATTATAAGTATATAAGAAAATACCCATAGGTTTCAGAGATGAATATTAAAATTTCATGGACCAAAATGACATGAAATGTGAGAGTTGATTAAAAATGTTTTAGCAAATATAAAAGGAAATGAGTAAATGAAGTAAATATGTTCAAACTGTTATAAGTTTTTAATCTCAGTAATAGTTATGTGGGAATTCATTATGCTAGTATCTTTTTGTATAAGAGAATATTATCAAAAATCCAAGTTTACATATATTTTTTCTTTAAAATATAATATGTATGCATCATCTTTAAAAACTGTGGCCACCGTTAATGCACAGTTTAGCCAGCATAGTTTGTGTAAATTCGTGTATATCAAAGTTTATATAATTCCCAGGCCCTCAGCCAGTAACATTTACCTAGGGCGCATTAATTACTATAGAGGATAATAAATTAATTAAAAGCTCAGGCTCTGATTTCCGATTGATTTTAAAAATTGAGTGTTGAAAACAAACAAACAAAAATTAATGTAGAAACAAGGTAAAACATCAGTTTTTCATCAGTTTTCCGGGTGCTATCATAGCAAAGTTTTGTTTTATCTTAAAATAGTTTGTTACCATATGTTCTTGACCATAAATATGTAACATTATTACAACATCCTTTATGTTCGAAGGTTTACATAAGAGAAAATGAATAGAGGTGAATCTGAGTAATCTCATCTTTGCCTTTATTTCACATTACCGCAATTGCTGAGAAAGACAGGGCTTAATTTAGGCATATTGTACATGATTTGTATCCTCCTCCTCTTAAGGTAAGCTAGTTAGTGCTATCATTATGGTTATTATAACATCCAATGTACAAGGTTCAGAGAGGGGGCAAAATCTAACCTGTCCTTAATGGTGATTTTTTTTTTTTTTAACCAATGGATACTATCATGAGTCAAATAAAACAAATACTAATTGAATTACACAGAGGTTTTTTCTTCAGGAGCCAATATATTCCCTAACCAGGGAGGACACCTTTTTATATCACAAGTAGAACTGTAATATTTCTATTAAGTATACACTTTTGGTATATCCTTTGTCAACCTCTTATGATGTCACTAAATTTTAAATACATTAAAAATATGTCATTATCAAAATATCAGGCAGGTGGGAGGTGTGAGGAGAGGATGGGTAAATTTACACCTAATGGTCAGGGTGCACAATGTTTGGAGGAGGGGCATGCTTGTAGCTCTGACTTGGACGGTTAAGGGCAATATATGTAACCAAAGCATTTGTACTCCATAAAATTCTTAATTTTTTTAAAAAATCACCTTTCCTATAAATATAAACAACTATTATATACTCATAATAATTAAAAATAAAAAAATTTAAAAAATTAAAAGGATAAATGGAAAAAGAAAATTTTAAAACTACTTTGTAGGGTTGCTCCAGTCCTAATTTGTACCAAGTGAGAAATCCTATTAAAAATAACAATTTTAGGAGCTATATGTTTAACTAAATTTTCATTTTGGATTTTAAAAGTGTGGTGCAAATTTTATATTATTCATTACTTGAAAATAGCACAGGTGATTACAGATACATTCACACAAAAATCAACTGTTATTTTTCTAGTTTGTAACCAATTAAAAAATCTGGATGTATTACATATGCATTAAAAATGACTACTTCTTTTCCACATGTACACAAGACTATTTTAAGGCAGAAATCATATTAGAATTATACTTTGTAGGTTTTCTCCATGAAAACAGCTATGTTGTCCAACTAGCAAAACAAAACAATAAGCAATCTTTATATAATAACTCCATGAGTATCATTAAGCTATCCAATTAATTATTAGATTTGGTAAAGCAACATAGCAATACCTGCCTGTCAACTGAACAGATGGTCAATAGCAAATTTTCAAATAATCATTTCCTAAATTGACAAAAGGAGTAAATTTGACACTTGGCACAGAAAACCATATGTCCTTTATGTAAAAAAATCTATACAAATCATAGGAGTGAAAACATATTTTCATATCTTTGTTAAGAAAGTCAAAGTAACCAACTAGTTTTTAAGTACTAATATGTATTTGAAATATGTGTCAGATACCTAACATTTCAATTAATATGAATTCTAAAAAATAACACATTATAACTTAAACTGGCTGGTGAGCCCATTGGTGTTTATTACATTATTCTTTATATCATTTTTCATGTTTAAAAATTCATGAAATAAAACACACAGCTTCTAATAATAATTTATCCTTGTTCTTTCCAAATATATAATTTTGGATATTTTCACAGGGATACAGTTACAGATAATTCAATCTGATACTTTCCACATACTGTTTTAAAAATAAAATAATTCAATCAGAAATGCAATTTATTTTTCTTTGAAAAAGAGGGCCAGTTGTGAGGTGAAGCATCAGATATAAATATAAAATAAGTTTTTGTGCTTATTAATGATAAAGTATATTACTAGTTTTACCAGTTGTTATCAATTAATCAAAATCCATAGAACCATTTTTTATTATATTCAATATTTAAGCATATATAAATGGTAAATCTAAAAGCAAATTTCTTTCTTCAGCATACTTAGAACATAATTATATTTATAAAACAATATGTAAAAATATTCTTAGAAATTTTTTATGGATATGTAGATTAAAATATTTTGCCCCCAAACTATACTTAGCTAATACAACAGGAGTGGTACAGTACAAATGGAGTTATTTCACTGAATCTGAATCGGCCAAATTCTGGCCAACTAATAAGTACACCTCATTTGTGCATACAGTCCAGGAAATACTTTCTGCAGGACACAAATATGAAAATGCTTTAGTAATCTTGAGTTTGCCAAAATCTTACTGATACTCTCTTTGTGAACTTACTAAGTTACTACAAAGTTTTTGAGATTTAGTTTTCTTATCAGTAAAATAGGCATAAATTACAATATCTTCATGTAAATCTTACAGATATTAAATAGGAAAAAGTATTTAAAAATCTCAAGAGCATACATTTATTTCTCCCTAACCCCAAACTTCTGATTTCCCTCAGGCCAACATGTACAATTATACCTCAGACAAACATGTACACATAATCTCAGACAAACTCAACCATGCATGCACATACATACGACTCACATACACTAACATGCATGCTGATGTACACACTCACAAAACACATACATATTTGGCTTTTCCCTATAGGAACATTGTTCCATATAAAGGGCCTGACTGTCATCATTTCTGACCTGCTCTCTTAGCGTTTTTATATCTTACTGTTTCTGAAACACATTTACCTTCAGAGTTGAAATGACTCTATATACTTTTTTATACTAAATAATTTGCGTTTTCTTAAACTTGTGCTCACCTAAGCCCTTTGCATAAATAAGGCTTCTATCACAGTCATTTACATTTTTCCTGAAATCTATTAATGTGGTGGATTATATTGGAAGATTTACTAATATTGAAGCACTTTTGCATCTCTGAAACACAATTCAAGTGATTATAATGTATTATTATTCAATATGATGCTAAATTATTTCTGTTATGTTTCTGTTTTCATTTTAAAAATTATTCTTATGTTTATTAACTCATACTATGTATATTTGTGTTTTAAATATTTTATTTTCACATATTTGAGTTTCATGCTTTATTTTTCATTTTTCTTTTATTGAAATGATTGAGGATATGAAATTTTCTCTAAATATTGCTTTAGCTATATTCTATACGCTGTCATGTAACATGTTTCCATTATTGTTTTGTTTTGTTATATGTAATGTATTAACACCTAACTGATGTACATTTTTTAAAGTTAAATGCAATATTTTGGTACATTGATATAATGTGTAAAGACCAAAGCAGAGTAATCAAGATATGCATCATTTAAACATTTATCTTCTTTTTATGCTAGGTATATTCAAATTATTCTCCTCTAGCTATTCTGAAATATACAATAAAGTATTGTTAACTATGTCAAACTACTGATCTATTGAATACTAGGTTTTATTTCTTCTATCTAACTGTATATTTGTACCCATTAATCAACCTCTCCATTCTTGGTGTTTGGCAACCACCAATCTTCATGAAATACACTTTTGAAGCTTCAAATATATGAGTGAGATTATGTTATATTTGTATTTATTTTTTTATTTCAAAATATTAAGGGGATACAAATGTTTTAGGTTACATGGTGGCTTTTGTAGTGTATGAGTCTTGGCTATAGGCATGCCCATCACCCAAATAGTGTTCATTGTACCTCTTAGGTAGGTTTTTGCCCCTCCCCTCACTACCCCTCCTCTCTGGTTGATTTTCACTGTACTTTGCTCTGTACACATGTGTGCTCATTGGTTAGTTCCAATTTAACGGTGACTATATGTGGAGTTTGTTTCTCCATTCTTGAGATACTTCTCTTACCAGAATGGTCTCCAGTTCCATCCAAATTGTTGTAAAAGGCATTCATTTATTCAGTTTTATGGGTGAGTAGTACTCCACAGTATACTGCATTTTATGGGCATTTGGGTTGATTCCATATCTTTGTGATTGTGAATTGTGCTGCAATAAACACTTGAGTGTCTTTTTGTTAAAAAGCCTTTTCCTTTGGGTAGATACCCAATAGTGGGGTTGTTGGATCTGATGGTAGGTCTACTTTCAGTTGTTTGAGAAATAGCCATATATTTTTTCCATAAGGGTTATACTAATGTGCAGTCCCACCATCAGTGTATAAGTGTTCCTTTCTTTCTGCATCCACACCAGTATCTATTTGTTTTGAACTTTTTAATAAAAGTCACTCTAACTAGGGTAAGGTGATGTCTCATTGTGGCTTTAAATTGCATTTCTCTGATAATTAATGATGTTGAGCATTTTTTCATATGTTTATTGGCCATTTGTCTTTCTTCTTTTGAGAAGCACCAGTTCATGTCTTTTGTCCACTTTTTAATAGAGTTGTTTGTTTGTTTGTTTTTCATGCTGATTTACTTGAGTTCTGGATGTTAGCCTTTTATTGGATGTATAGCTTTTAAATATTTTCTCCTATTTTGTATGTTTTTTTATTTGCTCTGTTGACTGTTTCCTTACCTGAGCAGAAGTTTTTTAATTTAATCAAATTCCATTTATTAATTTTTGTTGTTGTCATGATTACCATTGAGGTCTTAGTCACAAATTCTTTGCCTAAACTGATATCTAGAACAGTTTTTCCTACATTTTCCTCTAGAATTCTTGTTGTTTCTTGCCTTAGATTTAAGTATTTTATCCATCTTGCATTAATTTTTATAAGTAATGAGAGATAGGGATCCTGTTTCATTCTCGTATATGTGGCTATCCAGTTTTCCCAGCACCATTTATTGAATACGGATTCCTTTCCCCAGTGTATGTTGTTGTCTGCTTTGTCAAAGATCAGCTGGTCAGCTGGTTGTAGGCGGATTGGTTCTATGTTCTGTTCCATTGGTGTATGCCTCTATTTTTGTGCCAATCCATGCTGTTTTGGTTACTATAGCCTTATAGTATAGTTTGAAGTCTGGTAATGTGATGCCTCCAGAATTTTTCTTTTTGTTTAAGATTGTTTTGCTATTCAGGCACTTTTCTGGTTCCAAGCAAAGTGTAGAATTATATTCTCTAGATCTGTAAAGTATGATGTTGGTAATTTGATGAGGATTGAATTGAATTTGTAAATCACTTTGGGTAGCATGGACATTTCAACAATGTTGATTCTACCTATCCATGAGCATGGTATGTTTTTCCATTCATTTGTATCCTCTGTGATTTCTTTTCTCAGAGTTTTATATTTCTCTTTTTAGAGATCTTTCAACTTCTTGGTTAAGTATATTCCTCGGTATTTTACATTCTTTGTAGCTATTGTGAATGTTATTGAGTATTTGATTTAATTGTTGGCTTGGCTGTTATTGGTATTTAGAAGTGCTACCAATTTGTTTACATTGATTTTTGTATCCTGAGACTTTGCTGAATTTATTCACCAGTTCCAGGAGAGTCTTTGTGGAATCTTTGGGGTTTTCTAGACACCAGATCATATTATCAGTGAAGAGCAATAGTCTGACCTTCTCTTTCCCAATTCAAATGCCCTTTATTTCTTTCTACTGTCTGATTGCTCTGCCTAGAACTTCTACACTATGTTGAAAATAAATGATGATGGTGGGCCTCCTTTTCTTGCTGCAGTTCTTAGGAGAGATGCTTTCAACATTTCCCCATTAAGTATGATGTTGGCTGTGGTTTTGCCATATATGGTTTTTACAATTCTGAATTATAGTCTTCTATTCCTAGTTTATTGAGGGTTTTTATCATGAAAGGGTACTGGATTCTGTTGAATGAATGATTTTTCTGCCTTTATTAAGATGATCATATGGTCTTTGTTTTTGCTTTCACTTTTATTTTTATGGTGAATCACATTTATTGACTTACATATGTTGAACATTTCATCCTTGGGATGAAGCCTAACTGGCCATGGTGGATTATTTTTTTAACATGCCCTTGAATTCAGTTTGCTAATGTTTTGTTAAAAAGATAAACAAAATTGACAGCCCTCTTGCTAGATTAACCAAGAACAAAAGAGAAATGACCCATATAAACTCAGTCAGAAATAAAAAAGGTGACATTACAAATGATACAGCAGAAATACAAAACATTGTCAATGAATACTATATGAATCTTTATGTACATAAACTAGAGAATATAGAAGAAATGGACAAGTTCCTGGAAACACACAACCTCCCAAGACTGAACCAGGAAGAAATAAAACTCCTGAATAGACCAATAATTAACAGCAAGATTGAAACAATAGTAAAAATCCTCCCTACAAATAATAAACCAAAGTGTTTTTACCCCTGTAATATTCTGAAATAAAAACATCTATCTTAAGTAAATCATGAGAAAGCAGACAAATATTTGTGATTTGAATGTTCATATTAATGTCATTTATAATAACAAAACATTTGAAGTATTTAAATACCCAAAATAGAATACTTCATAGTAACTAAAATGTATTAGTTGAAGAATACTTAGATATATATATATACATATATATATAAATATTTAAAATATATTAAAAGATTCAAAAGTAATATACTTTCATTTTATTTGGGGAAAAAAGTCCTGGACCAGGTGGATTCACAGCTGAATTCTATCAGACCTACAAAGAAGAGCTGGAAACCATAATGCAGAAATTATTCCATAAAATTGAGAAGGAGGAAATCCTCCCTAACTCATTCTATAAAGCCAGTATTGCCTTATATCAAAGCCAGAAAAAGACATAACAAAAAAAGAAAACTATAGACCAATATACCTTTATGAATATAGATGCATGAGTCCTCAGTAAAACACTATATTTGTTTTTCTGTGCTTGGCTTATTTCACTTAACATAATGACTTCCAGTTCCATCCATTTTGCTGCAAATGAGAGAATTTCATTCATTTTTATTATTTCATAATATTCCATTATGTATATATACCACATTTTCTTTATCCATTCATCCATTGATGGGCACTTAGGTTAATATCATATTTTAGCTATTGTTTATATTTCTGCAGTAAACATGGGAGTGCAAGTGTCTCTTCAATGTATTGATTTTTTCTTTCTTTCTTTTGGACTTATGCCTAGTAGTGGAACTGCTAGATCATGATGGTAGTTCTATTTTTAGTTTTATGATGAACTGCCATACTGTTTTCCATACTGACTGTACTAATTTACATTCTCATTACCAGCACATGAGGGTTCCCTTTACTCCACATCCTCACCAGCATTCATTATTTCCTGTCTTTTTGATAAACACCATTTTAACTATGATGAGTTGATATTTTGGTGTGATTTTGATTTGCATTTCTCTGATGGTTAGTGTTACTGAGCAATTTTCCATATACCTGTTAACTATTTGTATATCTTATTTTGAGAAACATTTGTTCAGATCCTTTGCCTATTTTTAATGAAAATGGGCAAATGAAAATAGTATGTATTCTCAGCAATTGGGTGAAATGTTCTGAAAGATCTGTTAGGTCCATTGGTTTATAGTGTAGTTTAACTTCAATGTTTTCTTGCTGATGTTCTGTCTGGATGATATATCCATTGCTGAGAATGGTGTGTTAAAGTCTCCTACTATTATGGTATTGCTATTTATCTCTCCCTTTAGAACTGTTAATGTTTGCTTTATATACTTGGGTACTCTGGAGCTGGGTGTGTAGATATTTATAATTGTTATATCTTGTTGCTCAATTGACCCCTTATCACTCTATAATGACCTTCTTTGTCTTTTTTTTTTTTTTACAGTCTTTGAATTGTAGTCTGTTTTATCTGATATAAGTATCAGATAAAATTCCTGCTCCCTTTTGTTCATTTGTATTTTGTGTTGTCATTAGTTTTCTAAAAGAAATTATGCAATTTTGATTTGTGCCTGAGCCAGAGATCTGTCAGGCAAATAGATTCATGATAAGAATTATGGGAATAAGAGGTATATTTTAGGATTTAGACCTTAAAACGTGGAAGTAAAGGTGTGAAAAAGAAATCACAGAATAAGATAATATAACTAATCAGTACTCTTAAATCAGCAGTACACACAGAAAAATTGGAGCCTAGGGGAAAATATGAAAACCTACTCATGACCAGTTGCCAAAAAAATAACACAGAAGAGTCACTTAGAAGAATTTAATATGAGCTGGTAATTCTGGGAGTGTTGTTTTGTACATGTATGTGTGTATCTCCTGCCTAGGTAAATGTACAGCCTAGTACCAGTTAGAAGAGTGGGATAAGGAGGGTATTGATCAGAAGAATCATCACAGTAAATATTAACAGTCAAGAAGTCAAATTAGACTTGTACCAGAGGAGAGTAATGTCTCTTGCCTTTCAGATCATCATAATCTTCTGATAGTACTGGATTTCTTTCTCACTTTCCCCTTCCAAATTTTATTCAAATTACATAGATCTTACCTAGAGACATACAAGAAAAGTAAATTCTAGAAACTGTAGCTCCAAACCTTGGCTGAATTGAGATAATATAGTATTTTTCAGAAGAATGAACCAATCTCCTGATATTATTATTAATTTTAAACTATAATACATTAAGATAATAATCATATCTGCATTTTTATATTTTAGAAAATATTGAAATATTGATACTTTATTTTAATATTAATACATACCAAATTTCATAAGTATCCAAGGTGTACATAAAAGGAGATATATTCTCAATGTTTCATGAGTCAAAGTTTGATTACTAAGCCTTTCTTATTTTTGGCTACCTGATCTTTCTCATTTAGGGAGGTAAATAATTGCCTCCTAATATTAATATGTTTCCAATTCTCTTAGTGTCTTTTATAATTTTTGCTCTACAAAATTTTCTATACTATTATTTTTGGCATATATTTTATGGCTGTTACTTTTTCAGGGTGCCTTGCAGAGTTGGAGGATGTCAAATTTAATAGCTGAGAATCAAAGATACCTAGCAATTTAATATTGACTTCTTCAATATTTTAATATTTTTGGCTTGAATTCTATTTTGGCTGATATGAACAAACATAAAAATAAAACATCAGCATGGGTCAAAATTTAACAGATCACTAAAGCAGTGGTTGAGATAAGTTATAAATTAAAAGATGGCCCAATTCTTGTATACAGTATTAAGTTGAGTTTTGCTTCAATCTAAAACTATTTTTTCATGTAGATTAGTTAGAGTCATTTACTTTACTGAAATGACAGACATTTGGCCTTAGTTCTGAGTTTTGAGAAGGTGAAAATATGGATTTCAATCATGCCTATTATTAAATATGATTATATGTTATCACTTTCAAATGAATACTTTTTAACATGTCCAAAATCCAAATCTCTGTTTTCTCATGTGTAAAATGATATCACAGTACTATTATAAGAAAAAAATGAAATGATAAGTATAAAAAAATAGAGCACATATTTTCTTTGGAGACATAAATGATGACAAATAGTATGATCTGAATCTGTATCCTCATATGTACAACACTTGATAAAGGACCCATATGTATTTAGTCCAGTTTAGTAAGCATCTTTGCAAATAGTAAGAATTAGATTGAAAATCCATGTCACATAATACCTTATGGTCCAAAGCACAAAATTCAGAGCTCAAAATAAATAGTTTGACAATATTCTAATTTTCATGATGAAGAAAATATATTGCATATATTAGGTACATTTTGAATCATTTATAAACATTATTTCAGCCTTTACCCTTTCATTACCCCTTATATAAGTTATATTTTATCCAATTACATCTTTAATATCTTACTCAATTCTATATTTCATAATATTGTCATAGGCATGCTACCCATATTGTTTACTACTTAGCAAAAGAAAGTCACTGCCCTCCACTAAAACACATTAATGTATGCAATGTTGGTTTTTGAATGCAATACCTTGATGGAAGTTAACTAAATAAATGATATTTAACAGAAGAGAAAGGATGCAGAGAAGAGAATAATTCTTTTTTTTTAAATTTTTTTTAATTTTTTTATTTCAGCATATTATGGGGGTACAAATATTACGGTTATGTATATTGCCCACGCCCCCCTCCCCCCTCGAGGCAGAGCCTCAAGCATGACCATACCCCATATGTTGCACATCTTACTCATTATGATTGTATATACCCATCCCCTCCTCCCCCCTCCCACCCGCCCAACACCCGACAAATGTTATTCCTACATGTCCACTTAGGTGTTGATCCGTTAATACCAATTTGCTGGTGAGTACATGTGGTGCTTGTTTTTCCATTCTTGAGATACTTCACTTAGTAGAATGGGTTCCAGCTGTATCCAGGAGTATACAAGAGGTGCTATATCACCATTGTTTCTTAAAGCCGAATAGGAATTCTTTTTATTTTCCCTTTATTTTCATTATTCTCTTTATTTTTATTCTTTTAAATTCTTTTATTTGTAATTGAAGAACCATTTCTTGGAAAGCAGGGAAGTAGCTTATTTCAGTGCCTCTGTGAAACCCTCTCATGATAGCAAGACAGTTCATTCTGAAATCATAGAAGAGATCAAAAGAGCAACATTTGATGGAGTTGGAAAAATGAAAATGTGTTTTCACCTTATGAACTCCTAGTACTATAAGAAAATTGTAAAGGGCAATGTATTTCATACAAAGTACAAAGGGTGCTTAATCTCTGCTCCATCTTCAACCACTTCCTATCAGGAAATAAACATGATATCATCTATAATACCATGTGCCTGTTAGTTGAAGATCTGTCACTGTTTATAAAGACAGGGTTTGGCTTTGAGTTATATACATGAACCATATATTACTCATAAAGAAAAATGGGAGTTTTTCACCTTTTAAAAAGAAATACAGGAAATTTCCAGTGTCAGCATAGACATTGCCACTCCTTTTACCAAAAATAACAAAAAGAAACACACAAAATAGACAAACCAAAAATCATTTTTTATACCTCAAAGAACAAAAGTAGAACTACCATTTGATCCAGAAGTCCCACTACTGGGTATTTACCCAAATGAAAAAAAGACATTCTATACAAAAGACACCTGCACTCAAATGTTTATAGCAGCACAATTCACAATTGCAAAGGTGTGGAAACAACCCAAGTGCCCATCAATACATGAGTGGATTAATAAAATGTGGCATATGTATACCACAGAGTTCTTCTACTCAGCCATAAAAAATGGCGAAATATGTCTTGTATCAACCTTGATGGAACTGGAGACCATTCTTCCAAGTGAAGTATCGCAAGAATGGACAAACACCACATGTACTCATCATTAAATTAGAACTAATTGATCAACACTTATGTGCACATATAAAAATAACATTCTTCAGAAATCCAGCAGGTAGGAGCGGGGAGGAGGATGAGTAAATTCACACCTAATGGTTACAATGCACACTATGTGGGTGATGGATGTACTTAAAATTTTGACTCAAACAGTAGAAAAGCAATTTAGGTAACGCGAATATTTGTACCCCTGTAATATTCTGAAATAAAAAAAGTGTAAATCAATGATTTCTTGCACTCATAGAAAGACAGAGTTTGTGGGGAAAATGCACCCCAAACTCTGGAGAGACATGAGTACCCAGAGATGTACAGCAAGAGAAACTTGCATACCTAAAGGGGAAACCATTGAAGCCATAGAGTGGTAAGAACACGTAAATGAAAGTTTATAATAATTGTTGGAGGATAAGAGTGAAATGGTGTGAGATTCAGAAACTCTTTAGGACTGCAGTCTTAGGCAGGTATTCTCACTTTCATGGGCTTTTCCTCTAGTAACCTTACCAGCTTCCCACTGTGGAGATCTGAGAAATCCCCTCATAGCTTTGGCAGGGAAAAAGGAAGTATAACTTTTATGAAAAAAAGCCCAGTTCCCTCTCCATAAAAAGGTCAGCTATCCAGAGGAGAGTACTTTGTCAGAGAACAGCTCTAAAACTTTATCCCAAGTGGAAGAAGATAATATCTCACCACCTCAGTCCCTTCCAGCCTTCTTAAGTCACCTAAAAGGAAAAACAAAATGACACAAAACTAAAATCAGAGTCCACAGGAGTCAAGGCCTCAAGGAAAAAGCTTTGAGATGCTGCAGCCAAGAAAGGAAGTAATAGGCATATGGGCAAAACTTTACAACCATGGGGAAACATTTGTGAAAGTCACAGCCCTGAGACACAGGTCCACTAAAAGATTGAATTTTAATTGGAAGATTATAGAATGTTCCCCCTCTCCCACATCTAGCCACACCAACTGGTTTCCAGAATAACAGTGGTGGATTATAACTGAAAAAGCTGCGAGACACAGATTCAAGAGAGGAGAAAAACAACAAAGACACTGGAGAAATTTAAAAACTCTGTTACCTACAGCTGAACCAAAAACAGACTGCAGCTTGTACCCAGACTAACATAAATTTTTATGCAAAAAGACTGTTTATCTGAGTTCCTATTATTCAATACATGTCCAGCTTTCAAAAAAAAAAATAAATTACAAGCCATTCCAGGAGACAAAGCAATCATCAGAACTGGGCTAAAAGTTGATATTGATGTGTGAATTATCAGGCAAGGATTTGAAATAAACTATGATTAATATGTTAAAGAGTCTAATGGCAAAATTAGACGACATTGAACAACAGATGAGCAAAGTAAGCAAAGAGAGGCAAACTCAAAGAACAAGTAGAAAGGAAATGCTAGAAATCAAAGCCACAGTAATATAAATGAAGAATGCTTTCAACAGGCATATCAGTAGATTGGACACTGATGAGGAAAAAATTAATGAACTTAAATATAGATCAATAAAACTTCTCAAGCTCTGATGCAAAGATTTTTAAAAAATGAAAAACAAAGAAGACACTCAAGAACTGTGGGATGTCAAAAGATATAAAAAACACCTGATATTAATGCAAGAGGCAAAATGAGAAAACCACTGACAAGAAATATTTGAAGTAATAATGTCTAAGGAGTATCCACAATTATTGGCAGACAAACCAGAGATTCAGGAAGCTCAGAGAACACCAAGCAAATAAATTTCAAAAACAAAATCAAAATACTAACAATGTATTAGGTCATAATAGCATAAAATAAATGATAATATCACAAGACATGATAGAGAAGAATTGGGAATGCTTTGTTATAAGGTGCTTATACTACATGTGAAGCCATATAGCATTATTTAGAAGTGTGTTTACATTATATACAAACTATGTTTTAAGCCACAGAGTGATCACTAATTTTTAAAAACTCAAATGATAACCTAAGAGATGAGAAAAAAAAGAACCATATAAAATGTTCAGTAAAAAGCAGAAATGGAAAAAGAGGGGAAAAATAAATTAACAAATGCAATGTATGCAAAATAGTTACAAAGAGGGTAAATATTAGTCCAATTATATCAGTAATCATTTTAAATATGAATGGTCAAAGTATGCAAAAACAACAGAGATTCTCAGAGTGTATTATGAAAAAATAAGAGTCAATTTTATGTTGTGCATAAGAAAACCACCTTAAATATAATGGTTCAGATTGGTTAAATGTAAACAGGTAAAGAAAGATAATATATCTTGCCAACCCTATTCAAAAGAAAGCTGACATAGCTATATTAACTTCAGAAAAGCAAGTTGCAGAATAAGGAAAATTATCAGGAATAAAGAAAGGCAATGCTATTCTTCAAAAAGACATAACAATCCCAAATGAGTGTGCACCTGACAATGGAATGTGAATATGCATGAGGCCAGTATTATCCTTATACTGAAAGAAGGTAAAGACATTACAGGAAAAGAAAACTACAGACCATATTCTTTAATGAACCTAGACACTAAAATCCATGGCAACTTTAATCCAGCAATATATAAAAAGTATAACATATCGTGGCCAAGCGGATTTCTTTTTAAGAAGCAATGCTGGTTCAACATTCATAAATCAGTCAATGTAACTCATCGTCTTAGCAGAATAAATAAAAAACATGATTCTATCAAAAAGCAGTTGACAAAAATCAATGCTCTTACATTATAAACCTTGCAAAAATTAGAATTGGAATATAACTTTCTTAATCTAATAAAGGTAGTAAGACTAACGAAGACCTATACATAACATACTTAACGGTGAAAGACTGAGCTCTTTTTTTCTAAGGTCAGGAACAAGTTAAGGACGTGCTCTCTCACCACTCCTATTGAACATTGCACTGGAAGTTCTAGCTAGTGCACAAAGACAAGAAAAATAAATAAAAGTTATAAAAATTGGAAAGGAAAAAATAAAATTGGTTTTATTCATGATGATATGATTATGTGGAAACTCTCAAAGAAACTAAACACTCGTTAAGTGTTTGCTATGCATAGAAAATTCCTTCCAAATGTTTTAGTAGGGAAGGGGGAAAAGGGGACTCTAAAATTAAGGAACATGACAAACTCTACCTCAGCCAGATGATCAAGATTAACATTAACAATGGTAAGTCATGTTGATAGAATGTACCCTTGATATGATGTCATAAGAATGGCACTTTACTTGTATGGTTTTCCTCACCAAAAACTGTAACCTCAATCTAATTATGAAGAAAAGCCACACCCCTGACCAGTTGTCATCAAAACTGTCAAGGTTATTAAAAACAAGGAAAGTCTGAGAAACTTACAGTCTATAGCAGCCTATGAAGACATGGCAACTAAATGTTTATCTGTGGTATTCTAGGTGAATACCACAGATAAATGACATTACAATGTAATCTAAATAATATATTTAGTGTAATTAATAATAATGTATGATTATTGGTTCATTACTTGTGACAAATATACCATACTAATATAAGATGCTAATAATTGTCATAATTATTGGGAGTATAAGGGAACTGCCTGTACTATTTTCCAAGCTTTTCTGTAAATCTACAACTATTCCAAAATTAAAACTTTATTGCTATTAAGCATTTTCAAATGAGAAAAAAAATCAAGAGAAGACTATCATTCTACTAAAGCCATAGGAAAACAAATGAATACTTATAATTTTCTGAGACTCTTGCTTTATTAAATTTATTCTAATGCCATTTATTTATAAATAGTGTGATCTAGGAAGTGTTAAATATTTCTGGAAATCCAGCAATCAAAATCACGTAAAGTCTAACCTCAGAGAAGTAAAGTTAGTGGGGGCAAAAAAAAAAAAAAATAGGAATACAACAAAAGCATTTATCCTTCTTTGAGGGATAGGGAAGAATTCCTAGTGGAAGGAATATCTATACTGAGATTTATAGCATGTTCAGGAGTTAATGAAGGTAAATAAGCAAAGTAGTTGTAATCCAGGAAAGAATAGGAGCATTTTTTGAGACTAAGGACATGATGCAGTTGTAAACATTCTACCTACTCACCACCTTTCTTTGCAGTTTCTTCTCGCTAGGCCTAAAATTTACACATTTTCTCAGCGTCCTAGTAAAACATGTCTTCCCCACCTTCCTCTTCCTACTCCTTCTGAGTTTCATTTTCCTCCTCTTCCTCACCTTCTCCTCCTTTGTTGCCTCTTCCTCCCTCTTCTCTCTCCTTTTCTGCTTCTTCCTCACCTTCTCTTTCTCTCTTTTTTTTTTTTTTTCTGTTTCCTCCTCCTTCTGGTCTCTAATGCTCTTTGCTCTTAGGACGTACATTGAGAAAAATCCAGAAGAATGTCAATAACAGTTATTTTATCAACACCTTCAAGTGGATTTGAGTTATAGTTCGACTTCTACCTGTCACCTACTAAACCAGCCTTAGTCTTTACCTTGCTGAGTGTGAGGTCCAATATAAAGCACTAGAGACCATAAGAATACAAATAGGAATGGAAAGCTAAAGCGACATTTAAAACAAGACTCAGAATGCAAGCAGACATGGTTATGAAAAGACTATTTTTAATTGAGTTATCAATTCTACTCCTGCCACCCTATTAAGCAGTTGCATAATGAAACTTCACTGTTGTCTTTTTATAATTCCAGTTATCATTACTGTGTCTAAAGTACTCCCTTGATGTAAATTAGGCATTTTTGAAAGATATTTTCATTCACTCTGTTTTCCAGATTCCTATTTAGCACACTGACAGTAATGCTATCTTCAAAGAATAATTCTTCAATCAGAGTATAATACAATTTATTACTTCCGCACATTAAATGAGCTGATGCCCTGATCATCACTGAGATTCAAAACAACTTCCAAAGCTTCTTAATTTACAGCAGGATCTAGTTAAATCTTTGTGAGAATCTTGTCCTTTAGCCAGCATTTGTTGTGCTGTATGTCCAATGCAGAATGAGTTTGTGACTTGTCCACTTACCAGAGTGACTAGAGGCAAAAATACCATTATTAGTTCTGAGAACTTTTCCAGTCTCTGAGAGAAGATACATTTCATGTTTTTCACAGTGTTTTACCTTCTGTATAATTTAATATTCAAGCTGTGTAAGCCTAAATAGCTCAGCACAGCTGGTGTAGTATCTTGTTATTTCTCACTTTTCCTCTTATCTGTGCAATTTTAATAATTGGGAGCCTAAAAGTGGTAAATGAATAAAATTATTCAAGGAATTCACATATTTGGCACATAGTCAGTGAGAAGCTTAAATCGATTTTCTCGAACTGCTAGCCATGATGTATATCTAAATGGAGCATTGGAGTTTCATCTGATTTATTTCTTATTGTTTGCCTCTGCAATTATGAAATACAAAGGTTGGTAGGGAATGTTCAGTATCTTTTTTTCTGGTTTAAATGGCTCTGGTAAGTTATGAATATTTTGCGATAAACATAGTGATAATATCTCTTTTTTGCTTTAAAGAAATACATACTTTAAAAAAGATGTTTTTTGTTCTTGGTGGAGAAAGGAGCATTAAGTGAAGTCAAACTGCACATTTTTTACATTGACCTCTCAGCCTTAGGAATGTGCTTTCTCATATTTGATTCAACTAAATGCAATGTCTATGTGGCTTCAGATTTAAAGCATGAATGTCAGAATATACGCTTTCTTTGTTGTACTGTGACTTATATAATTGACATTCTATTTTTAAGCAGATGCTTTTTGTAATAAATAGTTAAAACTTACATTTTCATATGTACCAGTTTGTCTACCAAAAGAAGATGAACACATTGTGGGAAATAGACTCGGTATTGGATAAATCCCATTCAAGGTTAATACTGCATACATATTTCTATTCACTGCTTCCTAATTCTAAAATGAACATATCTATTAGGATATATTCTAAAGAATAAATGGTTATGTTGAATTGTAGAAAATCAACCTTTTTTCTTCTTAAATTGTATATGAAAACCAGAACATACTTATTTTTTATTGTCTACAGAAATAGTATATTTTTGAGGTCATTGTCATTTGGGGTCATTTTAATTTAAATTTTAGATGAGCAAACTAGTATTATTTTGAAGATGTGGAACATCTCATCACATTCTTATCCTCACAATGAAATGACTCCATCTGGGTCAGTCCACATGGGTACTAATTAAAGTAGTTGAAATATAGCAGTGTCGAATAATGTTATTTCATGGATGTTCATCCAAATGGAACCTTAGACACGGTGGTCTGTGTTTTACCTTTCTCCTTCAATTCAAGACCACACAAGCACAGCCCACATCTCTCACAGGACAATATTCCAGTTTACTCTACCAACTTAGTCTTTTAAGTATTTTCTGACTAACTTCTAAATTATTTATAGATATGAGTCAGTTTATGAAATTTTGAAACTGTCTTATACTGTCCTTTTTAGGAGATGATTTTCAAAGTCTAAAACTTTTGTGAACAAAGCTACTAAGTTCAATCTTCAGAGTCCAGTCATCCTTCCTGACCCCCACTACCGCTGTTCTACATCTTACCAGATTTTTTTCATAATTTTTTCATAAAACCTACAACCCCTCCACCTTCTCCTTTGACTTACTGAAATAATTTTCTGTTTACTTTCCTAAGATTAACTAAAATGTGACTTATTTTCTTTTTTCTAGCACCACAGTTTTTGGAGTCAGTTGAGATAGTTATTTTCCCTCTTTACATGTATCTTTTGGCCAGAGTTGTTTAGCATTCTTCCAAATGTCTATTGACTTAGTCTAAAGACCAGTATGCCTCCACATTAAATTAAAAAAAATAATCTCTACTCCTTTGTGATTCAGTGGCATTCAAGTATATTGTCCTCTATCTTCTTGCCTCTTGATAAGATGCTGGCTTCTGTTTCTTCACACTATACCCCAAGTTCTGTCACCATTCTGAGTGACCTCAGATGTCTATTTGAGTAATCTGTCCAGCACCATAGCTTTGCAGTTATATGAATATCACTATTTCACTTATCTGTCTTACTGTCTTATCAGACATTTATTTTCATGAAAATAGACTGGATCTTGTCATCATCTGGAATAACTGCCCTTGTAAATTTTATTTTTTTATTTTTTTTATTTCAGGATATTATGGGGGTACAAATATTTTGGTTGCATGTTATGACTTTGCCTCACCCAAGCCAGGATTTGAGGTGTGCCATTTCTCCCGTATAATGCTCACTGCGTCCATTAGTTGTGAGTTTACCCACCGCCATCCCGCCAACCCCCAGTGAATATTACTACCATGTGAGCACCTTAGTGTTGATCAGCTAGTGCCAATTTGATGGCAAGTACATGTGGTGCTTATTCTTCCATTCTTGTAATACCTCACTTTGGAGGACGGGCTCAAGCTCTACCCAGGAAAATATAAGAGGTGCTAGATCACCATCGTTTTTTGTAATTGAGTAGTATTTCATTGTATACATACACCATATTTTATTAATCCACTCATAGATTGACGGGCACTTGAGTTGTTTCCACACCTTGCAATAGTGAATTGTGCTGCCATAAACATTCGAGTTCAGATGTCTTTATTATAGAATGTCTTTTGTTCCTTTGGGTAGATACCTAGTAGTGCTATTGCTGGATCAAATGATATTTCTATTTTTAGCTCTTTGAAGTATCTCCAAATTATTTTCCACAGAAGTTCTATTAATTTGCAGTCCCACTAGCAGTGTAAGACCATTCCTATATTTCCAAATCCTTTGCAGAATTTGTTGTTTTGGGATTCTTTGATACAGGCTATTCTCACTGGAGTTAGGTGATATCTCATTATGGTTTTGATTTGCATTTTCCTAATGATTACAGATGTTGAGCATTTTTTTATATGTTTGATGGCCATTATTCTATCTCTTTTGAAAAGTTTCTATTCATGTCCTTTGCCCATCTATTGTTGGGGTTGTTTGATTTTTTCTGAGTTCTATATAGATTCTAGTTATCAGCCCTTTATTGGATATATAGTATGCAACTATTTTCTTCCATTCTGTAAGTTGTCTGTTTGCTCTAATTATAGTTTCCTTGGCTGTGCAGAAGCTTTTTAATTTGATCAGGTCCCATTTATTTATTTTTAGTGCTGCTGTGATTGCTTTGGGAGTCTTCTTCATAAATTCTTTGCCTAGGCCAATGTCTGAAAGAGTTTTCTCTATATTTTCTTCTAGAATTTTTAAGGTTACATGCCTTAGATTTAAGTCTGTTACCCATTGTGAATTGATTTTTGTAAGAGGTGAGAGGTGAGGATCCAGTTTCAACCTTCTACATGTAGTTATCCAGTTTGCCCAGCACCATTTATTGAAAAGAAGTTTTTTTCTCCAATGTATATTTTTATCTGTTTTGTCAATATGCAGATGGTTTCATCTCTGGGTTCTTAGTCCTGTTCCAAAGGTCTATGTCTCTGTTCTTGTGCCAGTAAATATTGGTTTTGGTTACTATAGCCTTGTAGTAAAGCTTGAAGTCTGGTAGACTGATATCTCCCAGTTTATATAGCCAAAGCAACCTTAAGCAAAAAGAACAAACTGGGAGGTGCCCTAAGACTTCTAAGTGAAACTGATAACTTATCTACAGGATTTGTCACACATCAGGCAAGACCACACTGGATTACAAAAAAAAACCCCAGATAGTTTGGAGGTTAGAATTTTAAAGTAGTAGATTAAATGATTTCATACTTTTTAATATTCCTACAGTTTTTTTTCACAATAAATTTTGTCAACTATTTTTCCCTGAATCCTAACAAATTTTGCCCATGTTTTTCGTTGAGCATTCAGAATTTGACATGGAATTAAAAAAGCCATATATAACTTGTATCCCAACTAATTGTTTGCAAGTCCACATATTGAAAATCATTTCATACTTTACATTCTGGGTAACAGAATAAGAATCGGCAATATGAATTTGGTATGATATTATCTGCACTTGATTATACATATTACTTCTTTTGGTGACTTTTTTAAGAATAAAAAAACTAAGCTGATTCTCTGGGAAAAATCATCCAAATATCTTTCTCAAACAACAGCAAAACAAAACAGAAGTTGAAATAGCACCCAAGGCTTACTCAGTAATTTTAAATAAATTATTTCATATGAAGTAACCAATGACCTAAACTCAACAGTCATCTCTGCATTTGAAAATAATCATAGAGCACATAATTACAGAATCTTGCTTTATATTTAAATATGAATTTAGAGAATCAGTTATCTGAATTTCCTAAGTTCACAGATATAATTATCTTTCACTGCTACCTTTAGGTTTCTTTTATTTCCAAAACTTTTATCATTCCACCTGTCCTTGCCATCTCTAAGGTCGCTTGGTTGAATTATAAGCAATATCTACAAACTCAAATCCATGTCAATTTCTAACCAATCTATTATGTCAGGGATTCTATCATCATGTTTGCCATTTGGTGGTATTTGGAACAAATCTTGATATTGGTTGAGTCAATATCAAGTAAATTCACACTCTAAAGTGAAAACAATGGGCTTGTGTTAAGATTCTATACATTACTCAATTGCCAGTCAGAATGTCTGAGATAATTAACTCCTGTATAAAAATTGCTGGAGCTGCCACTATGTAAAACAATACTCCTGTTGTCCAGTTTTCCAACATTGATTTTTTAATAGATTACAAATTCTGTTTTTCATTGTTACCTATCCTCTTTCTCATCAACCCAGTACATGGGACTAGATTCAGTTGTTCACACACCAAACAAGTTGAAAGCCTGTCACCTTGTTCCTGGTCCTGAATCATTGTACTGAGTTTGAATTTTGAAATCCTCACTAGGATCTCTAAGCTTTCCCCAATTATAGAGAGCTTTACTCTAAAACTAATTAGCAATGAATTGAGTTCCAAGGCTTAAAATTTCTCTAATCTATGTTTATTCAAATTTCTTATATCCATTTTGGGACTGAGAACAAGATGCTGAGAGATTCCTAAGGAAGAAGGGAAAGAGGATACCCACCAACATGCTTTAACTTGGCTGACTCTGGAGTGTTGCCAGATGGAGAGGCTTCTAGATGTGCTAGGGCACCTTTGAGCACCTCTAATATATGGTCATATGAGTGTACAATAAGAAACTCTGCATCAGTTATACTCTGGGAAGCTGTTCACCTTAATTGTCTATCCTCTGCAATCAAACTTGTGATGCTGCCAGAGCTTTTATCCCTAAACTTAAAACTGTTAACTCTCCCCAGAGATAACAATGGCTTCATAGTTATCAACCAAAAGGGCACATTCCAATCTGTAATTTACTTATGGCACTGCTGCAGTTGATTGTTTCAAGTACTATCATTGTTCCAATCATCTCTCACTTTACAACATACGTGAATCACTCTTACCTGTGTTTTCTCTTATTTCCCAGATAATGCCAGTTAATACATCTGAAGGTTCATCAACAAATTTGCTTTCTTGGCTTGCTTTTTTAGTATTCATGTTCTCTAGGTTTTTATCATTTTCCACTATTTTTTTCTTACTCTCCGAATCCCCCATATTAGGGATGAATCTAGCCAGAACTTCACTTAGGAGGTATTATGAAGAAAGTATCTCTCACCGAGAAGTATGTCCAAGAACAGCAACTTTTAAATAAATTAAGGTGTTATTTGGACTTGAAGATTGTTCACACTAGGATAAAAGATGCTAGATTTAGCCATAGGAAACAAGACATCAATGACATAAAGAAAGGAAGCTGCTGTATTGGTTGTTTTCTCCCCCATGAATCAATGATGGAGCCACACAGTCTTGGCCATAATAGCTCAAATATATATAATTGCATATAGATATTTTTTTATTTCAGCATATTATAGGGCTACACATTTTAAGGTTTCAAATAATGCCCTTGCCTCCCCTCCCCCCATAAGTCTGAACTTCAAGAGTGACCATCCCCCAGACGGTACACATCTCACTCATTATGTATCTATATACCCACCCCCCCCACCCGCCCAATATCCAATTAATGTAGTTCCTATGTGTCCATTTAGGTGCTGCTCAGTTAATACCAGTTTGCTGGTGAATATATGTGGTGCTTATTTTTCCATTCTTGGGATACTTCATTTAGTAGTATGTGTTCCAGCTCTATCCAAGAAAATACAAGAGGTGCTATATCACCATTATTTCTTACGGCTGAATACTACTCCATGGTATACATATACCAATTTTTATTAATCCGCTTATGAATTGATGGGCACTTGGGTTGTTACCACAGCTTTGAAATTGTGAACTGTGCTGCTATAAACATTCGAGTGCAGATTTCTTTTTTGTAGAGTGTCATTTGATATTTTGAGTAGATGCCCAGTAATGGGATTGCTGGATCAAATGGTAGATGCACTTGTATCACTTTAAGGTATCTCCATATTGCTTTCCATAGAGGTTGAACTAGTTTGCAGTCCCACCAGCAATGTAGGAGTGTTCCTATCTCTCCGCATCCACGCCAACATCTATTGTTTTGGGACTTTTTGATAAAGGCCATTCTTACTGGAAATAAGTGATATCTCATTGTAGTTTTGATTTGCATTTCCTTGATGATTAGAGATGTTGAACATTTTTTATATGTTTGTTAGCCATTATTCTGTCTTCTTTAGAAAAGTTTCTGTTCATGTCCTTTGCCCATTTTTGACAGGGTTGTTTGATTTTTTCTTGCTGATTTTTGTGAGTTCTAAGTAGATTCTAGTTATCAGCCCCTTATCAGATGTGTAGGATGCAAAAATTTTCTCCCATTCTGTAGGTTGTCTATTTACTTTCATGACTATTTCTTTAGCTGTGCAGAAGCTTTTTAGTTTGATCATGTCCCATTTATTTATTTTTGTTGCTGCTGTGATTGCCTTTGGGGTCTTCTTCATAAATTCTTTGCCTAGGCCAATGTCTAGGAGAGTGTTTCTAACATTTTCCTCTAGAATTCTAATAGTTTCATACCTTAGGTTTAAGTCTGTTATCCAGCGTGAGTTGAATTTTGTGAGAGGTGAAAGGTGTGAATCCTGCTTCAGCCTTCTACAATTGACTATCCAGTTTTCCCAGCACCATTTATTGAAAAGGGATTCTTTTACCCAGTGTATGTTTTTGTCTGCTTTGTCAAAGATTAAATGGCTATATGAGGATTGTTTTATATCAGGGTTCTCAGATCTGTTCCACTGGTTAATATTCCTAATTTTGTGCCAATACCAAATTGATTTAATTACTACAGCTTTGTAGTATAGTTTGATATCTGACATATTAATACCTCTCATTTTGTTTTTATTGTCTAGAATTACTTTTGATATGCAGGTCTTCTCTGATTCCAAATGAAGTGTAAAATTATTTTTTCCCTATCTGTGAAGAATGATGTTGGGATTTTAATAGGTATTGCATTATAGATCAGTTTGGGTAGTATAGACATTTTAATGATGTTGAGTCTGCCGACCCACGAGCATGGTATGAATTTCCATCTGTTTACATTCTCTGCTATTTCCTTCCTCAGTGTTTCATAGTGTTATTTAAGCCTCTATTTCTATTTTGGTCTTATGGGTAGATATTCTATTAATTAATGTAAGTGGGATATTCACCCTTCTGATGTCTCTAGGCTCTTCTAGTTACAAAAGTGTTTGGCAGCTGCCAACATTTCCAATTTGTACCATACTAAACAGTGAGAGTCAAATATGGTGTTGTTATACTAATTTTTGGGTTCACTTTTTCTTATTATCCAAAACGTGTCACCTGACCATTCCTAAATCAATTGCTGTGGTGAGGAAAATGCGCTGTTTCTATTAGCTTAAGTGAGTCAGGACCTACATCTCAACTTCAGAGTAGTGTTATTCCTGTCCAAATCTTAGGCAAGAATGCAGAGGGATAAACTGCCCAAAGAAAAATAAGAGGAATGTCATTGGTTGAGTTCTCCCAGAAGTGGACTCTAAGATAATGATATGAATATAGTTGTTTATCTCATATAGATAGTTGAAGAAATTGGCCTATAAAGGGTGAAGTTTCAGGAAGTTTTCCATGTAGGCAACTGGTTATCAATCTTACTAGAAAGTTTTGGAAAAAAGACCTATTAATCAGTGGTTGATGGCTGCTTCAAAAGGGTGGTGACTCTCTAGCACTTTCCACTTAGTTGATGGGAGGGCAACGTAGGGTTAGGCAGTCAGAGAAAGACCTCAAAGTCACAAGTGCTTGCAGTGGAAGTAATTATAATATGTCTAGGCGCATAGGAATAAATGCCAAGGGGTATGTACTATGTATGATGAACCTATAGGATAGAAATATATGTATGAAAAACAAGACTAAGTAGATGTTTGTGAGTCTAGATACAGATATCTATCCCTCTGATTCTAAAAAATTAAACTTATCTAATTTGTAAATATAGATGGTATTTATTTATTTAGATGCTTTTAAAATATATCATTTTTAATTATTAAAAGGTCTCCAGTTTTAACTAATTGCTTCCTACGTTTTCATAGAAAAGAACAATTTTCTCCTTGCACTGAATTCTCCCTTCTCTTACTTTTTATTGTTGATTTTGAATTTAAGGAACTATTTCCAAAATGTGTCAATTATAGACACATCCATTTAAATGCCTCCTTTTTGTAAAAAGCTGAACACTGTTTTGGGTTTAGCATAGCTTCAGAATATCAAACATTATATCATAAAACAATGCCAGAATTTTCAATGTTTTAGCCACAATGTCTTTATAAGTCTGTCTCTTTAGGAAAACTAGTAAAAACACAACAGCTTTCATTTCAAACTTATTCAAATTTACTATATTCAAGATGGCTTATTTTTTAACATTTTAATAAATTCTCCTTCCAGTTGCCTTGCTGTCTCATAAATGCAAGAAAGTAATTCTTTTGGATACATTCAGCTGAAATAAATAATCTGTACATGAAGCTCTTAATAATTTCTTTTGAAAATAATTTTATGTCTAGAAAAATATATAATACTACAACTAAATATCAAGTATATGTATATTAATAAAAATCTAAAATAAAATGGTTACTATTTATATTTTATTTTTGATATAAGAAAATGTTTACAGAGCAATTTTCCTCACAATTATTACTAAATAGTTTAAAGATATAGTAATAATATTTACATTTCAGCCTTCCATAATCAGCAGGTATTTAAATTTTCCTTTTTTTCATTGGTATGAATTTTATTGGATTAAAAATACACATTAGGGAATTTTAGATACACAGATTAAAGGATTCCAACTTTATCCAGTTTAAGAAATTAAGCATTACCATGGTACACACCATCTGGAGAATGGACAGGCTTGAAGCTCTGACTCTGGTGGGGCAAAGGCAATATATGTAGTAACCTAAACATTTTTACCCCCATAATATGCTGAAATAAAAAAAAATAAAAACAAAACAAAATAAAAACAAAAACAACAACAACAAATAATAAATTAAGCATCACTTCGCTATCCTAGATGTCCAGACCAGGCCTGAGCCAAGACATTTTCTTCTTAGCTGAGGATCTGTATTTATTTTTATTTCAGAATATTATGGGAGCACAAACATTTTGGTTAGGTAAATTGCTTTTGAATCATTTGAGTAGAAGTTATAAGTTTGCCCATCCCTCAGATAGTGTGCATTGTACAGGTTAGGTGTGAATTTACCCATCCCCTCCTCCCCTCTCCCACTTGGTTGATTTCTGATGATCATTATTTCCATATGTGCACATAGGTGTTGATTGATTAGTTCCAATTTAACGGCGAGTACATGTGATGTTCGTTTTTCCATTCTTGTGATACTTCTCTTATAAGATGGTCTATTGTTCCATCTAGGTTAATACAAGAGGTATTAGTTCACTATCTTTTATGTATTAGATAGAACTTGTCTTAGAGTTCTAAGACATTCATTCTATTGGATGGACAAATGACTTTGACTTTGATGGTGATAGATGATATTATGTTCTTTATGAATGCTTGGTAACTACCCCCACACTACCAATAAATATTGTTTAATGTTTTTATTCCTATAGCAGCATACTTATATAACATATTTAAAATACATATTTATATATACATAGTTTTCATTTTATCTAGCTTTCATCATTGAAACAGGCTATCTAGATAATATTAAATATTTAAAACAAGAAAAAGAGATAAAGTCTTATCACTCTGATTTGAGAAAAAACGAGCAATTCAGGAATGCAATGGATAATCTTTAGTACACAATCCCAGACATGAAATGGCAAATGGAAAGCTCAATGACTGACATGAGATAGTGAATAAAGGACAAATAGCTGATGTGATACCACTTTGTTCCTTGTACTGTTAATAGAAGCTGACAATCATTTCAGTGTTAAAGTGAAAATTCATTAGGTTAAAATGAAAAATAAGTCTCCATGTAATAAGAATAGAGGAAAACTTTCCCAATAGCTTTATTTTATATAAAACTTTTCTTCGACAGCAAAAAAAAAAAAACCCACAATATTGCCTATGGACCTATCATTATGTGGAGAAGGGGAATACAAAATCCCATGGATTAAAAAGGAAGCAGGCTATATTTGGATACAGTTTAAATACAATGATAGAATCAATGTCCACCCTCTGTTTCTCAATAGTATCTCTGCTTTCCAACTACACCTCACTTCAAACCTTACTTAGCAACTATTTATTGAGTATTAACTAAATACCTAATATGTGGCAGTACAGAAAAAAATCCTTGCCTGATGGAACTGATGTTCTTGTGGAGAATTTAGTGTCTGGTGGGAAGAGATCTTCCATTTCCTAGAATGCACCACACCCTTCTGTCATTGGTCTTTGAACTCAAGGTTTCTTTTGTTTTCATACGAATTACCTACTTACCTACATCTTGCTACCTACTTACTTAACCACTTACCTCTTACCTCTACCCACTCAGCAATACCCCAAATATTACTTCTTCTGGAAAAGTTTTCTAACCATATCAAATTGAATGTAGGGTACACCCTTATATATCCTAAAAATATCTGATGCTTACTCTAGTACAGTGCTAATTATATTTTATTAACATTGAATTGGATATCTTAAGGAGATTTATGTTTATTTTGGGGTCTACTCCAGTACCTACAAAAGTATTTGGCAAATAAAGAGTGCTGAACAAAACTTGTTTAATTTTGAGGGTGAATAGGGATTATGTTATTATTAGGTGAGTATGTTCTCTTATTTATTCTGGAATGTATTAATAATAAGAGTAGGGGTTAAATGTTTCTTGAATGAGTCAAAACCAAATACTTAGTTTAAGAATCTGATCAATGGATGGGCTTGCAGGACATTATGTTAAAATGAAATAAATCAGGCACAGAAAGGTACATACCTCATGTTATCATATGTGGGAGCTAAAAAAATATTGAGTCCATGGAAGCAGAGAATATAATTTTGGGTATTAGAAGCTAGGAACAGTAGAGGGGAAGGGAGGATGGGGAGAGGTTGATTAACAGATATGAAATCACAGCTAGATGGGAGGGAGTACTCATGTTCTGCAGCACTGCAGGGTGAATATGATACCTATGATTTATTGTGTATTCTCAAAAAGTTAGAAGAGAGGATTTAGAATGTTCACAACACAAAGAAGTGATAAATATTTGAGGTGATTAATATGCTAATTACCACAATTTGAGTACTATAATTGTATACATATACTGGACTATCACTCTTTATCCCATAAATATGTACAATTATTATCTGTCAATGGAAAATAAAAGAAAAAAAAGAATTTTGGTCAAACCTGTTTCTAACCTAATTTTTAAAGAATTGGCTTTTTTTTCAATTTTCATTTTATTTTGATGTTATTGGATCAGACCAACAAATGAAATAAGTTTTATATTTGGTAATTTGTCAAGCATGCATTGAGAATATGAAAGCTTATGGTGATGAAAATATCATGTTACTATATTAGAACATAATTGGTAAAATTATTTCTGTTATGATTAAATGTAATAATGCATATAAATCCACTTAAAATAAAATCAATACAATATTCAGATATATAAAGTATATTTATCACACTATTAAATAAGGAGTTGGATGGACTAAGAAGGTAAAAAATGTGATAAATTTATTATTTTGCAATTCATACCTGTATGAATTGTATAGATATGAGAAGTTTCTTAGTTTCTTTCACTGCTCACTTCACTTTAAAGAATCCAATAACTTTCTTATTATTATACTATGCAATGATACTATTTTTAAATGTTTCACATATATATATGTAAGGACTAGAGCATTTACAAAAAGATAATAAACTTCCAATACTTTGAATTCTATACTTTGTAATATTTGTCTCTTCTATATTTTCTTTCTTTGGTGTAATATATCACTGACATTTTAACAAATTATTGAAAAGATGTAAAAGAAGCAAATGAAGATAGTTTGTTTTATCCACTTTTATATACACCAGATTTTAATGAAAATGATATATTTAATTAACTCTAAACAATAATCTTAAAATTATCTGATAGGTATTATCTGTTCTTGTCAGAACATTTTTAAATTTTTTTGGTGGTGTATTTAATTTTTCTTTGGTAAATAAAATCTTATGTGTGTAACATACTATGAAAAAAGCCACTAATGAGTCTACATAAAATTTCTTCTTCTGGTAGTGAATATACAATGAATAGATTATTTTTTGAAAAATGGGCTGTCATAAGGCAATATTGTAAATTAATTTTATATAGGTCATTATACTTATTTATTAAAACACAAGGTTCCTAAGACACAATGTTTAATTTCTTTGCCTAACACAAAACACTTTATCTTCTATGTCTGCAATAGTATGGAAAGTTTACATATAGATAATATGAAAATATTTATTTAAAAATTTACAATAAATACTTAGTATAATAACATATGATAGTTTGTTCCCATTCCTCAATATTTAGAACAATTTTATTCATTGCATATTATTATAAAAGTCACATCTCACTAGTAACCACACTTTAACAAAATGACAGATTTGATTGAAAATGCCTTTTGTCCAAAGTCGTGATTATATACCAACTGAATGGTAGACAGACAAGATACAATGCTGATTGTTCTCATTATACACAATAACTGATAATGCATAACACTAGGTAAGAAGCACATTACACGAGCATCTTATTTTTTCCCAATTTGTTTTTTTTTTCATATACTGGATATTAGTATGAAATAATATGGCTAGCTTTAATTACTTTGTTTTAAAAAGATATAACCAACTTTAGGTCCAAAAAAAGGATTTAAAATAACCATAGCATTAATGATGGGAAAGGTTATTTTTCCACTGAAACATCTAACTGAAGTGAAGTATACCCAAACCAGATTTCTTTCCTCCTTAGTCTTTCTTTCCCAGGAGTGTCCCTAATTTTTCACTGGCTCTAGACTAAAGAAGTGGTTTGATTCTCTTTCATTTCCTAATAAATATGGTCCTTGATAAATGTTCACAGACAGCCTTATACTCTGGGGAACTTAGATCTGTATATATTAATCATGATGTGGAGAGTTTATTTCTCTTTTTTTGTTCTGCTTCCCTTGTCAAAACTTGAGCTGATATATGGACATCAGAAAAATGTAGCAACCTCAGTGCCAAGTAATTCCTATAATAGGCATTTGGATTTTTGTTCTCAGGATTTCCTCTTTGTCTTTGTACTTTGGAGAGGTTTTAAATCTTTCTCTTTTGCTTTTTTGTCATTGTCACCATCTTTTGCAGTTTCTTTGGCAGCTTCCTCACCATTATGTTCATGTTGTAAAAAATCTTCCTATTACAAATGGCTTTTAACACATCCCTTCTACTGCTTTGCTTTTCGCAGCATCCTAACTTTGCTTTGATCCTTTTTCTTCCACTTTCTTCTCATTTTTCCCACTTTTTCTTTCTTTTGGTTTTCATTCTAAATGTCTCCTTATATTGACACCAAATTACTCAATAGGCACTTCACATTGATCTGAGTGCTGTTTGGAAAGCAGATTTCATTTCAAGCAGAGAAATGGGAATGTCTGAAAAAGGATATCCTTTGTAGAAGAAAACACTACGCTGCTGCTTCCAGACTCTTCTTTATTTGGGGAAAAGGAGGAGAGATCTATCTCTCCAGATCACGACGTTATTATTTTGCACATCAGATTATTTTAAGACCCACAAAATGTATTAATGAAACAAACCTCTCTGCATATAATTTTCAAGTAATTGTCTTTGGGAAATCTATTTCTCCATATGCTAGAATTTCTCTAAGTTAGAGAATACAGAGAAAAGGAAAGGCCAAGGCAGAAACAGTTATCAAATCAAATGAGGTGAAGATGTATTTCTTTGGAAGCATGTCCTCATTCTTTTTAATTGAGGCCCTACTTGTTTCTCAATTGTTCTGTGTTGTAGTCTGATAGCTTTCATCCTAACTGTTTTGTTTCTCCCCTATTCTCATTTATAGTGTCAACTTACATTTAGGGCAGTGAGAGTTAACTTGCTCACTGTGACATTGCAATCAATTAATCACCTTTAGCTTTCCTTTCCACCTTCCTATTGGCTGGGCTGTAATTGAGCCATGGGGCAAAAGCCATTTCCAGCCAGAGTCTGTCAGCTTGTTCAGCAGTTCATTTATTAGTTTGATAAGATAACCTTTCACAGCAGCATCTAATCAAATGTATCAAGTTTCACATACAGTGGGATTATTCAGAAATCCATGTCTAGTGTCTAGATTCTACTTGGGTCAGGTATAATGGGCAGAGAATTGTTCTCCGGGAATTGGGAATAGAAATGCAGTATGTAGCCCCTGACCATTAAGCTCTGGTTCAAAATGTTGATAAAGACCGTAGAATGTGAGGCAGTTGACAGCTATGTTGCTAGAATACGGAAATATGATTTTCCCAAACTTTGACTTCTGTTATAGAAGCCTAAATTTACTAAGCCATAACATTTAGAATTTTTATTAAAGTACTCTATTTTTTGAAGAAATTGTATCTTTATCTGTATTTCCTACTGTTTAATATGCAGTAGAAAATTATCCTGATTTCCCTCTTCTTAAGTAATCAAAATATCACCTCATTTTCTATAGATCAAGATGGTATAAGTCTTTACCATAATATTTAGTTTGATTTATTTTGGGGAGGCAGGGTTTCACTTCTCCTAGGGGATATATCTCCAATACTCCAAGACTGACTCTGAATAAAAATATAGCTTCTGCCATCTTAAATCCATGCCAGAGCACAGCAGAACAAAAAACAATAACATATGTTCTCTGATATCCAAGCTCCTATCTCCCTTACAGAAGGGATTATAGTCCCTTTTCTTTTAGTTTTTTTTTTGTTTTGTTTTGTTTTGTTTTTAATTTTTATGGGTACATAATAGTTCTACATATTTATGGGGTACGTGTGATGTTCTGACACAGCACATAATGTGAAATGAGCAAATCCGGGTAATTGGGATACCCATCATCTCAAACATTTATCATTCCTTTGTGTGGAGAACATTCCAAATCCATGCCTCTAGTTATTTTAAAATATACAATAAATTATTGTTAACTATAGTCACCCTATTAAATAATTCTTATTTTGACACACATAGGACTTAATCACAATAATTTTTTTATCAGTATTGTTTACTTTACATTCCTTATTTTCTTCCATGGAAATTCTGATAAAATTTACTTAATTTTGTGGGTAATCAAAGGCCTGCCCCTATATGCACCCTTTTCCTACCTGACAAAGCATTGGTTCATAAGAAAGGGAAGTTGTGTTGGACACAGGATGTCCTCTCCTTTTCCCCCCTTTAAAAAATATTTGCTATTCAGATACCACTTCAAGAAAAACTTGTGTCATCTGCAATAAGGACAAGTGCTGTTGGCAGACAAGCTTCAGCTGACAGCACCTTCAGCTGCAAAGAACTTCCAATCTGAGGGTTGTGCCCTTCTGGGAATAGCCCACATCAAATGACTGGTAGAGGCGGGTATGTAAATGCCAGGCCATTTCAGCCCATTGAAGGACTGGACAACTTTCACGGGTTATTCAGCTCCAGAGCTTCCCCATGAGGTTGGTTGAGGTTGCCATCAGGCCAGCCTCAAAATTCATCTACTCCCATCCCTGATCCTGCTTCCTTTCTCCCTCTCCTTTCTATAGGTGTTAATCAATCTCTGAGTCCATCTCAGTTTCCTTCAAAGAACCCAACCTGTCACATGCGGTAAGAATTTTTTACATTCCTTTCATGTTCTCAATCCCTTTATGCTCTTTTTATTACTCAAGAGCATATATTGACTCAATGCTATAATTATGAGTAAGAGTATGGAAAATTAGCATTTATTTAGCCCATTATATACTCACAAGAGAAGCTACTTAGAATTCAATTAAAATGCTACCTTTCTTGAGTACTTACTATGTTCTAAGTAAGTTTGTTCTAAGTATTCTATTGGTAGCAATTATTTTATGTAACCCTCAAAACAGTTGAAGAAACAGACATTTGGCATTTAAAGTAACTTGAACAAAGTTATATGGCCACCACAAAGTACCAGAACCTATATTTTGCAACTCAGGGAAACTGATCTCAGAATCTCTATTCTTAGATTAATTTGGAGGTTTAATCTAATGATTCTCACATGTGAGCTTGTGCATGCATCAGAATCACATGGAAATCTTGTTAAAATACAGATTGTTGGGCCCGACTCCCAGAGTTTTTCAATTAGTAAATTGGAGGAATGGCCAGAGAATATGTATTTCTAACGTAATTCTTAGGTAGTGTTGATGCTGTTATTCCAGGAGTACACTATCAGAACCTCTGGTTTAAACAATACTGCAGACATCATCTCAGTGTATCTGGATGTGATATAGTTGAATCAATTATGTACAGGTTTAGACTAATTGTATGGCCTCTGGAAAAATGAAGTAAATGGGTATGCTACTATATTTCTTTAGTTGCTTATGATCCTACAATTGATAGATCTGCATGTGAAAAATGGAGTTAAATCTAGATTAACAATCCATACACTATAACTTTTAAAACACTCTTTTAAAATTGTTTTCTGATAGCAATTCAAAGATCTGAATAAGGCTAAGGGATAGAATGATTGTGGTGGTTCTTTTTAATTTTTTTCTTTTCTTTATTATTAAAAAAAGATTTTTAAGCAAGCATATTAATTTTCTAATTAAGAGAGAAGATGAAGAAGGAGGAGAAGTAGAAAGAGTAAAAAAAAAAAAAAAAAAAAGGAGCAGCTAAGCCACTTTACCCTTGGTTGAATATATAGTTAGTTCTGCTACTATGTGACATAGGCATTTAAAGAAATTTCCTTGCTATGCAAAATTTCATAATAAAAACCATACGGATAATGAAAAATATGAGGAAACAGCACTCAAAAATTTTCTCAGTGACCTACTTTTTAAAAAGATAGAAATCTAATAAAATGATAGCACATTTTTATATATATTCAATTTTTAAGAAATCCATGAATACTGCAATAAATATGTTAGATTGTCTTGAAAAAGAAATGACACTTGCTTCATGAAGTGTCAGCCTAATTAGGCAGTTTGTTTTTGTGAAGTGCTGGTAGGAGCACGTTTTGAAATTGGATATAAATGTGTAACACTAGATGTGGATGGGTGTGGCTCATTGTCCTCTCATCACAATTACAAATAATTTTTATTCTTAACTCCACAGCATGTTTATCTTCCTTTGGGATGTAGATCCTTAAAGGCATACACCTCTAAGAGACACCTGTTTCATCAAAATTCAAAAGTTCATTTAATGTATAACCTATGTAATGGCTGGGAATTTTTTCCCCTCAAATATCACCTATGCTCTAGTGGTGATATTTGACCATAGTGGCAGCTGAAGACTTTGGAAATTATAGCAATGTTTGAAATCACTAAACCAGCCCTTTTCACACTAAATGAGCCACTTCTACAGCGTAAGTTTGGCAATGAAAGAGTTCGTATGTACATAGTGCTTTTGTTTTGATTGTGCAAAAGGTTGTTCCAGAATTTCTGCTATTTATTCTTCATTTTGCTCAGAAGAGTCTTCACATTTTTTCTCTGTTTCTTTAGACCATTTTCTTATGACTTTGCAGCACTTGAAGTTCTTTTATTTTTATGTCATTGTCTCTGATGTTCTACAATGCAGATTTCTTTATACAGATAACTGGAGATATTGAATGTAATGTAGTTTCTCCTAAAATACTTTATTATTTTTAACTTTCTCCTCACCATCTAAATATATTCTTTCTTATGCACTGCTTGGTGTTCAGGACCAGAAGGATTATACATGTTTGGGATGTTGAATCACAAAACACAACCCAGTTGAATAATACACACTGTGAACCAAGACCAAGGTGTGTGGCAGATGTTTGAGTTCTGTGCATGTGTGTCTTTTGTGTATTCATACACAGCTCAGTTCAGCTGGATGCAGTTATCTGCATTCACCTAGTATTTCTCAGAAACAAAATCATGCATAAGCAAACACGGGATTTCCATTACATTCAAATTGTTGACTAGTATATCGATTGCATGGAATGATTTTTTTTTTCTAAAACAACCATTATAGCAGAACTGACTATATATATTTGTGAAGATAAAATATAAAATCATGGAAGTTGTGCCTGTTGGAGAATAAATATGAAGGCATGCCTTAGAAAGGTTATAGAGGGCAGCATCTTCCATTACATGTGTCATTCATTTCAATGTGTTTTTCATACTGAAGTCTTCTGATTATCTGACGGAGAATTTATTTTCCAGATTAATGCTCCCAAGTAAAGACTTTGATTTTTGTCTTCTTTTCAGGTCTTTTAGTATGCTTAGCCCCAAACATTTTACACCTTTAGGTCTTGGGAAATATGAGCATCAGTTGAAGAAATTTTGCTGGAAACATTTAACAAATATATCCATTAATATGATTCTTATATCTAATGTTATATTCCATGGTTTTTTTTCTATAAAAATTCATAAGCTTTGTTCCACCTGTTTCTAAGATTTCACAGATTATTAGATCTTTCAGTTACCTTAGAGATCAGCATTCCATTACCCCAATTTATACAAGAGGAGACTAAGGTTCGGAGAGGTGGAGGACTCTGTTCATTTACGCAGTTGTTCAGAGGTGCAGTAGGACCTGTGATACAGACCTTTCTACACACATCAGTCTGATTGTTTGCATGAAATCGAATTTTGTTCCTTATTGAAAGTTTTATTCTCTAATAACCATCCATATTCTCTTGAATAAAACAACAAGCTTTCTAGAACTTTGAAACAAAGAAACTCCTTTCTCAAACTCACTGTCAATTTATCTGAGATGGTTTAACATAAAATCAATATATTTTCAAGAACTTCTGCCTGATCCAGCCATGCTTAGCAGACAAGGAAAGGTATTTCTGCACACTAAGTGTGACAGGCAAAAAAGCCATTTCCAATTAAAAAAAAATCAACAAACTAGAACAGCTGGACACAACTAAAAATACTGTCTTGTGATTTTCACATTTCTGCCTTCTTTCCTTCTTTAAACCACATTTCCCAAAGAGGTCTCCTTGACCTGTCAAGTACACACATATCCAAGGGTTTTTCACTCATTTCAAAAGGTGTAAATAGGCTGCTTTCTTTGGAGTCAAAAAGATTGAGACTTAAATAGGAGTTCTGCATGTTTGTATGGGGTGAGTTAACCTCTCAGAGGATCTTAATGTAGATGAGAGATCCACGCTTGGATTGTTGTAAAGATTAAGTAAAATAGTTTATTAAAAATGGCTGGCCCATTAAAAATAGTAGGCTCTGAAATGTCATAGATATTATCATTATTTCTGAAAATACAGCATTGTACCTACTTCTTAAAGTGTGTGAACTCTAGAGCTTATCTGAATTTATACCTAGTTTGCCACTTACTAGATGAGTATCGTGTATTAAGCTCCTTAACGTTGTTGAAAATCACTTTTCTTATTTATAAGATGGAGGTGAGAGTACTAGTACTTATCTTATTGGGTGGTTGTAACAATTAGATGAAATATTAAAGCTCTATGTGTTATTATTATACCCTCTACCCACCCACAAGAAAATTGCTTAAGTGATTTTATGCGTTTTTCTCAATAGTACAAAAAACATAGGAAGTCAGAATTAAGGTTAGCTACCATTATCAGAGACAAATTATAAAAACAAGGAAGAAAGAAAAATTTCCATGGTTTTCAACTAGTTTCAGTGCAATTTCTTTTATTTTGTAATTTAATCCTGATCTTTTTTTTATAACAAAAAGTGTGATTTTTTTAAGGTACTATACTGGCTAGAATTTTTCTATGCAAAAATCTTGACTATGTAATTTATAAATGCACGACATGCTTCACTGAGCAAATACACTTCATGCAAACAATCACATTCCAGCACCTGGAGAATTCTAGGGGAAAAAGGAAATTGGAGCATAAAGGGATACTGAAAGCTGCATAGTGAAATTGTGGGTGCACAAAGCTACACTTTCAGATAGGGAGGCAGCTTTATGTCTACAGTTAAAACTTAATCTTCCATTATAATTCAAGGCCAAGGTCTAATAGGAGAGAGGAGGTGCCCCAAAGTGAGGGTGAGACTTTTATTCATACACAAATAGCAGACGGGAAATACAATGCAATTATATAGAGAATTCCGGGCACAATAAATAAATGCACTCTCTTGTTAAATTTGCCTCAATGTGAAGGTAACATTTTAACATTCCATTCTCAGATTTTCAAATTGATTTCCTTTACTTGTATATTTTTTAAGCAAACAACTGCATTAAAAAATAAAGTCATTTCAATTGTCAGGCAGTTAGTACTGGTATCTAGTTTATTTGAAGGAGTCAAAACAAGGTTAATGCAGGTGTATTGACATCTTAATGCCTACTCACAAAGAAATAGCTCCTTGAGAAAAGTAAAGGGGAAAGGAGTGAAGAGTATAGCAAAACTTAATGTAATAGGATGATAAAATTATATTAAGTAAATGTTTCCTTTTGTGTTGAAGTTAGGGGTGATAGCCTAAATTTTTTTTTAATAATAGTCTTAACATCATCAATGCAGTTATCTTCCTAAGACGTTAGACACACTATTTTATTAAAAATATTAGCAATAATAACACAAGTATATACTATACTTAATATGTCAGTTAATGTGGTAGAAGTTATATATATTTCTTTCTTTTAATACTCACAATGCCTTTGGTGATAGATTTTATTTTTAACCCAATTTAATGTATAAGGAAAGGAAAATACTGCAAGAGGTCAAGAACTTTCATCAAGGTCACAGCAACTCAGAGAAAATCAAGGAAAAAGAGCCCAGCCTGCCTGATTTACTCATAAGCCCCAATCTAATACATCAGAATTTTTCTTCTGTAGTGACTTTTAGTTCAAGTGTGGCAAGAACATTTCCAAAATCTATGTAGCAGTGAACTTATATGTCTGTTTTAATAGTATTTTCATTTTCCTTTCATATGATCTTTAGAGCAACTACATTTAAACATTTTGCCCACCCACTTGTCATTATAGTCATCTTCACCTGGTGATTGTACTTCTCAAGTATCTGCAATATCTAAATGATTCAAAAGCAAGATGTATGAATTTGCCCTGATTCTCCCTCAATAATCAAGCTAAGTCTAGCCATTGCTCAAAATTTTCAATATATTATAACATTTTTTGTGTGAAATTTCCTTTATGATGAAAATCACATATATTTGCATTTTTCTAACTTCCTAAGTCCTATTTAGTAAGTTGTTTGTGCTTCTTTCTCTATTTTTTTGGTTTATAAGCTGTCTTCTGACTTCACTTGCTTTTTCATTAAGTGCAAACTCCACGGAATGCAATTTCAGCAATGCTTTGCCTGTATTACATCAGGATTTAATTGAGGACTTTGTATAATAATGTCAGGTTTTGAATCTAGCTCTAAAATATGCCATGTTTGTAATTTTGGACAGTTGCATACTTTTTCAGACACAATTCCTTTATGCTTTAAATTTGCTTGGTCTCAGTAGTGACCATATACATTTAGTGACAGCAATATAATGAGATAGTTCAAGTAAAATATATTGGCTGGCCAATAATATGTGTTAATTAACATTAGCACATAGAATATTTTAACCATTTTTAATCTTCACTATATCTACTAGTTTTCCAACTCTGTTTTCATCTTTCATTATTTACAGAATAAGTCTCTATCCTCATTACCAACACTTTCTTTAATACCTTGAGAACTTGTCTGAACTATTGCAAAGGAATTTATTGAATAGTCATGTAATGACATTTTCTCTGTCCTCTTCCTGTGAAATTACTCCCGAATTCAGCACTTTTGACAATCATCAATTTTAATTCTTAATTTTTTTGTTTCCAATAAGATGCCCATTCTTGGGTTTTCTTCTACCTTCCCAATGCTTTCATGTCTTCATCACTCCTCTTCCTACTCAATGAAACACTAGTGGTCTAAATATGCTGTTATTTTACCAAAAGTATTGGATGTCAAGGCAGACTCACACAAATCATACATTTTACCCAGTACCAAACTATATTAATAATGCAGAAATCCAGGTGAAGCTTTTTCTTCTGTAGAAGTCCATATCTATCAGATAAAGCTTCCAAATTAGTTTCAGAATAACTTATGTGTTCTGAACAATGTGTGCAGAAATAATATTCACAAAGAAGTTGTCCCAGTTTCAAGGCTCCTCGATTTTATATTCTTACACAGGAAATGCCTAAGCAAGAAACTCCCTGTATTCATCCAACCAAGCCCCATAAATCTATAACTGTATTAACAATAGGCAATCTAGGAAGATCAAATGTATATTATTAAAAAGTATTTTTTAGAAGGACCCCAGTTAACTTTCCTTTAGTAATACCCTTAGCATTTTTCCAAGGAGGTTTGTTTAAAGTTGTTCATTTTCTTTTCCAGTGAACGCCTCAGTAGGAAAGGAGTCATTTACATAAATCCATTCCATAGGTTTTTTTTTCCTCTTCAATCCAAATCCTGAAACTGGAATTTGCCCAAAGGCCATCTCCATCCACATCTCTAATGAATTACTAGCTCAAATATTCCTGCAAATATGCTGCTAACACTTCATACTCAATTATCTTCTGGATCATAAACATCAACTTCCTTCCATTTAAAATTACTTCTTTCTATAGTCTCAATTTCTCTTGATCAGATTGATGTCCTCTTAGTCATTCAAACTTGCCTGGAATTCAAATCTTTAAATGTGTCATGAATTGGCCTTCACTGTCATTTTCAGATCTAGTTTCCAATCACACTGTAGCCAAGCAGTACAGCTACTTCTTCCTCTTACAGTCTACTCTCTCACCTTTAATTCTTTGCTCAGTTCTTTTATTCAGAAAACCAATTTCTGTATATGTTTCATTATCTCTGAAAATTCCACTTAAATTTTCTTTCTCCCTCAAACACATCTATAGGTCTACTTCTGTTATATTCTTAAATAAGTTTCTCTTTTTGATATATTCTTATTCTAATTTTTGGTAACGTGAAAAATTCAAAATGAAAGTTATATTTCTAGGTACACCTGTCTTTACACATTATCAGTTTGCATTTTGCACATATCAAGACCTCTAATGTCTTATTGTGTATAGCCTTGAGTTCCTAGCTAAATGTATTAATAGTTTTGAAGAAAAAATTAGGTGTGGATTTAAATCAAAGCTGTTCTTTAGAAAAGCTCAAATTTTCTGGATCCATTTTCAATAAAATATAGTGAATATTTTTTTCTGAAGTAATAAATTAGATCTACACAATATCACTTCATGTAGGAATTAGAAGCAATATGAATAGTGTGAAGCAACTTTTCCCTTCACTTAGGAAGAGATTCCAATGAGTAATTAAAAATATTAAAAGGCAAGTTCCATAACTCTTAAATAAAAGTGAAATTTCCAAAAGTTAGTAATGCATATGCATCAGTACTCAAGCAAGACCTCTGAACATTTCAACCCCAATTAAGCAGTATGTAAAAGAGCACACCAAATATTAATAATAAAAAATTGCATTCACTTCCAAAAGAGTGAGAATATTCTGTTGCAAATAAAATAAATCTTTTCTACATATTTTAAACAATTTATTGTGTTTATTCTGCATCCTCATCTTCCTTTATACTTCTCAGCCCAGATGCTACCCTCTTTGATTAGGACTGAAATACACGTGTCAATAAATAAGGTGAGTATGAACTTCGTAATAATAGTGAATCCTTTAATTCATAAGCATGGTCTATCTCCTCATTTAATTGTTTTAGTTAATTTCTTTCAACAATATTTTACAGATTTCAATAGTCAAATAATTAAATTTTAATTTTAGAGTTATTTCTACATGTTTGACCTTTTTATGCTACCAAAATGTATTTTTAACAATTTCATTGGCCAATTAGAATTTTTTAAAGCATAAATCATAGTAAAATATAAAACTTTAAAAAATTTGTTTTTTAAAATTTAATTTCCAGATGCTTTTTACCTGTATATACCAATACAATTGAGTTTTATATATTGACCTTGTGGTCTTTGACCTTGACAAATTCATTTATTAATATTACTGGATTGTGTGGTATTATGCATAGGGTTTTCTAAACTCACAACAATGTAAACCACAAATGATGACAGATTTTCATTTTTTTTCAATCTTTATACATTTTTTTTCTTGAATTATGCCTCTTCATGAGATTTAAAGTAAAATGTTTAATACAAACAGTGAGACATCACCCTGTTTTGTTCCTCATCATAAGGAAGAAGAGTTCAATATTGTACCAAGTATGATGTTATCTATAAAATTTTAGTGGGATGACTTTTGTCAGACTGAGGAATCTGGCATTGTTTTCTGAGAGTATTTTTTAATTTTTTTGCTGTTCTCTTTTGTTTTTTAGTTTATAAACATGTATTGGTATTGAATTTTTTCAGATAATTTTCTGTATCTATTACGATAATGAAATATATTTTCTCTTTGTTTCAATGATGTAATGGTACTCATTTCTTAATTTTCAAATGTTAAACTGACTTTGCTTCGATTAAATCCATTTGTTTATAATATATTTTCCTTTGTGTATACTGCTGAGTTCAGTCTAATAGTTTGTTGATGAAATTTGCATCTATGTGCATGAGGAATATTGGTCTGTAGTTGTTATTTGTTTACTAATTTTTTCATAATGCAATTATCTAGTGGTAGCATTAGAGATATAATACCTAATAAATAAAATTGGAAAACACTTCCTCCTCTATTTTCTGAAAGAGTTTACACAAAATAGGTATTATTTGTTGCTTAATATTTTGATTAAATTAATTAGCAAAACCACTGGGCTTACAGTTTTCTTTATTGAAAAGTTTCTGATAATGAATTTAATTTTTCAATTAGTTGTGTGTCTATTTATATTTCCTCATGTGTATCCTGTGACAGTTTTAGTGTTTATTTCAAAAAATTGTGATTTTAATTTGTTATTAAATGTATTGACAAAAAGTTTTTACAATGTCTCTATCTTATATTTATTATTATATTTATCATTCATTGTGAAACAAATATATAATGTGTGTCTTGATGGCTTTTTAACTTTTTTATGTCACTACAGATTCATAAGAAGTTGCGAAAAAATGTACAGTTAGGTCCCATGTATTATTTATTCATTTTTATTTAATGGTGATATATTTATAACTATCATAAAATAGAAAACAAAGAAATTGACATTAATACAGTCCAAAGAGTTTAATATAGATGTTGTCCTCCCAAGGATGTGTGTGTGTGTGTGTTTGTGCATGCATGCACGTATGTATTTTTATGCAATTTTATGAAGTATAGTTTTATGTAATCATTTTTTAAGTCTGTATATTCAGTAATGGTATCACTTCTTTCATTTCTGACATGGGTAATTTGTAACTAGTATATTTTCTCTCTCTTTCTCTCTCCCTCAGCATTCTTGGTAGGACTTAACAATTTTATTAATCTTTCAAAATACCAACTTTAACATTGGTGATTTTCTCTATCGTTTTTAGAAAGTTTTATTATTTCATTAATATCTGCACTTAATTTTATTATTTCCTTTCTTCTGTTTACTTGGCTCTACTTTTCTTTTTCTAGCCTTTTAAGGTGAAGCATTAATCATTGCTAATAAAACTTTCATTTTTCAAATACAGGCACTAAAGAAATAAATTCACCTTTAAGGCATGCTTTAACTCCATCCTATACATTTTGATATATTGTTTTGCTTAATTGCATTCAATTCACAATGTTTTCTAAACCCTCTTGGTATTTCTTTTTCAACCCATCAGTAATTTATAATGTGTTGATATTATTTACATTTTTAGATAATTTTCTATTTATATATAATTTTCTATTTATATGCTGGTTATCGATTTTAAAAATTGTTATCAGAGAATATACTCTGAAATTGAGATGTGGCTTTTATTGAACCTTATTTTATGTCATCTCATATGACCTATTTTGTCGGAAGCTGTCCCGGACACGGGTAGAGTTGGGGTACAGCTGCTGCCCAGA
>VBSM01001124.1:29469442-29513943 GCA_008086735.1 Cheirogaleus medius | reverse complement strand
TGTTATAGTGCTTCACAAATAATGTAAGAACTTTCTGAGCCGTGAAATCTCTCTCTGTTTTATTTGCCATTTGCCAGCTTATTCCATCGCTGGAGAGTCACATTGTTCCCCAGTCTCATCTCTTGTTTTCTGCTCCTCAGGCATAGCTAACCATGTTGCCCCCAGTCTTCACAAGGCAGCTGCACAGCGCTCAGTGAAACCCAAAGTGCCATGGCAAGGGCAAGGGGGATTCCATTTTACTTTATCTCTAGCTTTTGACACCCACATTTTTGTATTTCACGAAGACACAGTGTGCCTTGGAGAGGCTAGTTCCTCCTGCCATATCTCTGATCTTCAGTGGTTCTGCCATCTTGTATTGCAGACAAGCCCTCAGTACTTCAGGAAATGCCTTACTAAGACCCTAAAACCTGTCTCCATTCATAAGAGTACTAACCTTGGGCATTCAAGGAAAATAAGAAAAAGTGGGCAAGTGGTTGCCAATTCACTCTGTGGTTTGAATTCCCTGGGATTCTAACCCATTACATAAATCCACATGTGCTGCCTATTTAATACACAACTGTTTCTCCTTAAGCCCATCCATCAATGTTTGATTTATCCTTAAAATCTTATTTCCACACTGTAAGAATGAAATCAGCTGTGGGTCTCTACTACACTACTAGAAAGGACTCATTAGGACTTAGAATTTACTTCTCTAGTTATGTAATTTTTTTAGAATGTTAGAATTCTGTAGCTTACATGACTTCCTCTTCTTGTTCAGGTGAGAGTGACAATCTCTTGCTACTTTCTACATTGTAATTGGCAATTGTGTTTTTCTTCCAGAATATTACTGGGTACAAATGTTTCGGTTACATGAATTGCTTTTGTACAGTTTAAGTCAAAGCTACAAGTATTCCCATCACCCAGATAGTGTACCCATTAGGTATGATTTCACTCATCCCCTCCTTCCCCCTCCCACCTGCTTGATTACCATTGGGTTTTACTTCCATGTGTGCATATGAATGCTTATCAATTACTTTCAATTTAATATTAAGTATATGTGGTGTTTGTTTTTCCATTCTATTCCCTATTTCCATTCTATTTCTCTATTTCACTTAGGAGAATGGTCTCCAGTTCCATCCAGCTTGTTACAGAAGGTATTAATTCATTTTCTTTATGGCCGAGTAGTACTTCATTATATACATATACCACATTTTATTAATCTACTCATGAATTGATGGGCACTTGGGTTGCTTCCACATCTTTGTGATTGTGAATTGTGTTACAATAAACATTCTAGTCAAAATATTTTTAATTTATTTTTCATTTCAAAATATTAAGGGGGTACAAATATTTTGTTACATGGATAGCTTTTATAATGTTTTAGTCAGGGCTAGAAATGTTCCCATCACCTGAATAGCATTCATTATATCTGTTAGGTAGGTTTTTACCTCTACCTTCCTCCCCCACTTCTTGATTTCCAGTGACATTTACATCTCCTTGTGCACATATGTGCCCATTGATTAGTTTCAAATTATTAGAGAGTAAAGGTCATGTTCATTTTTCCATTCTTGAGACACTTCATTTAGGGTAATGTTCTCCAGTTCCATCCAAATTGATGTATAAGACATTATTTTATTTTTCAAGTAACCCTACATTTTATGCTTTCTCCATGAATCTACAATTAAACATAATTATGGTTCACGTTTGCTGCCTAAGTCATGTTATAATAATTATTTTTTTATTCAGTTTTAGCCCCATAGATCTCCTTAAAGTCTGGGATACCTCCTACGAGGCTATGTTGACTCTCTTAGCATTTGTTTCATGGACTTTTGTTAACTTCATTGGGATAACTTGTTTTTCTCATTAATTTTCAGAAAAATTATGAGAAATGGAATTTGAGATGACCTCTCATGTACCATTTCTATGATACTATTTAATGGTTATATTGGGTGATTGCTCAGATTATATCAGTTTTACCTGATCCTGAACTCCAAGCTCCTTCCTTTGCCTCAGTACCCACCACGGCATACCTCCTTTGGACATGCCCACACAGTTCCTCCATCTGAGATGGTACAAAAATGTCTGTTACCACTCTTGTTCAGTTTCTGACTCCATTGAGAAGCCATATCACAAGGGTTTATAACCATATTCCTAATCATCTACCAAAAGTTCTAAATGAAGCAAACTAGGTCCAATGGTAGAGAGAAAATATAAAAAGACCAAGCAGATGAGTTATTTTTCTCTCTTAAATTGTTCCAAGGAAAAGGTGTCCTATGAAATTTATCCAGAGACTTGTAAAATTCACGAGCCGATTGATGCATTAAGTCTGCTTTGTGGCTCATTGAGAAGAAATTGCAAAAGCCCCAACACAACTTGCATTTTTCCCCATACTCTCTGATCAGGCTTCCCTTCCTCACCCGTACTGTCAAGTATTTCATCTCCCAAATAAAACATTACCACTCATTTCCCTTCATCTCGGTTATGTAGGAACTGGGAGAATATAGTGGTTAATAGTAGCGTTGGGTCAACTTGGTTCTGCTACTTCCTAGTGGTATGGTTTTTGAAAGTCACTTTATCTATGTAAGCATCAGTTGCTTATTCTATAAAATGAAGATAATATTAATAAATACTTTAAAATTTATATCAGTACAGTTAGAAGAACCCTAGATAGGGGATAAAAACTAATGCAGTCTGATTGGTCAGCCTCCAAGTATTCCCTGCCTCCACATCACATTCTTTCTCCCAATCCTAGCAGGCCCTAGGAGAAGCCAAACCCTGAAGGGTGGATGGCAACAGGGGAATTGAGCCCACAGTGCAACACTGGTGCTCTGAGATAGTCAGCTGTAAGGAGGAGAAACGACATACAACAGATGAAGAGAAGGGAAAAAAAACAGACATGCAGAAAAAAAATCATAGCTACAAGAGACCATGTGATTGAAATGATATTTGACATGATTGTTGATGGATTATACTTTGTAGTTCCTAGTAAAAGTCAGCCATTACTGCTCTGGTTTTCCATATGTAAACTAAGTTTTCCTCAAATACCCACCCTCCAAAATTTTTCTTAGAAGCAAACTTGCAACACATTTCTGTTATTTGCAGCAAGAATTTTGATTAACATATAATGTTATAAATAACATATAAATGTTAGTTATTAACATAACCAACATTTTTCCAATCTTATCCTCTTTACTTAACATATATTTGTTTAATTCATCAGCATTTACTCTCTTGGGATGGTGTTTTTCTAAGATTTTTCTCTTCATTTTAAGAATAAAGATACAAACATACACATATATATTAATGGAGTATTACTAAGGTCTATAAAGTCAAAGGTTATATGTATATTTATGTAAGATTACCTTATCTTCTCAAAGCATAATTCCTTTTACATATTTTATGCTCAATAAATATCACTTTGGTTGAATTGAATGGCATTTAGAATATGGATACTTGAAAAACTCAGAGTGTTCACTCACTATAAAATTTGGTAAAAATGAATACATCTTTCAAATGCACTGGTGACAGAAATATAGAGAAAAATATATAGAAACCTAATGTATTTGCATTTTTGATAATTTTTCCTGGAGTTTAGATATAATCTTTCAAACATGAACAAATGTCAAAAAATGTTATAATAAACTTTACATTAACACTAAATAAAAACATTTTTCTCTCTTGCTTTCTTCTAAGGATCAATAATCTGAAAGGTTAACATGTGCTTCTTTGCATAGTAACAAAAGCCAAAAGCACTGGCAAAGCTTCAAAATCAATACACATATTGGAGAACTGTTGAAACTCATGGCTACAAGAAATAAAGTTGAAGAAATGACATAAAAACCAATTATTACTATCAGGTTAAACAAGATAACATGGAAGAAAACAAAATTTATTGCAGTTTAATGCCTAAAATATAGATGATACATTTCATACGAGAACATATATTGCTAAAAATTTTATTGGGTTTTTTTGCATGTGCATATCTACTATAATATAAATTTCATCAATCCTATGATTGTATTATGTAATCAATATCTAATTCCTAAGCCACTGTAAAACAAAATGTTATCATTAGCATATTTATGTACTACATTTTATATGTGGTATTTTAAAATGTACAATAATAAAGTGACTTTGTAATTAGCTCATGTTCTATAAATAATCTTCCTGGCTATTAATAAACTATTTTTTTCATGTGCTTACAGTAAAAAATGCCAATCACTGCATATTCCCCAAGTATCTGCTTCCTTTGTTATCTTTTAGACATGCATTCACAACTCTGTAGGGTGTGTGTGTATGTATACTAAAGATGTTTCAGTTGTCTACTTTTACCATTAAAATATAGGACTCTTATCCAGTTAATTCATGGTCTCATGATCCCATGTTATGCTAAGTTATTTCCAGATGGTAGCTCCCCAAATATCACCATCTCTTTTATGATTATATGATTTAAAAAGATGACTCTGGCCATTTATGGGTGGAGAAACAGAAACAACTACAAAAAACATTTATGTTCTTAAACAGTACAATGTGGTAATTTTTAAATTGTTGTACCCACAACTGAATTATAAATATGCCAATTAATATAGGGATGAAAAATTCTGAGCAAAAGCTAAAAAATAAGAATAAATTATGGAGTATTTCACACACTAAGAATTTGATTCATATGTATGAATAAAATTTGTTATTTTGAAAAAAATTTGTTATTTTGAAAAAAATAACAAATGACTAAAGTAGTATATTAATGAATGAATAAATGTGTGCATGCCTACATGGATGAGGATGAATGAATAAAACACTGGATTAAAACCACAGAATTTGGAGTTAAATTGGAGTTCCATTTCTTTTTTCCAATTGAATGACAACTATGGAAAGATAGACATATATGAAACTATATGTATACAATTAAAAGCATAGTTTATATAATATATGATATTAAAAGCTAGATAAGGATGGACTTCATCACACTAAGAGAAGGAAGGGCATTTTTTTTGTCCAAAGATTTACTGACCTGATCAAAGAAAACTTAAACTGAAATTGGAGGAACCAAATAAGAGATCCAGATAAAAGCATAAAGATTGATATTATGGAGAACATTTCACTATTCATTGATTCAGCACCAAACATAAAAATGGATAATAAAATTGACTTGATATTTTAACATAAGAATTTTAAGATGTGGTAATAAGGTTCTCATGGCCATGTTATTTCATGAGAAAAAAAGGAGATCTTGTTCAATATCACTAACAAGCTATTAGGTAAAGTGAAGTTTCATTTTATATCAAGAAGATATAATACACTTGTCTAGAATTCTATTATTCTGGGAATGAAATCTCTGTATGAGATATTCTGATGAAGAAAGATGAGAAAGAAAGCACCAATATAGTTGTATAATAGTATCGTAAACTGGTTGAACAAAAGGAGGACATTTATAATGCAGTCCAGATACAGATCAGAAAACTATTAAAGAAAATACTAAAATATAGGAACTGAAAATATCGGGTTCTTATGGAATTCTTACCCTAAAAAACATTACGTCTAGTAAATTGCTCATCTCAAAGATAAATGAAATTATTTGTATCAACTTATGGTAATTGGAAATGACAAGAATTCTGGAAAATAATTGTTAGATTTTTGAGATAACTGAAGTTAAAGAGTTCAGTAATACTGAATTCACAATAGACATAGACAAATATAAAACAAAAATATTGACCAAAAGACTATAGCATATTGGTTACTTTTTCACAATCAACTCTTCTTTGACAAGGATGCCAAGAACATATTAATATAAAGGAGAAGGGACAGTCTTTTCAATAAATGGTGCTGGAAAAACTGGATAACTATTTGCAGAAGAATGAAACTAAACCCCTATCTCTCACCATACACAAAAAGCAAATCAAAATGGATTCAGGACTTAAATCTAAGACCTGAAACCAGTAACAGAAAATATTGGGACAATGCTCCAGGATATTGGTCTGGGCAAAGATTTTTTTGTATGTGTAAGACCTCAAAAGCAGAGGCAACTAAAGCAAAAATAGGTCATTGGGATGACACCAAGTTAAAAAGCTTCTGCCCAGCAAAGGAAAAAATCAACAAAGTGAAGAGACAACCGATAGAATGGGAAAAATATTTGCAAACAATCCATTTGACAAGGGATTCATAACGAGGAGATATAAGGTGCTTCAACAAGTCAATTGCAAAAACCTGATTTTAAAAATGGGCAAAATATACAACCAGATATTTCTCAAAAGAAGACATATGAATGACCAACAGGTATATGAAAAAATGCTCATCACTAATCATCAGAAATATGCAAATAAAACCACAATGTGACATTATCTTACTCCATTTAAAATGGATTATATCAAAAACACAGGCATCAATAGACACTAACGACATGTGGAAGAGGGGGAACCCTTGTACACTATTGGTGGATATGTATTTAATAAGTTAGCACATATATGGAAAACAGTATGGAGGTTCTTCAGAAAACTAAAAATAGAACTATTATATTGTCCATAAATTCCACTATTGGGTATGTATTCAAAAGAAAGGAAATCAATATAGCCAAGAAATATCTGTCCCCATATTTATTGCAGCACTATTCACAATATGGAATCAATCTAAGTGCCCATAAATGGATCAATAGATAAAGAAATTGTGGTACATATATAAAATGGAGTATTATATAGCCATAAAAAGAATGAAATCCTGCCATTTGCAATAATAGAACACAAAACTTTACTTAGTGTATGATAAAACTAATGTCAGATAAATATGACTACCTAGAGAAATTACTGTAAGGAACCTAGAAAAATATTAGCCACAACTCTCTCTGCACAGTAAGAGTATGTGTTTAAGGGTTTTATATTTTGTATTTTTGCAATTTTACCTTTTTATGAAACACAAAACAATACTATATAATTTAAGTTATAAAGCGTGGAGGCCATGTGCTGTAGAAAGTGAAAGCATATAGAATCTGAATTTAAAGATGGGACTGCCTATGTCTAACTATGAAACCTTTGCCAAATTAGTTAACATCTTTTAATAAATGGAAGCTTCTGAGTCACACTTTTGTCATGCATGAAATGTAAACAATATATGAATTATGGCATATTTGTGGGGATTAATGATAAAGCAACATGAATAGCATTAATGGTTACCTTGATATCTACTATAAGACAGTAGACTCAAGACTGTTCACCAAAATCCACTTCTTTTTCTTGTTGGATCACATAGCTGGATTGTATTTTCCAACCTCTATTGAAGTTACTTTCAAACATGTGAATCAATTAGGATTTATGTGCATAACAAACAACCCCAAAACTCAGTGGCTTCAAATAAAAGGCATCTGTTAAGTTGATAATTCTTTGGGTTTGCATTTGGGTTGGACTTAACTGGGCAATTTTAGTCTCAGATTGCCTCCATTAGCAGATGGATATATAGGCAGCAAACCACTTCTTAAAGGCCTCAGCTCAGAAAAACACATAGCACTTATGATCAAGTTTTGTTATCTAAAACTCTCCAATAGAACTTGCTGAGATGACGGAAAAGTTCTATAATACATTTTGCCCAATAAAATATCCACTAGCCATATGTGGTCATTGAGCATTTGAAAAACGGCTTGCTTAACTAAAAACTAAAATTTAACTTATACAATTATAATAAATTAAAATAAATAGCTGCATAAGGCTTGGACCACTGAATTGGGCAGTGTATATCTAGACCTTAAAGATACGGTGTACTAGAGAGCAAACATGGTCACAATTGTTTCTTTCCTTATAACCAGGCTCTGGCATTATTAATTTTCAGTATTATCAACAAGAGCTGGAATCCACTTCTTCTCCTCTTGTATTTGGGCTGGACTCATAACCATCCTTTGTATAAAAGAATGTGGCAGAAGTACTTGCCAGTACCATACTTATCCCATCTCTTGGAATATAGCCATCTATCCCATAAACAAAAGCCACTATTTTGTGCAATGATGAGACAAAACCAGGTGCAGAGTCAGTGTGGTTGTATACCACCAGTCCTAGATAGGTGAGAGAGCCCAGCTAAATCACCTTAGCATCCACAGATTGAAGAAGACTGAATTCTTATATCTTAATGCATACAAAGTAATCAAAGCAACATTAGCCTGATCAGTGTTTTATAAATTATCACTGATGCATCTATTACTATCAGTAAGGGCCATTACCATTATTATCGCTACTATCATTATCATGATTACTCTTAATACTCCCACTATGACCACACTACTATTACTAGTATCACTGTCCACAAGAAGCTTCCATCTCACTGGAGGCAATAGCTTTTGAGCTCGTGGGGGCAGAAAGTCTCTCCAGCAGCTAGAAGACCCACCAGCTGTCAGAGATACAAGGGAGGGAGAAACAAACCACTCCAACAACCCTTTTTGCTGGACTCCAAGCCTCTCAGGGGTTGATCTCTGCCAATATTTTGTTTTTTGTAATGTTCCACAACCTCTTTCTGTGGAGTCTCTTATGGGTTCTGGCACTCTTCCCTCAGAATTACACCCGATATATGTTTGTTTCTTTGTTTGTTTAATTTTTGTCTTTCATATAAAACTTTTCCTGCTTACTAGATGCTCTGGGAGCTGGTGACTCTGGTCAGCCATCTTGAATCAGTGCAGGATAAATCTCAACAAGTTAGCTTCATGTTTTCCAGGTGACTTTTTATATTGAGGTAGGAAACATTGATTTCCCTTTAATACATTTATATTGCTGCTTCCCCCATATTTTATAAAATATTTACTTCAAATGAATTTGTCAACTAACATTCTATCCCCTCTTTCAATAAAATTCCAATCATAAAATAACTTTGTTGAAGTCATTTTTCAATGTTTTTTGTTCGTTTAATAATTTGTTTACTTATAACCAATATTTTTATTTATATAAAAATGTTTAACATTAAGTCTTTAAGGGGTTACTAATTTATAAATAAAAACAGTATATTGATTTAATAAATGAAATATAAAATATCTTTAAAGTATGCTTATTTTAATAGCTACTTTCTAAATCTTCAAATGAAAAAATAGTTGATTTGATAATTGCTTTTTCTATTTCATGTTCTAACATATCAGTGACAGGCTATATTATCTCTTCAGAAAAAAGACACATAAATTGCTCCAAAGTGAATTGTACCAAATGTTTTGAGGAGAAAGCATAATCTAAAAAATGTTGTCTATTTGTCTTTGTTTATATACTTAAAATTTGATTATAGATAGTTACAAAGTTCAAAGAGATACATTGCAATATGTAAAAAATTTTTATGAATCTGTACATTTTTACAACTTAATGTGAAAGTATTTGATGTGACTTTACCATAAAAAGCTTTAGGGAATACAAAAACAAACTTAACTGATTTATATGAATAGCTAACATAGGCATTGCATCAACTCTAAACTAAACGGAAATAAAGTACAGTCTTCTAATTAGCATGAAATCAGACTCTATCCATTAAAAGAAATGTGGTCCTGTTTATTACAGACTTCAGGTTCTTTGTTGTAACTACAAGAAGGAGATTCTGGCTGAGGAAAAGGAAGAGGAATTTAGATGTGTGATAACTGAAGAACGAAGGTCAGATGCAAGACAACTAGAACCTTGGCCAAAATGACACCCCAGAATCTGTCCCTTGAAGTTGTTGCTGCTACCTCTGCTGAACTCTCAGCATTGTCATGGCTGCCAACACTGGAAGCACAGGCTACTGGACTTGCTGGCATTACTGCCCCCGTGGTCTAAAATCCACAGGTTGCATAACTGCTACTGCCTTCTCTCGGGGTGACTATTCATATGCTCTTCCTTGTACCATCAGCTAATATGGAGAATGTATGCTGGGACCCAGTTGTGTGCCCATGATCCAGGTACAAGAAAGAATGGCAAAGTAAATATCTGGTGATTTCGATCTGTATTTGGCATGTGGACTCTCCCCAAAAAGGATAGAAAATGTACCCAAAATAGAAAGGGTGTTAAACACTGCAAAACTAAAACAGTAAAAGAGATAGTGCCATGGGTGCCTGAGATTTTTTAAAATAACCAAACAGATTGTCAAACTTTACTTTTCTTTTACATTCTGATTAAATATTCAATAATTTCTAGTTAAACGTCTTATGATCTTATATATTTCATATAAAATTGGATGTTGATATATGATTTATATGTTTTACACGTGTATATTTGTTAAAATATGTACATACATGTATTTAATATAAAATATTATTTTTATAATTTTGTAATTTAAATAACATGTTTTCTTATTTACTAATTAGATATCCTTTAATGACCATAAAATCTATTCTATTTTGCCTTAGTTTAATAATAATAAAGAGTAAGGAAAATTTAATATGTTGAAAAATCACATATTTATATAAAATTAATTGAATTTTCTTTTATTAAAACATGGAAAGTAATCAACAGTAAATTGAAAAGCTAAACCACTGAAGTTACTTAGCTATTTCTTTTCTCTATGAATAAAATTTTTTTGATAAAACTTGCATTTGAGTCAAATAAAAAGAAAAAATATTTTTAATCTGCACTTTATATATATATATATAAGTATATATATATATAAAACAGATTTTCAGGTATATGAAGAGGTAACCAGGTGAGAGTGTACATTAGTTTGCATATGTGTGCTTGGGTCAAGTTAAGACCTACAATTACGTAATATAAAATGCAATAAAGAGTATGTAGTATATAAGCGAGTGGATGGCAGTTACGTTAGTAAGAAATACCTTTTTTATATTGATGGATACAGTGTTGAGAAACAAATTGTGTTCCAAAGTAGACAATGTCTTTCAAATAAACATGTATAGAGGCAAGTTACCTGTGGGAGTTTGGGATCTTTCAGATCTTATTATCCACACTTAAAATGTATTACAGTTTTCCACACATAGGGAGGACTATGTGAGAAGCTTAATTTTGGAAAGCAAAAGCTTTGGCGTGTTGAAATAATCTGACAGCAGTAGGGTCAGTTTAGCAAAAATGCACCATGTGAAATGACAGCTCAGGAAATTTACATAGTTGAAAAACAAAAGTACTTACTTTATTGCCATAACTACAGATTTATCCAAGTATAGGAGTAGTGAAGAAAACCCCCAAAATTCCTAGTGAATAATATTAGTCCTAGATATTCTTTTGACATCTTTCATCATTTCTGCTCAAGAAACACACTATTCTTTCAGATTCAAGGAGAGTTATATAGATACTTTCATAATATATTATGAAAATTGAAATTATTCAATATTTAAATTCCTCTGGCAATCCACACCATGATTGAATTTACAGTGATTAAAAAAGAAAATTGAGAAAGTTCATCTGAAATAAGATCATCCATGGAGACATATAATGTGGCAATTGCACATTATCAACTGTTGAATTGACTGTTGATCAGAGTTAGAGTTCGTTCATTAATGCATCCATTATTCATTTATTTAACAAATACTATGAAAGCCTATGATATGGCAAGAATCGTAAATGCAATGAATAAGATACTGTATCTGCTTTAATGAATCTAGAGTTTAGTGGAGAATAATTATGTTAGAGTAACAAATTATTTAAAAATCTAGAGGAATATCACATTCATTAGACCAGAGAGTAATTCATATCAATCATTAGTGTGTTCTTATTTTATAATATTTGCTATATTTGATTATATCTGTACTCTTAATTATACATTTTACAAATTTGACTTTAAATCAAATTAAAGAAGCTTTGCCTGGAAATATAATAAACATGATGACATATTAAATATGCATAATCTTTTCAAATAAAGGTAGATATAAATGCATAATCTAATTTTTTTACTCATGCAACATTTATAATTACCTGATGTCCCAGATTTTGGATAAACACTAGATTTGAGGGTGAAGAAAATCGTACAGGTGAAAATGATATTCATAGTAATATTGAAAATTAGAAAATAGGGATGATTCATCCACAAATTTGGAGAAAAGTCTTTTAGACCAGCAAGAGCAAATCTGAGAGAAGAGTAAACATACAAAAGCATGTTTTGATGGGAAAACTGCAAGAAAATGATATGTCTGCTCATCAAGTATGGACTTTATCTGTGAGATTCACCTGCCATCACTTCTCTCACAACTTCTTCTGAAAACAGAATGGTGCTGTGTCTCTCAAAGGAAAACCATTCCATGGGGGGACTGACTCTAGCTTTCTCTGCAGTGAGGGTGGGCCAAATGACACAGGCCAGAGGAACCATATTTATGAATTTCTCTGACCATAACATTTGATTCAGAAATGATAAGATGAATCACACACAGTACATCGAGCTAAACTGCATGATGTAAAATCATGTCCAAATTTTTTTTCTGGCAAATTTATTTTCTCTATATATCTAAAACTGTTGCTACCTTTAGCATGGGCATATTAGACAACACTTTAGATGTTGCTAAATATATGTTGTAATGAAGAAAAATGAGGAAAACTACATCTCAGTTAGCTCAGCCAGTAAAGATACAATTCACAGATGTGATATTATTCAGTATTGGGCAATGGCTGATAACTGAACATGTAAATGTATTAGAGCTTACAGGAGGCTGTTATTGTGTGTGTGTGCGTGTGTATTTGTGTGGATATATGTATGTGAATGAGGTAGTACAGTATTATCAATGTATAATGTGATATGTTAAAAGAGTGGTATTTGAGATTCTAGAGAAAATACTAAAAATAGTGCAAAGGGATATATCTAAAATTCAATAAAATAGTTAAAATGAAATATTAAAAAATTGATTCACCAAAAGAAGACAGGAAGGGAGAACATAACACAATAACCACAATAAAAGCAGATGATACAGGTAGAAAACAAGAGCAAAGATGGTACACTTTCAACCATGCCATTTATTACATTATGTATAAATAAGTTAAACACTGATTTAAAGACAAAAATATAAAACTGAATAAAAGAGAAGATTCAGTGATATGTGTTATATGTAATAAATTAAAATAAGTCAAGACCACTAGATCCATTTATATTTAACAGCTCAAGTTCTTTTGGCAAAAATTTGAGAGATAATTATAATGAGGAGGAGAAAAAGGGAGAGAAAAAGAGAGGGACTATTCATTTACTATTTGACATATTGACTATTTCATTAAGATATGAAGTACAAGAAATTACAAAATTTAGAAGTGTGGGATAATATGATTATATCAAGTAAAAGATAATAAATGAAGAAAATTATAAAATAAATAGCAAATGATTTCATATACAAAATTGTTTTCTAAGATATTATTCATAATTTGAAAATATTGAAATTTAACAAAATATTCCACACCAGAGGAATAATAAAATAAATTACAATATTATATAACCATATTGTAAACCTATATGTAGCCATTAAAATCATGTTTTCAAATAATATTAATACAAAAGAATTATGGTAATAAAATAACATTCAATGTATGATATGCTATATGTCATAATTTTGTAAAAACATTAATACTATAATTTTAACTGAATATATACAACAAATTTGGGCTCTTAAATTTGTGTATTATATTTTGCTATATTTTGTATGATTTTACAAAAAAGGATTCATTCTATGCATATTGAAAAAAAGTTATAAATTAAATATTAGTGTCTCTTTTCCTAAATATACTTAGAAAAATGGTTTAAGAGTATTGTGCCTAAAATTCACAAACTAAACAGATGTGGAATGAGATCTTATGATTAAAGTTTATTAATATGACTTTATATAGTTATAGGGTTATAGAATGCTATTAGATTCAGATTGCTTTTGTTTTTGGTAAAAATGAAAAAAATATTTTTAGGTAACTTTATCTATTTTGAAAAATCTTTAATAAAGGTAATTGACAGGAACCGAACATTTATTGATATTCTAATATTGCTCCTGGAAGTATAAGAAGCTAGTTGGTGTGAAACAATAAATAAATTAACAAAAATGATGCTATTTTTCCCTAGATTCACTCTTGTTTCTATTTCTCATCTTAAATTATGCTCACCTATATTGTCCAACAAAGGATATACAATGTCCAAATGGACATATACAATGAGTCAATCATGATTGAATGATTCCTGGTAAAATGCTAGCCATGTAAAACACTCAGTTTTAAATGTTATCAATTGGATCCAATTATTCAGCTACTACTGTTTAAGTTCCTAAATGAAATCTACTTCCCATTTTAAAGGCTGAAATCTTAAATTACAAATAAGTACCCTTCCTGGTTTTTATTATTAATATTATTTTTATTGACAGATCATAATTGTATATACTTAGGGAGTACAATGTGATATTTTGATATATATAATACAGTGTGCAATGATTAAATCAATGTGATTAGCATATCTTTCACCTGAATTATCTGTCATTTTTTTGTGGTGAGACATTTGAAATTTGCTTGCTTAATTATTTTGAAATATACACTATTATTGACTCTAGTCAAATCTATTGCTATGTGATAGATCTCAAAACCTATTCTTCTTGTCTTTATGAACTTTTATACCCTATGATCAATAATTCCCAATTCTCTCCCTCACCACGCACAACCCCCAGTCTCTGGTAGTCATCATTATACTCTCTACTGCTATGAGTTCAACTCTTTTTTTTTCCCTATGCATAAGTAAGATCATGTGGTATTTGTCTTTTCTGTGCCTGGCTAATTACACTTAAACATAATGTCTCTGTAGATTCATCCATGTTGTTGCAAATCACAGGATTTCCTCCATTTTTGAAGCTCAGTTGTATTCCATTGTGTATACGTAACACATTTCCTTTATCCACTCATCTGTTGATGGATACTTAGTTTGATTGGATATCTTCACTATTGTTAATAATGTTAATAATACGTTAATAGTGAACATGGGGGTGTAGTTAACTCTTTGATATACTGATTTCATTTTCTTTGAATATATACTCAGTAGTGGGATTACTGGTGGTTCTGTTTTAATTTTTTTAAGAAGTATCCATGCCATTTTCCATAATGGTTGTACTAATTTACACACCCACTGACAATGTACAAAATTTTCCTTTCCTCCACATTCTCTCCAAAACTTATCTTTCATCTTTTTGATAAAAGCCTTTCTAAAGTCAGATACCATGATGCCTCCAGCTTTGTTCTTTTCGCTCAAGATTGCTTTTGTGATCTTAGGCAAATTTTAAAATTCGTTTTTATATTTCTGTGAAAAATATCATATGCATTTTCACATGCATTGCTTTGAACATGTAGATTGCTTTGCATAATATGGACATTTTAAAAATAGCAATTCTTCCAATCCATGAACATGGGTGTCTTTTCATTTATTTGCATCTTCTTTAATTTTTTTATTCATTCTTTTATAATTTAATGTGTACATATCTTTCACCCTCTAGGTTAAATTTATCTGTAAGTACTTTACTTTTTATGATCTGCTTAGGTTTATACATTCAGAGACCTGAATGGAGGAGGCTCAGTTGTTTTCTCAAGTTGCGGCCTGGCCCAAGGACTGGTTCAAGTCCTAAAGATAGTAACTTTTTAGGTACTTTGATGGCATTTGCCTTAGCAATCTATTTATGCTTAATCCTGCACCATTAATTCCCCCCTTTATGCTGTAATATTCTCTTGGATTATAACAGCACAATATAGTCATTTAACCAGGAGTAAGTGTCATTTCATTGAAACTTTGCCAAAGTCCTATATTCTTGCCACTGCCAAATTAGATCTCTGCAAAAATTTGTTATATTTCATGACATACTTCCTTGTCCCAAGTCTAAACTGGAAAACACAAGGGTTTAGGTATTTGAAGAAAAACAATTAAATAGGCATTTCTTTTATCTTTGGAAAGGAAGCCAAATGATAGTTAGGTAAAAATGTCAGAAGAAATTTTTATATGGAGTAAAAGGACAGAAAATTCCATCATGTTTTACCTTTGCTCTTAGTGTGGTTTAGCAAAATAGTTTCTAAACAAAAAGAAGTATACAATTTGACTTAGTCAAAAGAATGTCTATATAAGAATTTTCACATGCGTATTATTAATAAAATTTGGATAATTGACAAAATGAAATATATTGATTAATGTAATATAATAAAAATAATCTAGAATTCAGCTTCTGTTTTGTATATGATAAGAATAATTTGTATATGCTAAAAATGTATTATTTATTATGCTAACAATAATTTGTTTATTATTTCATTTAATCTTTACTACTTTTTAAATGAAATTTTATAGATGAGGAAACTTATGTATAAAGAATTTTAAAAAGGCTGGGTGCAGGACATGTATAGACGCAGATACTTGGGAAACTGAGGCAGGAGGATCTCAAGTGCTTGAGCCCAAGAGTTTGAGGCTGTAGTACACTATGATTACACCTGTAAATAGTCACTTTACTTCAGCCTGAACAACATAGCAAGATACCATCTCTTAAAAATAATAATTTAATAACTTACTCATATTTACCTATTTCTGCTTAGTTTGTAAGTTCTTTGAAAACTGAAGTTATTTTCTATTCATTTTTCCCACAGTGTCTATAACTGTGATATGCATAATAAAGCAATACATACTTATTAGATGAAATACAAAGTTCTATAGTATGGGGCTGGTTTTATCAAATAGATTTTAGATATCTGGTCAGTATGTGCAGTTATTTTACTTTTATTGAAGAAAATATTTTTTCTTCCTTGAAAAGAAAAACTAAACATATAGCGATCATTGTCTGTTTAAATTATTTAATACTTCCAGAAAAATAACTGATAAAATATTGGCTCACTGATTTAATAAGTATTTTTTAGTAATTTGAAGATACAGAGAATCAGAAATTCTAAGAGTTCTGGAACTCAACCCTTGCTTTGGGCAAATTCTGTACATCAAAAACCAAACAAGGGGGTAGAAGACATAATTTACAGAAGGTGCTCTAGGCAAGCTGAAAGCGCAACTCCAAGCACCTACTGTTCTGAGATACATTGGCCTGCACTTTGGGAATCAATGGCTTTCCTGGAATGAAAATGCACACTTATAAATGTGTTATTTAGATTATAATTTGTTTACACCAATGAGATCACCTATGCTGAAGATTTACAATATGCTATAATTATAATATATAAATCTATCTAAACAATATAAAAGAATTTAATAAAGTAATGTTTCAAACTACTCCTGATTATAAGTAAAATGTAACGACTAAGTAACATTTTTACTTTAAGTTGTTTTTAGAAGTAAATGTTTTAATGACAAAACTATCATTTAAATTCTAAGTGATCTTCATTTTCTAAAGCTTAAATTATAAGAGATAGTCAGTGTACTCAGTATTCCTCATACAGAGAAGAAAACTATTTATGATTGTAAGAGCTCAGAACATTTCTCTTTTCTATACCTAACAGGTACAATGAACACTATATGGGTGACAGGCCTGAGCATTACAAAAGTGATCCATGTAACCAAAAACATTTGTACCCTCATAATACTTTTAAGTAAAATAAAATAAAATAAAATAAAGTAAAATAACTCAATTGCAAGTTTCATAGTAAAATCACCTCATTTCCTACAGAAAGTAAATTATGTCTCAGTTAGGTTCACATTACTACGTATTTCCCCTCAAGCTTTACCATTTCTATTTATCCAATTAAACCAAATTTAAACAAGAAAACAGTAAAACTATGTTCCAGTTCAGCTTATATTCTTCTAAACTGTACCATGCCCTGAAATACACAAAAACACACACACATTTTTATAGCACACATTTTTGTAGGCTGAGAAATTTACTCTCAAAAACTTAGACCAATGAGGAGGCAGGTCCCTAAATATTTAGTTCATGTGATATTAATGTGGCTTTCATGAAGACTTAACTTAATTTTACACTTCCTTTAGGCCATACTCATGTTACTTATGGTTCTGCATAGCTAACCACTTTCTCATAAGTCCCAGAATCCAGAATTGAGAGATTTTACAGAATTAAGTACAAAGGAGTACACACAAGTATTAGAATCCTCAAAGGAAGGAGAAAAGTTCAAATATCTATGTCTATGCAGATAAAATAAAAAATTATGAGTTCAGCTGTATAATTATACCAAAAACAAATCACTGAAAATATTCTCATATATTTTTTTATAACATGGTACTTCTAGCTGAGAATTTCCCTATAGAGATAAATTATTTTTCCATGTTATTATTCTTGTTGCTGATGAGTCCTGCAAGAAACAAAATATAAAATTGTGTTCACCTTCTTTGGAATAGAGTGTCTTGCTATTTTCTTCTATTTATTTTCCAAGTAAATACTTTAGTTATTTTTTAGCTGGAAAAAAACAGTGTATATTGATTGAAGAATAGTATATGTTGATCAAAATTTAAATTTATACTGAGATGAAAGAAAACTTCTTTTTATGTCAAAAATGTCTTATTATTAATATCTCTAAATTTATACCAATTATTTTTCCATTCTAAAATTTTGGGATATTTGTGAGGGCCTCTGAGATTTTTTATAACTATTATATAAAATATTTCAGATTTGTTCATTTAGCTCTTGAAAATATATATTACTGTAAATATTTTTATTTTTTTAATTTAGACAAAATTCAAGATTTCTGTCATGCATTAATCCTCTTCCTCTGCTTCTATTACCAGGACATAGTCCTAAATAAGATAACAGTCATGTGTATCTATACCAACCTGAAGATATTTGAAGTTTTGATTATTGATGTATTAATAATCTTTGCTAACATGTTTTAAATCACTTTCACTATGTATATTTGATTTGATAGCAATAAGAGATAAAGTGTATTGAACTGATTTGATTTCTTCCAGTTTTTAGCTATACAGACCATAGAAATATAATTATATGAAACTTTCCTCTTGATACATCTGTAACAGCTATGAACCTTAACTCTAAGAATAGAATGACTCCACCTTTATTATATTACTCATAGAATGAGTCATCCATGTAAAATTATCTTTTGAGCATAGATTTTTAAATAAAATGTGACTGATTTACATTTCTAGCCCTTTTTTATATGTTTTGGGTAAGTTATTGAGTTAACTAAACTTCACTTAATTCTCCTTTATAGCAGAACCAATAATTCTTACTTCAAATAATTTTGTAAATAATATATTTAAAACTCCATATTTGTACATGCCTTATACTTAAATCTTTTATCCATCTTGAATAAATTTTGTGAGTAGTGAGAGATATCGATCCTGTTTCATTCTTCTGCATGTGGCTATCCAATTTTCCCAGCAACATTTATTGAGTAGGGCTTTTTTTCCTCCAGTGTATATTGTTATATGCTTTGTCAAAGATCAGTTGGCTGTATGTGCATGGAACAGAACAGAGAACCCACATATAGATTGCCTTCCAAGTTTAGCTTAAACACCAAGTTGGTCTTTTAAATACCAAGTGGTTCTGATTGGAATTAAATATATTATTGGTTTTCCCCAGAGTGAACTGAAATAAACACTTGGCTCACAAAATTCAGTGACAGAAAATCTTCTGGTTAATTCTTTCTTTATTCCTTGTCACTACACTCCATAAGCCACTCTTGAAGTTGAGTTTAATGAAAACAAATAGCTGTGTTATGTTTCATTCACATGATAACACAATTGGAATCTCTTTGATTCAAGAGAAATAAATAAGAAAAGCTAATAAGAATACAATATAATGTAACTTTTGAAAGGAATAAATGCATAATTATTGTAACTGTTTTTTCACTGTGAATAACAAGGCAATTACTTGGAAATTGTATCTTTTGGAATAACCTTCCTCATACGTCCCCTGAAAGTCCAATTACTCATTTCTACATGCACAGTTTAATGGAAAACAAACTCTGATAAACACAAGACCATACAGGTGGGCATAATTATTCTTTTTTTTTTTTTTTTTTTGTCTGTAATGGTCTCAGAGATGAGAAGAAAAATTAAACCTAAAAGTTAAGATGACATGATAGGTGATGGACATCTCCACTGTTGCCCTAATAAAACTGGAAAAGCACATGTCTTATGTCAGGAATTATATTTGCCATTAATATGTGTTTCAAATTTTAGCATGAGAGGCATTTTTTAAGTTTCCAGTTTATTCTGTGGTTCACAGATGAGTAACTGGCGTGAGTGCAACCAGCATGGAAAGTCCTTTGTAGATAGATGTAGGTTTGAGAGAAATCAACTTCCCAACACCCACCAGCATCCCATCACACTATGTCAAGGAGACATTTGGTTAATTTTCAGAAATATTTAATAGATTTATGGGAAATACTAAAAATAATTTATTCAGTTCAACTCACAGGAGTAATACATTATTCCAACTTTATTTTTCAATCTCTACCAAAACTAATTGGTGCTAGTTTAAAGGCAAGTAAGGAGAGAGAATTCTCCAATTAAAGAGTTATTTAAATGTGTCTAACTCTGAATAAGCAATAAGAAGAATTTTAATTTAGAGGTCTACTTCTAAATTGGATCTCTGAAACCAAATCCCAAAATTAATATATAAAATTATTGATGATAATCAGACATATTAAAATGATATTAAAACACAGTATGTTCGAGTCACAGCTTGTTTCTATAAACTTAGTATGGCTATTAATAGTTTATGATTCTAAGAGATTAGGTTTTTTTAGTTCTATGTGAGTAGCAAGGATACACATGTGAAATGAGTGGTGCTTACCTCACTGATGTGTAGTTCCGAGAGAATAATTCTGCAAAATAGATAATAAAATTAGAGTTCATAAGGAATCTAAGAAGAAAGTAATGAAGAAAAATACAAAAGAGAGAAACAGCAAATTGCTGTGAGATGAATATGGTACTTTGGAACAGTGTAGATTGTGAACAATCTCAGAAAGTAGGGTGTTCAGAAAGATGTCAATAAGAAATATTTAATAAGAATGTGAAAACTACTTGTCAGCTACTTGTACATAGGTCTCTTAGGAGGATTAGGCTGGGATAGAGATAAATGGGAAATTAAGCTGGACATAAGGGAGATTGAGTCTAAGATTTGGAATAATACCAGATAGAAATAAAGAAGAGGCAGAGGGGAAAAAAATCAGAAAATTTAAGAGTTTGGAGTTAAAGATGCTTTTAAAGAAAAAAGCTCTCCAGGATTTATCAGAATAAGTAAATTTAAGATAATTAATACCAACTGATACAGGAGTTACACTTTCAAATATTGAAGGTTGATAACACTCTAACATTAGCAATATTAAATAAATGCTCTCTCTATGCCAGGCACTGAACTAATGACTTTACATGGATTATATTTTCAGTGTCACAAAAATGATATGAAGGATGTAATATTTTTTGCTTACAAAGAAATCAAAGCAAATTATGCTAAAGATATATAAAAGTTAACAGTAGAAGAATAGAAATGTATAAATATAGATATATAAATATCTCTGTGTGTGTTCACGCGTGTTTGTATGTATATTTATACACACATCATGCAAACACTAGTGAAAAATAAGCTAGAGTAGTCACATTAATATGAGATAATGTAGACCTCAGAACAAGAGGTATTCTTAAGAATAAAGAAGGACATAGTATAATGATAAAGTAGTTCATTCTTAAGGAAGATACAACAATTATGAAGGCCTATGCACCTAAAAACAGACCTTCAAAATACAGGAATGAAAAAATAATAGGACTAAAAAGAGGAATAGGCAAATCCATGTTTAATTAAAGTTTTCAACATTCTCTTCTCCGTACTTGATAAAACAAGTAGACAGAAAATCAGTAAAGGTATAGAAAATCTGAACAACACTATAAACCTAATTGATGTATATCAGAACATTGAAGGTAGGAAGAAAAGAATACATTTTTCCCTACAAGTGAACATGTTACAGTCACCAAGATATATTATATTCTGAGCTGTAGTGCCCAAATTTAAAATTTTTTTATTTTTATTTTTTATTTCACCATATTATGTGGGTACAAATATTTAGGTTCACGTATATTGCCCTTGCCCCACCCGAGTCAGAGCTTCAAGTGTGACCATCCCTCAGACAGTATGCATCGCATCACACTCATTATATATGTATATACCCATCCCCTCCTCCCCCCTCCCATCTGCCCAACGCCCGATGAATGTTATTCCTATATGTGCACTTAGGTGTTGATCACTTGAAACCAATTTGATGGTGAGTACATGTGGGGCTTATTTTTCCTTTCTTGAGATACTTCATGTAGTAGAATGGGTTCAATAATTCATACAAAATATGCCTTTGAGTGAACCACTAAAGAATTAAACTAGAAATTTTAATAACTGAAAGATATCTTGGAAATCCGAAATATTTAGAAAGAAAAAGACATATATTTATATGTATAACTCAGGGAGTCTGATGGAAAAATTAAAAATTATTTTTATATGTATAAAAATGAAAATACAATGTATCAAAATAGAAGGACACAGCTAAATCAATGCTTAGAGAGAAATTTATTGCATAAAGTGAAAGTTTATAAAATAAAGGTCTCAAACAAATAATCAAAGAATATGTTTTAAAAATTAGAAAAGTAAGAGCAAATTAAATTTAAATCATGAGAAAGGGAATGATAAATATAAGAGCAGAAATCAAGGAAATTAAAAGAAGAATAACAATAGGATATATTACCAAATCAAAAGCTGGCTCTTGGAAAAGATCAATAATATCGATAAATGTCTAGCCAGCCTGACAAGTAAAAAAGTGGAGAGACATATATTACCAGGATCATAATAAAAATAGAACATCATTATAGATACCACAAATAATAAATGAATAATTAAAAGATGAAACAAACAACTCTTCCAATAATTTTGAAAATTTAGATAAAATGGAATGCTTTTTAAACTATCAATACTAACTCAAGAAAAAATAATCTTAATAGTACTAAAATTATTAAAGTAATATAATTTATAACTCAAAACCATCCAACAAAGATAGCTTCAGGCACAGGATGTTTAATTGGTGAATTCTCCCAAATATTTAAGAAAAAAATAATGCAAATTCTACACAATGTCTTCCACAAAATATAAGTGGAAGGAACATTTTCCAATGTACTGTATGGGGCCAGCTTTAGCCTAATATCAATTCCCATGAAAAGACATTACAAAAAGTGAAAAACACAGACAAATTCTCTCCTTTACACATATGCAAACATCCTCACAGTATTAGCAAATCCAATCCAATAAATATAAAACGGAGAATGAATTGATAGGAAAAAATATTCAATTATTGTTAGGATGCCAATTATCTCCAATTTGATTTATAGATTCAAGAAAATTCCAGTCAAAATGCTAATAGGTTTTTATCAATAAACTTTTCATTAGTAAACTTTTTCTAAGCCTTATATGAAAAAGTAGAAGAATTACAATTGTCACCAAAAGTCAAGTAGCCAAAATAATTTTGACAGAAGGTCAAAGTTAAAGGGCACACCATACATAAATAAAGACTCGCCATAAAAGTAATCAAGGTTGTGTGATATTGGTGAAATAATAAACATATAGGCCAATGGAACAAGAGAGTTCTACAAATAGACCCGTTTGAATAAAGTCAATAGATTTATCACAGAGTTGTGAAAGCTATACAGTGGCAAAAAGATTGTCTTCTGTCTTAGTTTTTTTATTGTTGCTATAAAGGAATACCTGAGGCTGGTAATTTATACAAAAAAGGGATTTATTTGGCTCATTGTTCTGCAGGTTGTACAAGAAGCATAGTGCCAGCGTCTGCTTCTGGTGAGGACCTCAGACTGCTTCTACTCATGACAAAAAGTGAAGAGGAACCTGCAGGTACAGAGATCCCACGGAGAGAACAACCAGAACTCTCACATTGCTGTTGCGATTGCCAATTGGTAAAGCCATTCTGGAAAATAGTTTAGCTGTATCTTATGAATTAAACATATACATGATAAAAGTATTATACTCCTACATATCTACCCCAAAGAAATGAAAGTTTATGTTCATCTAAACCTTAGATGTTAATGTTTATGGCATCTTTACTTATAATTACCAAAAACTGAAAACAATCCAGATGTCCTTCAAATGGTGAATGACAAACTTTAGTATATGTACACATATTATGGAAGTCTTGGAATACCACTGAACAATAAAAGAGAACAAACTATTGATACATGAAAAAATATGGATAGATCTCAAATGTGTTTTCATAAGTGAAAGAAGTCAGACTCAAATTGCTACCTATTGTTTGATTCCATCTGGAAAAATCAAGCAATAATATGAAAGCAAAGTAGAGCCAGAGATTGACTACAAAGAACATTCAAAGGACTATCTAAGTTGACGGAACTGTGTATATACTGACTGTGGTGATAGATAAGTGACTGTATTAATTTACCAAAACCCACAGAATGTACACACCAAAGGCTAATTGTGCTTTTTGTAAATTAAAAATAGAAATACCATTCAATCCAGCAATAGCACTATTAGGCATCTACCCAAAAGAGCAAAAAACATTCTATAATAAAGACATCTGCACCCGAATGTTTATGGCAACACAATTCACTATTGCAATGATGTGGAAACGACCCAAGTGCCCGTCAATTCATGAGAGGATTAATAAAATATGGTATATACACACAATGGAATGTTACTCAATTATAAGAAACGACAGTGATCTAGCTCCGCTTATAATTTCCTGGATTGAGCTTGAGCCCGTTATCGGAAGTGAGGTGACACAAGATCAGAAGAATGGGCTCCACATGTACTCGCCATCAAATTGGTACTAACACTATAGTGATCACATGCTGGTAGTATTCTCCAGGGATTAGGGGATTCGGGGAGTAGACTCACAACTGAGGGACATGGTGAACATTGTAGAGGGAAAGGGCATGCCTCTAACCATTGCTAGGGAGAGGCAAAGATATAAAATGTAACCAAAATGTTTGTAATTTCATAATTTCCTAAAACAAATTTTAAAAAAGTCCTGTATATAGGATACATGTTCACAAACGCTATTTAATTCTACTCCCCAAAAGAACACATAAATGAAAAGCACACATTGATAATTCTCTACATCATGTATTTAATAATTTTAGATTTGTTCATACCTAAATCTTGTGATTCTAAATCCAATGATCTTATTACACCATGATAAACAATATAATTAAATAAACTATATTGTAGGGTATATTCTTATTTTTAAATTCTCCTTTATATTTTCCAATTAATTAAAGATATTTATATATTTCAGCTTGACAAATGTTTGGTGTATTCCCAAATGCTATTCAGAGTAGAAGAAATAGTTTATGTACTATTGACCCCACAAATGCCTTGAAGTTTTAACATCTAATTTAGCATGCACAGCACATATTTTTAGGTAAGTATCATTGAATTATTTATCAGGGTGTAGTAGTCAAAATGGCTTTTACCCTATTACTAAAAGCAGGCTTCTGACATGATGATGTTACATTTAATCATTTAGAAGGGTAAGCTGATGAAAGCAATTTTCCTTCCATTAAAATTAATTATTTAATGCAATACTGCATTAAAAATAAATCATTGTTTCTCTCATTTTTATTTTGTAATTATTTTCATACAACTTAACTACTTTGGTCCATGTCTAGTTTTTAAAGTTATTGTCTATTCTATTATTTTATCTACTCTTTTACAGACGTGTTTTAATAGGTGCTAGCAAGTCACATGTTTTTTTAATAGTATCAATAAGCTATAATGATATTGGGATAATTCAAGTTAGAAAGCCAACTAAGGAGAAAGAAAAGTATTGATTTTAAATTCAGTCTAAATCCACATAATTCACAATAACTCATTCTTAGTAACTATTGACAACTAATCTCAGTATTTCTGAAAATATCAGCCTTTTGTTCCCATTACTACTCATCATTGCGAATGTCTGTGTATATGTGTGTGTGTATAATATTTGGCATTCAGAACAATGGGGTCCGCTACTTTTATATTTCCAAACATGCCTTGTTATTATCTCTTTTTCTTACCTCTAAGGAAAAAATAAACAATAAATATAACAGATGTAATGGTATTCTGAAATAATGTTAACTTACCCATTAGAAAACTTATTTTTTGGTATGTAAATAAAAAAAAGAAGATTGAGGCAATTTTCTAAGTATTAAAGGATGAACATAAAAAAATAATTGAGACAAAAGTTGATGTTTGTTCTTGTTCAATAAAGTCTGCCATTATTCTTCCATTTTTATGACTAAATATGCAAATAAAAAGATGATGATATTCTCATGATATAAGCAGGAAATGGAAAGAGCTATTCTGGAAATTGCCAAGCTTAGGATGACAAAACATTGTGAGAATAATCTAAGTAAGCAGTAAAGATGTCTTTGACATAAATTTCTTTTTTTTACTATTAAAGAGATTTTAAAATTCACTTTTTTTCTTTTATGCAGACATTACTGATAAACTTTCATAACAGCATTTCAGGACATCGTGGTTGACATTTCTTGAAATTAACCTAGCAAAGGGAAGGACAAAGGGCACATTTTCCCTTTACTGATAAGTATGGAGGGTTTTGCAGCACAACTCCTATGAATATTAACAATGCCGATAACTGATCCAGTAGAGGATGACGGCTCGTTCTCAGCAATCACAGTCCATCACGTAGAGTCATATTTAGGGACTGTACCATTGCACGTTATGGTTCTTGGGCACCCTTTAGCTTGCAGATTCTTGACACAAAAGACAGTTACAGTGTATTTATAGCCTTTAAGGTCACTGATCATTGATATGATGGACCATTATGTCTCCGTAACGTGTCGGCTGTTGGAACTATTGGTCTATTAACAGAATCTCTCCTGCGCTAACACACATACACTATGAGTCCATCTGCCAAACATACTTATGAAAGAATTGCTCGGATCTGTTCTGCATACCCATGCTAAAGTAATTTCAATTGACAAAATGATGCTTCTGTGTATCTATCATGCGTATACCTGAAAGTCCTTGAGTATTTTTACCACTTTCCTTATTAGTGATCTGTAATATTCTGGTTAATTATATTATAACAAGCTAGTATAGCAGTTAATAGCAATGTTTATAAATCTCTTCTTTTTAACTTTGACTCCTAAAAAGGAGCAGATAATTTCTTTTTTAAAGATTTCAGTTTTTGCAAAATAGAGTAATTTTGAAGAAACGTTCATTGTTGTTAAGCTTTTTGGAGAATAATTATCATTGATATCCTGTTTCCTAAATCATTAATTCATTAGTATTTCCCTTTTAATTGCTGCATGTCAACTATTTCTTTTTATGGTTGAGATAATTTGGGATTTATAAAAATAGTGCAGGGGTTTTCTATATACCTTTGTTCCTGCTTCTACTTTAGATTATTGTTTTATACAATGATAAAATATTTTTAAAATTTAAGAAGGTAATATTGGCACAACACTATGTACTGAAGCACAGACTTAACTACAGGTTCAGTGGTTTTCTCATAATGTCTTTTTTCTATTCTTTGATCCAATCTAGGATCTCACATGCTCTTTGTTGTCATGTGTCTTTGATTTCCTTTAATCAGCAAGAATTCTTTAGTCTCTCCTTATCTTTCATGACCTTAACACTTCTAACATTAGGATGATACATAGTTTTATTTTCTAACCCAGCTAACCTTGCTCCTTTGTATTTTTTCTACATCCTGCTAGATAACTCAGTATTCTTCCTTTAGCTCATCTCTATTTACAGCTTATGTAGCTCAGCTAAAGGAAACCAACTGATGCTTTCTATATCCTGTCTAGAAATATCCTCAGTCACATCCATCTATTCATTAGGTACATTTTCCATTTTTCATGTTATCACTGTTGAAAATTTTGTTGACCTTTCTGCTGCTATATAATACTGTTTCTTTTCTTTCAGCTTCCAGTTATTTTTATTCCCACCACTTTTTCTTAAACTTTCACCAACAGACACTTTGAGAACAATCAGACTTCTAAAATCCTCCTCCAGGCCCTGCAAGCTTTCTGAGCAACTCAGTCCCAAAGACAATTTCTCATATTTTAAGTTTTTGTTGTGTGAATGCCTCACTCTCAGTTGCAAATTACGCTCAGTGTATCTATTGCTGCATAATCAACTACTCCAAAACAGTGGTTTAAAACAAAACCTTTTATTTTAACTCATAGGTTCTATGAGTCAGGGATATGGACAGGGCTCAGTTAGTGGCTTGTTTTTCTCTTCATGGAGTTGTCAGGTGACAGACAGGCTGCTCTAAAGAGTTTAAGATGTCATCATTCACATGGTAAGTGTTTGGAAGAGGTGGTTGTAAGTCTGAGATCTTTTGGGAATGCCAACTGAAACTCTATTTGGATTCTACAGCTTATTGGTCTTAGGATAATTGAAGCTTTTACATGGTGGCTGGATTTACCAAAGAGTACTAGATGAAAGGTCCTCATAGAACATTGAAGTCACCCAGTGTCACTAATACTGCATTCTATTGGTCGAGAGTCAAACATTCAACAAAGATTAATGAGTTGACAATTCGATGACACCTCTGGAAGAGAAGATTATTAAAAATATAAGACATCATTTTAAAAATCACCACACCAAGAAGAGGTTTCTTTTTTATTTCTTTTTCTATTGCCACAAAATAAATGGAAATAGGACATTAATGATCTCTAATCATTTATCAAGAATCCATGCCCCTCTTTATTTTTTTCACATAATCAGCTATTTATATTTCACTAAATGTATTTACTTCAGAACTAACAATACTACCTTATAATTTCATATCAAGACATATTTTTAAAAATCTGCTGATAATATAGTAGACAAAGGTAAGATGTCTTCTCCACCAAATGAGAGGCTGCTATTAGATCCACACCCCAGGGAAAAAAGGCAGAAATCTGTAAAGATTTCAACAACTTAGAAAAAAACAAAGCAGTTTTAAATAAAAATTATAAGACAATAAAAATAAGACCATAAATCAATAAAATATTAAGAAAAGTTGGGGGAATATTAAACAAAATATGATCTTTAAATGTATGAATGAAAAGATATTTTATGGAAAGACTGCAAAAGTAAAAGAGATTGTGAAAAGAAAACAATATGTAGAGTAACAAAGGGAAAGCACCAAGTACACATATATTTGAAAGATAATTACTTTATAAATTCCTATATACTAATCACTTAGAAAACCTAGAAAGAGAACATAAATTTCTAAAAAAAAATTAAATGTCAAAATACTGTAAGAAATAAATGATTAACAATAATAGTAAAATTAAATATTCTTAAAAATCCCTGCGTTAGTCATAGTCATATGTAGTAATCAACTTGTGTAAAATTTTAAGAAATATAAAATCTTTATCATATGCTTTATTATAAAAATGAAAAAAAGGAAAGAAGGAAAGCTCTTCATTTCATTCTTAGCATCTATTAAAAGCTTGGCATCAAAGTCAGATATTGAGAGCATACAAAATGAAATAAATTAAAAGTTTAATTCACACATGAAAATAAAGCAATATGGTGTGTGTGCACTTAGCTAAAATATGAGTCCATAATAATTACCAATCTAACATATAATTATAATCTATTTATATAATTATAATTTAGATAAAAGCAAGAAGAATTTGTCAAATAAATGCAAGGACAGATATAGTATGGAAACTCTGTCAATATAATTTACATTAATGGACTAAAAGGAAAATAAATACTTGAAAAAATATAATTCCTTTTATGGGCTAAAAGAACAAATTCAATTATAGGGAGATTCCTTTAGTTTCATAAAGTAAAAAAAGCGTAAAGAAGAGAAAGGGAAAAACAAAGAAAAGAGAACCTACAGTAGACATTATATTTGACTGTAGATGCCTTCCCCTAAAGATCATTAAAAGAAAGACAAGGTTACCATCATCAACAGTATTAAAAATCCCTAGCCAAAGAAAAGAAATTCGAAGAATAAGTACAAGAAGGGAAAATGTCACAATAATAACTAATTCACAGAATCAATAAAATCTTAGAATAAATAAGAAACTCAACAGGGCTGTCAAATACAAGACCAATCAATAAATTTCAGTACTGTTTCCCTCTACAATAACAGCACACTAGAAAATATGTTAGAAAGTAATGTTTATATTTGCAAAAAAAAAAAAAACTATGAATTTTCTTGGATTTAACTAAGACCTTTTTGGAAAAACTAAAATTTATGAACTGAAATAAATGGCCTGAATATATGAAAAAAATAAATACAAAAGTTTAAAATATAAATGTAAAAATAAATCAGTATATTCAGTAAATATATTCTCCATATGTCACAGAAAGGCCACATGAGGACAAGCCAGGAAGAGGCCCTCACCAAGAAATCAACCATACTGGCACCTTAATCTCAAACTGCCGGCTTCCAAAACTTAGAGAAATAAATGTTTGATGTTTAAGCCACCCTGTCTCTGATCATTCATTACTGAAGCTGAACTTCCTAAGACACAGACGGACAATCCAAACGTACAAAAAGAAATAAAGAAATACTTGATCTCTCCAGAAATTAGTGAAATGCAAGCCAACACAGCACTGACATAAATCAGGTAATCATCCAATTGGCAAAATTAGAAAGATGAGTCACTAAATGAATCAAATAAAGAAAATCTCTTTTTTCCCACCCAAAATTAAGGGATAAAAGGTAGGACTATGGCACATGGAAACCATTTCATTCATGCAAAGGTCAAAGTCAGAGGCAACTTAGTCTGAGAGTTAAGTGAGCTGTCTCATTCGAATTCTAGGATTATCAAGATATATTCACTACATAGCACAGTTTGAAAATGGATTGAGCCTTTACCACATGGGAAGATTGCCCGGGTAAGGTTTATGACACATGGCAAATCAGTGGAGAACCCTGTGGGCCCACTTGAACCCAAGAGGGAAAAGAGAGTAGCAGAATCAAATAAATAATAGCAGAACATAAATGGGTAATGTGCTCATGCTATGTAATAAAAAATAAATATCAAAGGAAAATAAAGTGATATCTTCTATTTCATGTAAAATAAATTATACAAAGAGTAGCATAACATTGCTCTTATTGTAGTAAATAAATACTATCACACACACAAAACCATATTTGTACAGGTGAAATAAATAGGTGTTATATAGGGACAATAATTATAGTTAACTTTTATTCAGTATTTTACATACATTATTACTTTGAAATAAGTACATGTGAATAAACTGAGGCACAAAAATGCTAAGTAATGTGGCCACTTTCTTGCAGCTTTACAATGATAATTTCGAAATTCTCCATCCCTGCTTACAGTCTTAATGTTCTTACATCCCTTGGAAATCTAATCCTTAGATAGCAATAAATGTGGGTCAGAGGACTATTTTTTCAAATTATCTCTCATTAATACTACTTCTCTGTCCCCTCTTAAATCTCCATTGCCAAAATGAAAATAAAATTGAACAAACTACATATAATTCTCTTAGATCTTTGCCTGCTTTGACCTTCCAAGTAACCAAATCAAGTTTGGATAAAGTTTTTGGATCACTTTTTTTGTAATTTATGGTCCTGATATTACCAATAAACTAAGGGAACTATATTTGGGCCCTTTTATGGTCTGCCAACGTATCTATTGTTGCTGTTGATTTGGAGTTAAAGGACTCGGCACAGACCCCTGGAGGTCAAGGTCTTGATGTCTCCGTCAAGGGCATGACAATTGGCCTCAGTCACACTGCTTGCAGCAGCTGCCACTACTTCCTGCTGTCTATGTTTTGGGCACCATTTTGCTGCAAGGCTTGATTTCAGGTGAACTAAACCATCCCCCAATGAAATTGGTGCCTGGGACCTCCATGGCAATCAACCTTTTTCTGAGGCCCACGGCTGCAATGTTCCAATGGCAAACTGAAAGCAACTTGCCTAAAGGGGAAACATTTTCCCATCTTTTATATCACTCCCTCTGACTCTGGCCAAAGTGGGCTCTAAAATTTACGAGGTGTGTGGTCTAGTAAATTTACTTAATTTTTCTGTGATATACTTTTGTATTGTATTAGAGATTTCACAAGATAAAATATTAAGGGTTTAGGCTAGAGTAATCTTGCTCTCAACTCTCAGATTTATTTCCCTGACACCACTTCTGACACCAAATGTGTAGTATTGTCTTCTCTACTGACAATCCACTCTCCAACTCTCTGACACCAACTGGGTGTCCAACAGCTCAATGCAATTATGACACTAACAACCAGAGTTAGCACAGAGTCCACAGGTGAGGGCTCAATCCCCCAAGGACTGCTCACACTTCAGTCACTTGTTGAAAGTTCTGAGGCTAGAGGGAACTCTCATATTTCTGATCTACTAGCTATAAATCAGAGTTTCCCACAACTCCCTTCACATTCTGTAGAATGACTCACAGAACTCAGGAACACCCTTTATTTACTATTACAGTGATGTGCCACATACCAATGGTTCAGTCAATGACAGATGGCATGTATAATGACAGTCCTATAAAATTATAACCATATTGTTTTCTGTATCTTTTTGGTGTTTGAGATATATTTAGATACATAAATACTTCTCAATCGTGTTACAATTGCCCAGAGTGTTCAGTATAGTAACACATTGCACAGGTTTGTAGCCTGGGAACAATAGGCTTTACCATGCGAAGACTGTCTAGAAAGTATCCAGCCATTGCTAATATAACAAGAACAGTTATGGCTGGATACTTTCCAGACAGCCCTCTTATAACCTAGGTGTATAATAGGCTATAGCATCTAGATTTGTATAAGTACACTCTATGATGTTCACACAATGACAAATTGCCTAACGACACATTTCTCAGGATGTATCCCAGATGTTAAGTGATGCATGGTTGTAAAGGTTTATTATAAAGGATATGTATCAGAAATAGCCAAATGAAAGAGATTCATAGGGCAAAAGTATGGAGGTGGTGACACAGAGCTTCTATGTCCTCTCGTAATGGAATCTAGACTTGCCACCCTCTCAGCTGGTTGATGTGTTCAACAATCTGGAAGCTCCCTGAACCCTAGTTTAGGGGTTTTTATAGAGGTTTCATTGCATGGCATAATTGATTAAGTTATTGGCCATTGGTAACTGGACTCAATATTGGCCCCCTTCCCTTCCTAAAGGGTAGGACTGAAAGTTCTAACCCTTTTAATCATGCATTGATCTTTATGGAAACAAGCTCCTATCCTGAAGTTTTCTAGATACTCCTAGTCACCAGCCATCTCATTAGTATCCAATAGACACTCTTATCACTCAGGAGATTCCAAGGGTTTTGGGAGCTCTATTCCAGAAACTCAGGACAGAGACCAATACATTTTCATTATACTACATTTGGTAAATGACAATTATTGTTAATGATCCTAAAGTCCTAAAGTCCTATTCAGTATGCCACCAGTAAATTGGGCTAATTCCATTCAAAAAGAATTATAGCTGTCTCTCCTATCCATGACAGATTGGTTCCAGGACCTCCTTCACATAGAAAAACCAGAGAATGCTCAAATCCTCGGTACAAAAATAGTGTACTATTTGCATAAAACCTATGCACACACTCCTGTATACTTTAAATCATCTCTAGATAACTTATAATCATACATTATTTAATACAATGTAAATATGATTTAAATTGTGACACTATATTGTTTAGAAAATAATGACAAGAAAAAAGAAGCCTGTACAAGTTCAGTACAGACACAATTTTCTTTTTTCCCAAAATTGATTGAATCCACAGATGCAGAACCCACAGAGATAGAGGATTGATTGTATTTTTAACAGTTTTTTTTTTAAAATACTACCCATTTTTTCCCTCTGCCCTTGAATTTCCCTCCATATTCATCTCTAGATTGAGCCATAAAAGCATGGGGAAATGATTGTGGTGAATTTGAGTAACATTCACATTATAAAATTTTAAAAATTCTTATTTATGTAATGACTTTATAGTCATTGTTAGATCAAGCTTGCTTTAACTGATTCCCCTTTTCCCTCAGCATGAATTACATAAATAAATAAATTCCAAGTAGTCCCAAATAAGTCTCACATGAAGCATGCCAGCATTCTTAGTCATGGCTAAGCCTTAGAGACAGCTTGGGCTCAAATAGAAATTCTTTCCACCTGAGAAACAGTATTAAGTGTGAACACATAAAATGGACTGTCTTATTTGCTCAGGCTGTCAAAACAAAATACTACGGACTTGCTGGCTTAAACAGTAGAAATTTATTTCTTATGGTTCTGGAGGCTGGAGGCACAATATCAGGATGTCAGTATGGTCAGGTTCTAATGAGGGCTCTCTTCCTGGCTTGCAGATGTCCTTTGGGTTGTGTATTCACATGAGGGGTGGGGAGAGAAAGAGAGAGAGAGAGAGAGAGAAATCTCTTTCTCTCCCTCTTCTTATAAAGACACTAATTCCATCATGAGGGCCCTCCCTCATGACCTTATCTAATTTTATCTCACAAAGGCTTCATCTCCAACTATCGTAATCAAACTATCATCAAATAAATAGAAATGTATTATAGATATTTCTGGAAAACACAATTCAGTCCATAGCAAAAACCAAGCTTAAAGATAGTGGTGACTCTCTCTCCAACCTATTTATTCGAAGGAGTTCAATTTTCCTTTTACTCATTGCCACAGAGAGAGTTGAACAAGGAAACTCCCTAGTTAAAGGAATTACAGTCTAATAATTCTATAACAAAAGAAGAATTATCTAAAAGAATTGCATATGACAATGTTACTCAATAAATGGCATTTTGGTGTCCATTTTAACATAACATAATTCCTGGGTTAAGAATATATGATTAAAAGTAGGTAATTAAGAGATAAACTTGCAAATACTCCAGTAAAAGATCTGCAGGGAACTTAGCTGCAAGGAATTCTAAATGATCAGTGGGTTCTTAGTATCCCCTTCCTTAATATTCCAATTTCTTTTAGTTAAACTGTTCTAGAAAGCCCACTGTTAACCTGTCATACATCTTTATAGTTTCTTTAATCACACTGTAAGTCCAGTTTTCTACTCTACTGATACTTTTTTTTTGCTGTTTATTGGGCATTTTGTTTACATCTCCATTTATTATGCAGAAATTGACTTAAGTGACTGCTGAAAGGACTCAAAAGACTCAAACGGTATTAGCTTACAAAAGAGCTTTCTACTAGGCAAAGGAAACAAAACAGCAAGAAAAGAACATGCATTGAAAATGATCTAGAAGTATCAGGTGTAGACTTCTTTCTTTTTATACTACTGAGGCATACAAGATGTACTTTGCCTCCATGTCTTGAAGGACCTTATGATCAGCAAACTCAAGGTCATCCTGTGGTGGATGTCTCTTGTACTAAACTGTCCACACAACTACCTGACCAGCTTTAACAGTAGAAACACTCCCAGCTCTACCAAAACCAAGTACAAATACAGATGATATTATCAAACAGTGCTGACATGCTAATGCATCCTACCTGCAAAACAACAAACAGATTCATGATTATAAAGCATCATTTGTGTCTAGTTTACATATTCGATAGCCCCGGCCAAGGGTCACCATCATGCTTCAGGCAGATCTGGATGTAAGCACTTGGTCAACCTAGTGTTAACAAAAGACTGTGATACCCATGGAGAAAGAAAAAGGAAAGAAAGCTTTCCTTTCATGGGGAAAAACAATATAAGGAAACAGGAACACAACTTCTTGGGAAAACCAAAAGTGCATGCTCCAACAGAAGGAAATGGGGAGCTGAAATATATGTCTTACAGATTCAGCCTTACCCCAATAATGATTATGATTGGGGAAAATCTATGAATGTTCATGAGGGAAGTTAGGCATGTGCACAGTGGATATATATATGTAACAGACAATTCATATTTACTTTGAGGTGGAGTTTTAGCATTAAAACAAGGTGGAATTTGACTTTTTATATCAAAAGATGGACTGCAGGACACAAAGACAATTTGTGTGTAGTCTTTATAAACTGGCTGAAAAGAATGTTTATAAGATTGATCCTTTATGGAATCCAAGTTGTAGCAAGACCTCCAGGCAGGGGAAGGGGGTTGTCACTTGGTGTCAGGCATCCTATCAGGGTCAGCTGGGAAATTTTCCAGCTGTGTTTGTTTTGATAATGCTTTTCAGGAGTTGTTGTCCATTTAATCACAGGAAAGAAAACTTATGTCAATTAATAACATTGGGATATATGACTAAGTCATCCTGCTAGCCATGAGATTCTGGATTTTTCTTTTTTTTGGTATGTCTCATTTTAGCCACAGAGAGTCCATTTCATCTGTCTTTTAGGGTATATTTTAACACCAGACCAGCTAGAATTAACCCAGGCTGTTCAATGTCTTTTAATAACTGATGTGCCCCAGGTTAAATTCAATATGTATTGAATTATGTATCTATGCAGCAAAATTTTATCAAGTAAATCTATGATGTTTTACAGTTTATTAAAAAATTGGCATTTGTAAAAAAAAAAGGAAGAAGAAAGTCAAGTAACTGTCTCTCCACTTTCTTAATGTGATACCTTAGAAAATCAAATTACGTTAGGATGATGCTTGTATTTGTTTTATTTAACCAAAAATATAACATCACAAATGTTTTGTAATCTTTTCTTTCATAAGGTTTATTCCACAGATTTCAGCAACTGTTTATAATATTGCAGAGCCTCTATCTATATGAGTAAACTTTGGAGAAACTGAAAACTGGGCTTTAAGTTTAAAAATAGGGAAAAAAAGTTTTCTTGGAGACAGGGTCTTGCTCTGTCACCAGGCTGACTGCAGTGGCACAAACATAGTTCATCATAACCTTGAATTCCTAGGCTCAAGGGATCCTCCTGCATCAGCCACCCTAGTAGCTAAGACTGTAGGCACGTGCCACTATACCAGACTAATTATTTTATTTTTACTTTTTTATAGAGATAGGGTCTTGCTATGTTGCCCAGGCTGGTCTTGAACTTTTAGCCTCAAGCAATCCTCCTTCTTTGGCCTCCAAAAGTGCTAGAATGGCGGGCATAAGCCACCATGCCCCATTGGAAAACAACAATTTTTTAAAGAAAATAAATCAACTTCAATGATAACAAACCCACAGATATGGGTAGCTGAACTTACCAAACAAAAAGCAATAGGGAGTTTTCTGAGGCTCAGGAATAGACTGCTTAATTCAATATAATTTCCTTTTTCTGTTTATTATTTATAGTACTAACACATTAAAACTAATGTTACATAACTAGATTTCCATCATAACTATGGATGTAAATCTAAGTCAGGAGAAGATAATTTCCAGTTTGCAAGACAGCTCTGAACTTAGTTTCACCCAGTTCAGTGAATGTTACCATAAATTCCTAATCCCATTATGTCTTTCTATTACCTGAATGTATGTGTCCTCTCAAAATGTATTTTTTAAAACTTAATCATCAATGTGATGGCGCTAGGACATGGAGCCTTTTGGAGGTGATCAGAGTATGAGGGTGGATCTCTAATGAATGGAATAAGTTACCTTATAAAAGAAATCCAACCAAGCTCTCTTCCCATTTCCACGTGTGAGGACACAGCTAGAAGGCACCATCTATAAACCAGACACTGAATCTGGCTGATGCTTTAAGCTTGGACTTGGCGGCCTTCAGAACTATGAGAAATTAATTTCTGTTGTTTATTAGCTACCCGATTTATGGAATATTTTATAGCAGCCCAAATGGACTAAGACATATATCCAGTTGAAAAAAAAAGCATGCCTTTTTAATAATAATAACAGATCACATCCTGGGAATTATTTTACCTTGACAGCTCATGTATTTCTCTTCCTTTGACTGTTTGTTTGGTTGTATAAAGGCCTCTATTTATCTTGTTGACTATATTCCTCTTATTTATTTTCTCTGATAATTTGTTTTCTTTTGTAATGCAAGATAAATATATGTGTGATATTGAAAAATATAATAAGTTGTCTATTCCAAAAGGTAAAAATACAGAAATAAGAATCCTTAATTCTTCTTTTTAAATCATCAAAATGTTTTTTTCTTCCTGAAATTGAAATATTTTTCCCCAATGCTAAAATCATTCTTGATAGGCAATAAAGCTTAATCACTACAACTTATTGCTCAAAATATGAATCATGTGCTTTAAATAAAAAATATAAAAATTGTCCAGCTATGTAATAATAGCATGATTTTTAAGATGGTCCAGTATGGAAGCTATAGAAGAAAGATTTACTTTAGATGGAAGCAGAAAAGTAATTGTCAATCACATTTTATAGAACAAGAGTTTTCATCTTTCTGATCATCTTCAATGTAAGATGGAACTTAAGGACAGTGGTCAATATCCACTTTCAAAACTTCAAGAAATACAGATGAGAATGGAAGCTGCAAAAGTCACCAGGCTCCTTTATAAGTTAAGTTAAACCTCTGAGGATTCATATTTCACTTTAATTCTTTGCCATGTCCTGATTTAAGAATCCAATCAATGACTCAATCAACAATATTAAAGATCTACTATGTGTCTGGCATTATTTTTAGAAACTATAGGCACATCCATCTTAAGGAATGTCTACATCAGCAATGAAAGCATTTTCAGTTGCACAGCAATAAAATATTTGTCAATAATATCTAAATAAATAGCAGTATTGAGTGAAATTCAAATTAAACCCATGTAAAGTGGAGTGTCAGGTTGCAGTAAATATAAAATTAGTTGAAGGGCAAAATCATTTATATGTGATGTGTCATCTCATTGGAACATTTATTTTTTAAGAAGAAATCCAAAAATGCAATCACACTTCAATCACACACCTGAAAAAAAATTTCAAATGTATTTTAAAGCACTCTGTGATATCTTAACACCTTATATAATGAAAATACTTAACTATGAAGGAAATATTAATTATAAAAGGAAGCATGAGATTTTTAAATCATCTGTACATTATCTATAGGCTTCAACTAACAGTACACACATTTAAATATCCATGTGTCAAACCCACTTTTTCCTTAAACTTAAATGAACACTACACAATGTATTAAACACACACACAAAATAATTTAAATAGCATTTCCAGTGTTTCAGCTGGTAATCTATATATTTTTTCCAACATTCTATGTCACCTTGGTAATTGTGCAAAGAATGTCATTGTGTTTCTAACCAAGTTGAAAAAATACTAAGACTTTCCTCATATTCATTTGGCTTCCCAACCCCCCTAAAAAGTTGGGACTTTTCTCTTACTGTTGCTACAGTTCTATGATTTCTCTGTTGGGCATTGAGTTCGCAATTTTTGGTGCAGAGTGCAATCTATCAGCTGCTTTAGTATATCACATTACAATTTAAGTTCTATTTTGTCAGTTTTGCAACAGTATTTTGAATTCTGCTGGGGAATGTGATATCTCAAGACAATTCTGTACTTTTCCAAGCTATCTCTCCACTTTGAAAGTGTTGTCAGAGGAAGTATTATTTGGAAAAGTCAGTCTGAATTATGCTGCTGCAAATCCGTGCTGCACAGCTAACACAAATTGATTTACCAGAAAGCTCACTGCATTCCTAAGACATACAGCCACTAGAGCAGCTTAGAGAAATTATTGTTCACAAATGATATATTCAGATACAGCAAGAGAAACTCTCAAAATAAAGCTCTAATAACACTTCAGTTCATTTAAGATATATTTTTGTTACTAATTTGGAAGGAAAGGAAATGTTCCCTGTTTAAGTAATGTGCCATTATTAAAACACATAAATTATTTACAATAATTGCTGTGGTGTGATAAAGAACTAGTGTTCTAAAAGATATATGGCTCTTAGGAAAAAATAAGGATTGGACCAAGGGCATTTTCAGTCAAAGAATGATGGTAGGTTTGATAAGTAAAGAGATTTCTATGTATAGATTGTTAAATCTGTTTTATTCTGTGGTTCCCCTGTACGTTCTTAACTTTGGTTATACCTGCATAAAACACAGATGAAATCTCTTTAAAACACAGTAACATTGTATTGATAAGTCACTGAACAGTCACCTCAGGTATCAACACTGATGGATTTGGCTTCTGACTACAGCTCACTGTTCTCTATTTTCCTATCCACTTTACCCACTGGAAGAAGGAGATAGGTATGTGTGGATGCATTAAACCCAAAGAGTTAATGCAGCCATACTACTAGAAGGTTGATAATTTATCAGAAGAGTGTATAATAATTTACATTTTCCTCTTATTTTCACATCTTTGCTTAGGGTTCCTTTTTCCTTGTTAAAGGAATTGCAATATCTAAAAGAAATAAGGGAAACTGCTCAAGGGTAATTTGACTGGATTTTCATGTTAGCCTTAAGCATTGGTATTCTAGTACATGCTTTAAGATAGGCTCTCAAAATAAATAAATTATTATTAATAATAATGCTTTATTTGCAGAATTTGCCAATTTCAATGGTGTAAATATCTGCTATGCCAATTGCAAGCTACCAACTCAATATCATGCAATGTATGTTTCTGGTGGAAAAGGAATGCAACATATAGTGGGGCTTGGCGCTGCCTTTAACTGAGGAAATTCTAGGTAATCCTGACTGGCTCATTAAGAGGATGTTTTTTTTTTTAGAGAATGGAAGATTTATCATTGGATAAATGGTAAAACTGAGTTAATATGGATGATGGAGTAGATTATTGGGTGAGAATAATGTGAAAAAAAACATTTTCAATTACATGAATACCTAATATAACATCCCTAGTATTAATAGTATGTGATAAAAGACAATTCTTAATTGTGTGGAACTTTCCCACTCTTTAATGCTCACTGAATTAAAAAAAATTAAATCAAGGGAAGATTAAACTTGGTATTGTTTAGAACTTTAACAAGAGTTGTTTCATAGCATTTTATTTTCCAATAAAATTATTTGGGTCTTTTGGAACAAAATAAATCCCCTTTGTATGTGACAACAATATGAATTTTGGGAGGTCAGGGGCAGAATGTCATGTCATAGACTGAATGATTTTGTCCGCCTAAAATTCATATATTGAAGCCTTAATTCACAACGTGATGATATTACAAGGCGACACCTTTATAAGGTAATTAGGTTTTAGAGGAGATCATGAAGGTAGAGACCCCATGATGAGATCAGTGTCTTAATAAGATGAGGAGGAGACACCAGATCTTCCTTTTTCTACCATGTGAGGATAAGGTAAGAGGGTGGTCACCTGCAAGACACCGAGAGGGCTCTCAGCAGAACCAGACCATGCTGGTACTCTGATCTCAGACTTCCAGCCTCCAGATCTATGAGAAATAGATTTCTGTTGGTTAAGCCACTCAGTCTATGGCATTTTGTTATGGCAGCCAGAATAGAATAAGATAGTCCTTTTCTATATTTTATCCATAGAAATAACTAAATTCAGGCATCACTTGAGGGGAGAGAATTAAGCTTTACTTCTTGGAGAAAAGATTATAAAAAAATCTGTGGACATGTATTACATTACCACAGTAAGTTATAAGGAATTCAGAGGAAATCTTTTGAGGCTATGCAAATATATTGTACTCTTTAAAAGTTCCATCCACTAATTTTAGAATTCATCAGTGGACTTTGCCCAAGGCTATTGTTACTATGGTGTTCTGATAGTGATTTTCTATTTCCCTCATTCCTTCTATATCTGTGATTTGGAATTATTTTGTAGAGAATAATTCTTCCATTTATTTACTCATCGGATCATTTATATCAGAATGCATTAATGAATATTTATTTTATTATTTGGGTAATAATCTAATGCTATTGTTATTTATTTTGTTTCTCAAATCACACAGTTATTTTAGTACTGAAAATACTATACTTAGTGTTGCAGTTTCTTGCACATTTTCATTTGGGCTAAACAACCTTGTTTACTATCTACTTCTCATTCTTCTAAACTCCATTCAAATGTTACCTTCACTGGCTGTCCAATTTAAATCATCTATTCTGTTTTAAATGTCCTTTCTCTGAAGCTTTATAGCATGACAGACATTTTTTAAGCTATTGATCCACTTTCTATCTCTCTCTTGGAATCTGACTGTGTCTTCTATCTGTGCCCTTGGCATCTCAAACAGGGACTAGAGCAGCGTATGCACTCAATATGTCTTTTTTAAATGAATTTAATTGTTAATGGGAGGTAATGAAATGGAAGAAGTACATTTGGACTATTCTTTCAGGAAGCTTAGCTGTGCAAGACAAAAAAAGAGTCACTCATCAGAGAGGGATTTAAGTTAGGAGTATAATTCATTTTTATAGATGGAAATAAAATGAATATACAAAAGGTACAGGGAATAAGCCAAGGAGAAAAGAGGTTGGAATACTGAAAATATCTGTTGTGACTAACACAGCAAGGCCCCAGAGGAGGTGAAGGGAGTAAGATTACAAGGAATCTAGAGGACAGTGGAGATGCTATCCTTCGTCAGAGGACAGGTAAGTGTGACTATATATTTGCTTGCAGGTGTGGGATGATAGAGAACTCAGGAAGTTCAGAACAGAGATGTTGCAGTTAAAGAGAAGATAATAGAACCTTCTGGAAAGAATGTGGGGTTTTACTTTTGCTACTTTAATACTTCTAGGTTGCAAAAAAGGGAGCCATAGAGAAAAAGGGTGGGTACTCACCTTAGTCAAACACACTGATTCTTCCAGTTATTGTAGACCATACCCCTACCTTGGCTTAGAGATCTTACTGGAAGAAATTTTACCAATCTCCAATGGCTTCAATTCTAATTTCCTCTACCCCACCCCACCAAACTCACTATACACCGCTCCCCCCACACACACACTCACACACACATGCACACACAGGCACACACAAAATAATACTCTCTAAGCTCCCATATCACATTTTGGAAATATTTCATTATATCACATATGCTGTACTGTAATATCTTTGTGTTCAGTTCACATCTAAATTACCAGGTAAATCTTTTAAAAATTTTCCTGGCTGGATATGAACCATATCTTATTGCTATTTGTATCAAAAATACTAAGACAGTACACTGAATAACAGAGGTTTTAAAAATAATTTGCTGGGTAAAAAATAAATTATATACATAATTATATAACATACAGGGTAAGGGCTTTACTGTATCCCTAATTCCTAAAGTAGTACATGAGGAAAAGCCAGTGCTAAACATCTATTTGTTGAATGAATGAAAGACTATGATCAGAAATGTATATGGGTCTTGAATTCATAGCTCAGAGGCATAAAATGCTATTAGCTCTCTGCCCTTACCGACATTTAAAGATAAACAATAACATGTTTCACTATTTAAGAAAGAGAAAACTAGTTTTAATTTTAATAAGTGAGATTGAGAATATGGTAAATTTGAAAAACAAAATTAAATCCATTCCAAAACAATCAAGTAAGTTATTCTTGTGATTGACAAAAGATTTACACAAGAGAAAAAGCAGTATTAAGAATGAATCAATAGCAAGTCAAAGAACATCAGCTAAGCAAGATTGACTGCCAAGATTTTAAATGCTGCCGATGTTATTTTGTAGAAAAGAGTACGAAATTATGTCAATCCACATTTTAACAGCATTTTTGATTCAAAAATAGTTTCATTGACTGGGGAGGTGAGTAGAAACAAACAAACAAAAACTTCCTCCTTGGGTGAAGAAGGGTTTGATAGAAATCCTGGATATGAGATAAGCTAAATAACCCATTAAATCTGAATAAGAAAAATTTAGAGGAAATGCAAATTTCTTCTTGGTATAATTATTTTTATCTTTCGAGGGAAGGATCAAAGGATTTAAGGGACAGAATAGAGATTTGGTGTATGGACATATGGTAAAATTTTACTCTCACTTAATTAAGATAACCAACTCATGTGTACGAAGTTTTCCCAGAGAAATACTCTTTTCATCTTTTTCAAAAATATTCCTCAAATTGTAATAAAATGTCTTGAGTTCCAACAATAATGTAAAACATATCTCCTATTAATTTAATGTTTTTTGTATCATAAGATCATTAAGGTTTATCTTTTTACCAGGACTGGAAAATTATGTTTTCATGGTATTATTTTATTAATATTTTATGTTAAAATCACATTGCAGGTAATCATTATTTGGTGATAGCTCTGAGCCTCTATATTTTAATCTACAAATTGGAGAAGGCTTTTTATTTGAAGAGTCTGTTGAAAGATTAAAATAATTATGTAGATTAGAGCAATACTTTGTTCTTACATGGCCATCAATATATATTAATTTTTCCCTCTTTGCTTTATGAGTAGAGTATCAAAATATTAATAAAATTAATCATAACTAAATTTCTAATCAAACAATGAAGTACCTTTTTTCTAGACAGCAAGATAAATATGTCTAGAAGTGAATACCCCAGTTATCTCATTACTATGAAATAATTCATGCTTAAAAAATTCTTTATTATGAAAAATTTCATACATTTAATAAAAGTATATAAAGTCATATACAGAGCTCCACGTTACCATCTTGTCCACTTCAGCTGTGATAAACCCATGCCAATAGATTTTTATTTATGTGTTCACCCATTCCCTTCATCTCCAAATTATTTTAAAACGAATTCAAAATACTATGAAATTTTATCCATGAATATGTTAGCAGTTCTGTTTAAAAGATAAAGAGTACATATTAAAAACATAAATACAATTTCATTACCTTGCCAAAAAATAAAGTTCATAACTTATTATCATTTAGTTTAAAATTCATTTATTTAAACTGTTTCAGATTTATTTCATGTTTTTTTTTTTTAATTAATATTTTATTTTATTTATTTTTT
>VBSM01001124.1:29447514-29469342 GCA_008086735.1 Cheirogaleus medius | reverse complement strand
TTGAAATCTTTCCCTCTTCGAACTGGAACTAGACAAGGATGCCCACTATTTCATGTTTTACAATTGATATAATTCTTAAATATATTTTTAAATTTTTGAAACAATTGAGGTATAAATTACACAAAATAAAATGCAGCTATTTTAACCAGTTTGTTGCATTTTGACGTATACATTCACCCATATAATTTCAACCTAAACAATATATAGAAATGTAGATATATCCATTTTTTCCAAAACTGCTTTCATGGATTTTATTAATCATTATACTTATTCCTGGGTTTATATAACCACTGATAAAGCTTTCAATCAATATAAATTAGTTTTCTCTATTTTAAACTTAGAGTTAAATAAATTTTACAATTGAGTGAAATTGTGTCTAGCTTCTTGGCTCAAAAATATTTTGGAAATTCCTTTTGCTATTTGATACATTGATAAGCAGTTCATTTTGTTTTTATTGCTGACTAGCATTTAATTGTATTAATATACCAACTTTGTTATTCTGTTTACCTCTTGATAGATATGTAGGGCCATTATAAGCAAGTACTTTTGTATATTTCTGTTTTAATTAGTATTAAGTAAATACTCAGTAACTTAGTGGCTGGATCCTTTATGAGAAATTGACAAACTAGTTCCTAAACTCATTATTTTATACACTGATCAAAAAGATGAATTTCAATTGCTCTGTATCCTTACTTCATGTTGTATTTTTTACCATTCTTTTTAATTTTAGCCAGTCCAAATAATTAATATACTGGTATCTCATTGTGATTCTCTTGTATTTTTTAAATTGATATTTAAAATTAATTTTTAATATTAGTGCATTTCAAGGTTTTTAAATTGAAATATAATTTACATGCAATAAAATACACCCTGTTTAGTTCAAAATGTCATGAGTTTTGATATATTAATATATATGTATCTGTGTACGTGTATGTATATACATATATATATTTAACTGTCACCACATCTAAAATATATACAATTTTCAACATTCAACATCGCTTGTGAAGTTAATCTCCATACCTCTCCCTATCCTCCTAGAAACCACTAATCCATTTTTTCTCTCTAAAGTTTTGCCTATTATAAAGGAACATATCAATGGAAATACAGTTTTTCTTTGCTCTTTCACAAAACATGAAGTTACTTGTTTTTGTGAGTTACAAACATACTATATTTTTATTGCTAAGTAGTATCCCATTGCAAAGATATATGAAAATGTACTTACCCATGCATGTATCGGTGGCATTTGTGTTATTTCCACTTTTGGAAGATTATAAATAAAGTTCCTAAAGGTCTCTGAATGGAAAGAGATTTTTTTTCTTATCTGATACCTTGGAGAGCGACTGTTGAGTTGTATGGTAAGTGCCTGTTTACGTTCACAAAACTCTTAAAGTGTTTTCTAAAGTAAATGTAGCATACTACATTCCCTTGAGACATACGTGTTTCATATGGTCACCAGAAATTAATTTCCTGGGTTTTGGGTTTTTGTTGTTGTTGTTGTTTTCCTTTTTTTAAGTAACAGCCATTCCAGTGAGTGTGGAGTAGGATGTCATAGTTTTAATTTTCACTTCTCTAATAAGTAAGAAGTAATTTCTAGCATCTTTTCATGTTCTTATTAGTACTTTCCTGATGGAATGTAGGTTTAAGTTTTTATGAGGAGCGGTTGTTTATTCTTTAGTTATAAGATTTTTGTAATATTAGTTCTTTATCAAATGTTTTTCTTGCAAAGTTTTCTAACAATTTGTGGCTTACTCTTTTTTTAGTGTTTTTTAAGGATAAATGTTTATAATTTTAGGGAAATTAATTTGTATTTTTCATTTATATTTTATAGTTTGTGTGTCCTAAAAGGAAATATTTATCTCAAATTTATCAAGTTTTTCTTTTATATTTTCTTTTAGACATTTTAGAGTGTTAGCTGTTTAAGTCTATGTCGTATTTCAAGTTTCAAGTTAGTTTCTGCATATAGTGTGAGGTAATGGTTTCATTGGTCTACCACCTCATTCTCTAAGTTAATTCCTTTCAATATTGATTAATGCAATGCCAGAAGTCTCAATGTCAGTTAGAATATGTGTTACAATTTTGTTCTCATTTTTCATATTTAATTTTGGTAATCTAAGACCTTAGAAATTTCACATAAATTTTGTAATCTACTTAAAACCTGCTGGAATTTTGATTGCAATTGCATTAAATCTATAAATCAACTGGGGAGAAATGACATCCAAATAAGATTGAGTAAATAAAATTGAGTCTTCCAATTAATGAACATGTTGTAGTCCTCAATTTATTTAGGGATTTATAAATTTCTCTCAGCAATGTTTCAGCTCTCAGTATACATGCACCACATATATTTTAATAAAATATTGTTAACATTTACTATTTTAATAATGTTATTGTCATATTAGTTGTGAAGATGATACTTTGAAAAGTATTTTAATTACATTCTAGTTTCCAATTTTTCTGTGATAGGAGATAAGATAATAATTTTTGTATGCTGATCTTGTATTCTGAAATTGCTAAATTTTCTTATGTGTACAACTAGGTTTTATTTGTGATAAATTGCTGAGGACTGTGTACATGCATACATGTTTCATCTAGTAATAAACAGAGTTTATATCCTCCCTTTCTGACTTACATGTCTTTTAAATACACTTCTTGACTTATTGTATTGGCTCAGACCTCCAGCATCATGCTCAATAAAAGTTGTGAGAACAGACATTCTCAATAATACTGAAAAACCTTTAATATATTTCATGAGGTTATGATGTTAGTTGTACAGTATTTTTATAAATAATTCTTCATAAGGAGGAAATTATTTCCCACTGCCAGTAGTTTGAGAGTATGTATGTTAAATTTTGTCATATATTTTCACTCCATTAATCAATGTGATCATATAGTTTTCTTCTTTAATCTGTGAGAATAGTGATTGATTTATTGATTTTTAAATGTTAAACCATTCTGTGTTACAAGCAACAAACATCATGTGGTCATAAAAATTTTTATATGTTGATTTTAGATTTCTTAAAGATTTTAAAGATATTAATTTCTATATTCACAAGGCATATTTATTTTTGTTTTTTGTTGTTGATGTGTTTATCAGGATCTGGGATTAGAGCAATGTGGGCCTCGTATAGAAAATTGTATGCTGTTTCCTCATTTACTTTTTCTGAATGATTTTGTGTAGGATTGGTTTTATTTCTCCATTTAATGTCTGATAAAATTTACCGGTGAAGATATTTTGGTTGTTGTTTTCTTTGTGGAATTTTCTTCTTTTGCCAGTTTTGTTAACAGTGTCTTTAATGGAATCTATTCTTTTTGTCCTTGTTTTTGTTAAGCAATTTTTTATGACATTTCATTATTATCATTTGATTCTCTGTATGATCTATAGTGATATCACTTTTTAAAACATTTCTGATAGTAGCTCTTTGTTGAGCCAACTATCTAGATCATCAATTTTATTGATAATTTATTGATCATTCTATATAAAGCCAGCTTTTGACTTCATGAATTTTCTCTATTGTGTACCTATTTTTTTATTTCATTGATTTCCATTCAATTTCAAGATTTTCTTCCCATTTAATTTCATTACTTTTTCCTCCCATTTACTATGAATTTCTCTCTAAACACTGCGATGGCTGTAATTTCCAAATGTAAATAGGTTGTCTTTTTATGATCATTACATTCAGAAAATTTTCTAATTTCTCTGTGAGTTCTGTTTTGACTCATGTAATTTACAACTGTGGTTTTGAATTTTCTAATATCAAGAATTTTTCCATATATTTTTATCAATTTTTTATTAGGTAGGATTTTAAATTTGGTATTATTTCAGTAATTTTAAACTTACTGTGAATTTTTTATGATAGAATTACATCTTTTGTGCTACTTATTTCTCCTAAAGATATTACAGATTCTAAGCTAAATTGAAATGTACATAAATGTTTGTATTTTTTAATCAGTTACAATTTAAAGAGTTTTGACAAAGTATACTATCTTGCAACCACTACTACTATAAAATGTAGAATATTTCCTTCATCTCCAAAAAAAGTTGTCCTGTACACTTTTGCAGTCATTCCCCTCTCCCTACTCCTGATGATTGTTTTCTGTCAGTATGATTTTTCATTTAGTGCTGTGCAGTATACTCTCTATAAATAATACAAAATTTATTTAATCAATAAGTCGTTGATGGGTATTTGGGTTGTTTCCAATTTTGGACAATATGAATAAAGCTGCTATGAACATTTAAGAACAAGTCTCTGAGGAAGCATGTTTTAATTTCCCTTGGGTAAATCCCTAAGAGAGGGATTGATGAATACTATAAGTCAATGTTTAACATTATAAGAAAGTACTAACTCTTTCTCTCAATGCCTATATCAGTTTGAATCACCACAACAATACGTGAATGCTCTTTTCGTTCCCCATCCATGGCAACACTTCATATTGGTTATTCTAGTTGATATACAGTGGTCTTTCATTGTGGTTTTAATTTTTATTTCCCTAATGACTGATGATGTCATGAAATTTTCATGAGCTTATTTGGCATTTATATTTCTTCTTTGGTGAAGTTTCTATTCCAATGTTTTACCTATTTTTTTCAAGTTCTATAATAACAAACTTTATTATTATTCTTTATATTATAAAAATAAAGCATTTTTAACCTAAAAACTCAAATCTCCTGTCTTTCACATGCAAAACAATGAGCATGAATAAAAGAAATCCTTAACATACTATTAAATTCTCTTTTTTTTCATTTTGAAGTATTACAAGGGTACATATTTGGTTACTATATATTAATCAGTTTACTTGTTTTGTTCAGTGATTATTCTGCTACTAATCTCTGTCTCATCATCTGTGTCAATCTTTTTTTTTTCAGCATATTACAGGAGTACAAATGTTTACATTACATATATTGCCTTTGCCCCACCAGAGGCAGAGCTTCAAGCATGTCCATTCCCCAGATGGTGTCAATCTTGATTTGTTCCCATTTATTGGTTTGCTTCTGGTTTAGAGTCATATATTTCTGCTTTTTATTGTATGCCTGACAATTATCACTGAAATCTAAAAATGATGAATTTTATACCTTGGCTTCTAGATTTTCATATTCCTTTAAGTAAGGTTTATTTTGTTTTCTTTCAATTGGGATCAATTGGATATTTTCAAGAATTTAGTTTAAGTCGGTTTTGTTCTGTTTTGTTTTAATATGTTTCATAAAGCGTTTTTACCTTAGTGCTATTTCAGCCCCATCACTAAACTATTTTCGGAGGATAGTACCTGAATGCCTCACACATAGGAGGTCTTTTTCGTCTTTCCTGGCCCGATTTGACTTGGAAACTTTTCATCCTACTCATTGCCCATGATTATGTCCCTAGTGTTGAGTAGGCTCCTCTTCCCCTGTGAAGATCAACACGCAGTCAAAAACCTAAATAACTGTTCTGAACTATTCTCTATGCAGTTCTCCCCTGTCCAATACTCTCTTTGAAAATTCTAAGTCCCCTGGCCTTATCAAACTCTTTTCTGTATATTATGTCCTCAGTGAGAAATCTCTCTCTGTACTACAGTATGAAAATTTCCTTTAGGTAGCATATACTGTGCTCATCTTGTTTATTTGCCTATTGCCAAGAAGGATCATAGCTCTGTACTGCCTTTTGATTAATGGTTGAAAGCTATCATTTTATTTATTTTGTCTGGTTTTCTTATTGATCACAGTTGTGTGATAAATCCAGTTTTGGTTACTCCTCATGCCCAGAAGCACAATTGAGAGCAGTGTTTGTTTTTAATTTGGACTACAAAAAATGCCCATGCCATAATCCCTAGAACCTGTGAGTATGGTACTTACATGACAAATGAAACTTTGCAGATGTGATTGAGGGCATGGATCTAGAGATGGAAAGATTATCCTGTATTATTTGAATGGATTCAATCCAATCACATAAATCTTAAGAAGCAGAAAACTTTCTCAGTGGCCTGAGAAGTATTCAACCTGTTGTTGCTGGCTTTGAAGGTGGAAGAAGACCATAAGCCACACTGCCTCTCAAAATTGGAAAAGACTTACAGACAGTCAGAAAATGGAGACCTTGGTCCTTTAATTGCAAGAAACTGAATTCTGCCAGCAAAAAGAACAAGTAGGAAATCAATTTTTTACAGAGCCTTTTCTATTTAAGAAATAGTTGATGACTAGTTAATGAATAACAAAGTAATCCAGCTGACAAATGAATAAAAAATGTTAGAATTACATCTTTATTTTTCAACCTCAAGTGAATTAATAAGCATTACACATCAGTTGATGCTAAAATCACAAAAGAGAGATTATGTGCCTCCTAATTGAAGAATCCTACACTGCTTATGGTAGCCCTGCAAAAATAATAATAAATCTGCATGTGATTAATCATAATGCATGTGATAATTTTCAAAACATAAAAAGGAAGAGAATACATTTAAATGTTACTATGGATTGCAGTCAGCAAAATCCAGGATATATAAAACTATACTGGAAAAATAGAATGGTTTTTCTCAAAAAAATAAATTGCATGGAAAAACAAAAAAGATGGAGGGGACAAGCATAGATTGAAACAAATGCTAAATGAAGTTAACCAATGGCAGTGTGTTGGTATTCTTAGTCAAACAATTGGTCAAATAGGTATTTGTTAACATTTATGAGACAATTAGATGAATGATGGGTAGATGTTTGATGAAAATTGAGAATGAATTTTTTCCCCATAAAATAAGGCAACTGATCTAAGGAGGAATAAAAAGGATAAATATTTAGATAACTATAAATGAACATTGACTGCTGCAAACATAAATAATAATGTGTTTTGGAATTAAACTATACTGTTGGTGGTCTATTTCCAAGGGTTCTGCATGTGCAGATTCAACTCACTACAAATTTAAAATACTAAAAATAAATACTCCACCACCAACAAAAAATAACACTATAACAAAAATTAAAAAAATAACAGTACAGTATAACTATTTATAAAGGATTTACATTGTATTGGGTATTATAAGCAATCTAGAGATGATTTAAAGTATATGTGTTTAGGTTATATGAAATAGTAGACCATTTTATATAAGGGACTTCAGCATCCATGGATCTTGGTATCTGTGGGGAGATATCATGGAACCATTTCCCTATGGATATTGAGGAACAACTATATATTGACTTTAAAATATATGAAACAATGGCAAAAATGTGAGAAAGGTATATACATTTTAGGTGTTTCTAAGGTCTTTTATATGTCTGGGAAATGTTACAAGTATTAGTGTGTATTAAAACTTTAAAAGCCAAAGATATATGTTGCTTCTCAGTGTTTCTACTAAAAGAGTATCAGTGTTTTAATTAGTAGTGCATAAGGGTAAAATGAAATAGTAAAAGTATAATTTTCATTAAAAAATAAATAAGAATAAAAGGAAAAACAAACATAAAACAGGTAGAAGAAGGATAAAACAATTAATGAACTTGTATACTTAAAGTATTCAATTAAATAGATACAGCATTTTAAATAAAAAATTTAAAACTAAATATTGGGTCTTTGAATAATAATGTAGTTTTTTTTGTTTGTTGGTTTGGTTTTTTTTAGACAGAGTCTCACTCTGTTGCCCAGGCTAGAGTGCCGTGGTGTCAGCCTAGCTCACAGCAACCTCAAACTCCTGGGCTCAAGCTATCCTCCTGCCTCAGCCTTCTGAGTAGCTGGGACTACAGGCATGCGCCACCATGCCCAACTAATTTTTTCTATATATATTTTTAGTTGGCCAATTAATTTCTTTCTATTTTTAGTAGAGACGGGGTCTCGCTCTTGGCTCAGGCTGGTCTCCAACTCCTGACCTTGAGCGATCCGCCCCTCTTGGCCTCCCAGAGTGCTAGGATTACAGGCGTGAGCCACCGCGCCTGGCCAATAACATAGTTTTTGAATGCAAACAATAATTTATTCACCAATATATAAAATGATAAAGAGATTTCTAATGAAATACAATGTTAAGATTAAGGAACCTCAATTTTTGTGTCTTAACTTTTTAGTAAACATCAAGTTAAAAAGTTTGCATCTCCTCCTCATGAAAACTAAGACACAAATTTTAATTTCTGAAAATATTAGCCAGAATACTTGCATTCTTACTATGTGTCAGACATTGTTCTGAGTACCTTGACTGCCTTATCACTTAGCTATTGCTGCATAACAAATAGCCCCTTATCTTTGTGCCTAAAAACAATAGCAATTTAGTCATGGACTCATTATTAGTAGTAAATGATTCTATTAATTGACAATATAAGGTAGGTTCGACTGGGTGGTACTTCTCCTCAGCTATTCTGGGTGGGTTCACTCTATGGTCTAGATATACTCTACAGTCACCTGCCATGTAGGAACTGGCAGTTTCAGGATGGACTTATTAATGTGTATTATCACTAGCTTGGTTTCAGCTGGGGTGATAGGAATGACTGGACAACTTTTCTGTCATTATCTAGAAGGCTAGCCAGGGCTTGTGCTGATAATGGTTGGCCAGGTTTCAAGAGGAAAAAGGGTTCTCCAAGAAAAATCTCAAAACTAACATTCAGTTACTTTTGTGATATTGTATTGGCCAAAGCGAGGAGAGAGTTAAGAGGACACTGTCTGATGAATGAGAGGAATTTCAAATCACACTGTAGGGGATACAGGATAGGGTGAAAAATCATAACCATTTCTGCAACTTCTTTCATATATGCATTATCTTATTTAATTTTCCAATTAAATTTTGATATTTGGATTATTATCTGCTGTTTAAAATTGGGAAAACATGGGCTTGAAAGAGTTAGTAACTTGGGTAAGGTCAAAGTCCCAGGGAATTTTAGTACAGGTTTGTCTGAATCCTGTTGATGGTCATTTATCCACTATTATTCTATGCACTCCAAAATAAATCTCTGTATGTTTTGAAAGGATTTCCATCTAACATTTGAATTTGTGAGTGTTCCTATTCTTTAAGAAAGATAGATAAGCAAAATTGAAAAGATTTCTGCTTGGTTCCATTAGATCCATTTCAGTCTTAATTTCCTATTTTTTAGGTCATTTAACCTCCAAATATGTGCATCTTTCATTGCTAAACCAAAAGAACGAACGAAAGAAAGAAGAAAGAAAGAAAGAAAGAAAGAAAGGAAAAAGAAAGAAAGAAAGGAAAGAAAGAAAGAAAGAAAGAAAGAAAGAAAGAAAGAAAGAAAAGAAAGAAAAGAAAGAAAGAGAGAAAATGAAGGAAAGAAGGAAGGAAGGAAGGAAGGAAGAAACAGTGGTAAAAATTATTTTTTGAATTAGGAGGGTAAAGAGGAGGCAGGAGGAAATCTATTGCACCTCAGGAAAAAATCTACACAAAAAAAAGGAAGTTTAGAGGTATTGTTCAAAATTATTCATTTTTTAGGTAGAGAATTACAAGGCCATTTGTCATATATTTCATTCTGATGCCCTTCACTATGTCCTATATTCTTCCCATAATATCTTCACTTTTCTTCCCCAGTTTCAAAGGTCTCAGATATAATTGTGTAATTTATCCTTGAGTCTTCTTTCTTGTACTGATTATTGTATAAATAAGCACTTTTTTTCCTCAAGCGGTGATATCTTTCCTCAGCTTTCTTTTTGACATTAACTTGCATCATGATGATATATTTAAAACCATTTTTAAATGAGCCAGGGGACACTGTAGTTTACTTAATTGTTGATATGATACATCCTATAAATCTCACTATTGTTTATGAACATAATTAAAGCACATATAAATGTAAGTAGAAGAAAATTTACTGCTTAGAATTCGAGACTGTTTCCTGTAAAAAACTACCACAGTGTTGAAGGAAGAAATGAGAATTACTTAAAAGGCAGACAAAAGGCTTGTAAATAGTCACCAACACATCTCATGATGAGTGCATTAATTAGCAAATATTTATTGCCAGAAGTATGTTCTACAAAAATATAAGCATAAGATTTAATCCTTACTGTAAAATAGCAGGTAGTAAATTTGTAAAACCATATACACAAATTAGATAAACATTGAAATTAGGGTATAAAATGTGAAATAAGTGCTATAAATTATAAGTGCTACAAAAATTTCAAAACTCTTATTTCAGCTGGAATTTCCAATGCTTTGTTATCAGATCTAATTTCCCATTGATTTGATAAGCCAGATGAGTTCTAAAAGTCCCCTTCCTATGTAAACATAGTCCATATTGATTGAGGGCAAACTATCACATTATGCATGAAAAAAAGAGTTTTTAAATTTTGGTATAGTTTAGTCATCTTTGATAGGCACATCTCAAGTGTTTGCCAACCCGTATGACTTTGATGTGTTGCAGATGTTGCTTAGAGGACCACAAAAAGCCAATCCAGACACAAACTGATTGGTTCAGGAGGGAGGACTTGATGTGCTTATGTTTTCTCCTCCTCCTTTAGTGAGCGGTCAGTGAGATCCCTTGCAGTGAGAATTTAAACTAAGATATAAAATACCAAATAATTGATTGCTGAAAATGCTAGCTCAGGACACATGTGTATAAGTAGAAAAAGGCAGTTTGGAGAGAATATCAGTTGAAGAAAGTAGGACTTTGTGTTAGTTTAATTTTCTCTTCTTTGAAATCAGGTCATCCCAACTAGAACACAGCTCATTGAAGAGAGGTACAGCCACCCAGATGGAATCTGGGCTTGATAAAAATAACCTCTCAAATTGCTGGCACACTTCACATGATTTAGGGAAGTAGTGAAAATGTGCTTTGACTGACTTTTTTTCTGAGAAATCAAAGATCTCTGTGTGTGTATAAACAATCTAATTGTGCACAAGATTCAGAAGGAAAATTATCCTAGCACTCCAATGTAATGACCTAACACCAAGCATGAATATACATTTTTAAAATGATTAATTAAGGCATCAAGGTATCACACAAAATTTACTTTTAATAAATGTGAGACTCACTCACCAATTTTTAATATATTTAAAGAGTTGTAAAAACAATGCCATCTAATTTTACAAAAACAGGTATTAATTTTTGAAAGATTAGAAATACTAGGAGGGATAATATACCATGCTACTAAAATAAAAGTGAAATACATATGCTTCTTTGCTTTTCTTTAAAAAACATATTTTGCCCTCTAAGAGTTAAAATTTAAAGCATAGAACCTCAATCATGGCATGTATAAATAGATATTGCTTTATGAACCTATTTTGGAGTCAAATGACTTGGGTGGGGCAAAGGCAATATATGTAACCTAAATATTTGTACCCCCATAAAACACTGAAATAAAGAAAAAAAACATATGTAATATGAAAATTAGATAAAATGAAAGAATGAAATAAATATTTAAGATCATTGGGAAAAGGAATGAACTGGACGGAGCAGATGAACTTCCTGAGATGATTATGACGCTAAATGTTTGTAGTAAGCCTGGTTGATAATGCTCTAAGACGCCGCTTTCCCAGGCATTCCTAACCTGCTTCTACTTTTTTATCAACATTTTTTATTGTTATGCTACTTTATTCAGAATATTGTTTTCTGTTAATGGTCATTAAAGTCATATATTCATTCAACAAATACTTATTTAATTCCTAAAGTATATAAGACATCATTTTAAGCACTGAGGCCAGAGTATTGAACAAAGCAGAGCATCCTCTGTCATAGAGTTTATACTTCAGCGAGTGATAGAAGCCATACACAATTAAAGAATAAAATGTATAAAATACAGTAAATAAAGCTTTAAGGAGACTTGGAAAGGATCTTTTTGATAGAATGGCTAGTGAAGGTGTCTTTAAGAGAAAACACTGGAGTTGATGTTTGAATGAAGTGAACAAGCCATATAAATATGTGAGAAAAGAGCATCCAGGTAGAGAAAGTAGAAAGTGAAAAGCCCGTAGGCTGCAATGTATTTGAAGAACTACAGGAAAGCCAGCAGGACTGTGATAAAGGATCAGATCTACCTAGTGGCCAGATCATGCTGGGCTTCCTCAGCCAGGGAAAGAATACGGATATCGTTCTTAGTGAGATAGGAAGTCAAGGATTGGTTTTGATCAGAAAAGTCATGAAATCTGATTCCATGGATAGGATCAAATGAATAAGAATATATGTGTACATCTGCAATAAGCCTTGTTGTACTGGGATACATTGGCTTAGAAAATGAGTGGTCAAAGTGTTAGGACCTGAAGGACCTGAAGGAGTAGGCTCAGGGTATTTATCTGCCTAGGTCACAGGCGTCTACCTAGAGAAAGAAGCCTAATTAAAAGGAAAATATGATATAAATGAGATTAATGAGTTTCCTGACAGCAGGGTAGGCAATGTTTTTGTTGTCAAAATAAAGTTAAGTTGATGAATATTAGAGTTAGCAGTGAATAGGTTATTGACTAAATGTATAAATTTGATTCCAAGTCAGTAAGAGCAACACCAACAGTATAATCAAGGATGATGCCTAAGATTAATTTAAGGATGTTATTAAATGTATATTTCTACACGAAATATATACACATTTAATAAAATACGCTTAGGAAATATAAAATAATTTTAATTCAAACATGAAAATTTTAGATTTATGTTTCACAAATGAGCTGGTCATCTAAAATTGCTTTTATAACAATTTGCAATCCAACAGCTTTACCCTAATCCAATGTGTAAAAATTTCCATAACTTGTGCTTAGCATTTTGGGGAAAACCCAAATAATATTGATGTTTTAGTTTAGTTTGAATAACGGCGATGTTTTCTTACTATGTCTTTACAAATTCTTAATCCTCTGCTTCAGATCCCCTCTTTGGTTAACTTCTACTAATTTTTGAGGACTTAGCTTCATATTACTTCTTCTGAAAAGTGTTTTTTGATCTCTTACATAAACCCATTCATCTACATATCACATATTTATTGAGAGTGAAATAAGTGCTTGGAGCTTTTCTAGGCAATGAAGATAGAATGAACAACAAGGCAGAATATATTTACACTATGAGCTATGAGTCCTAACGTTAGGGCCCTTGAGGTGTCTGCATTCTAGTATGACGAGACAAAACCCTAACACAGAGTTTCCCATTATTCTAATGCCAATTTCCAAATCCGATAAGAAGTAAAATATAATAATGTGATAAAGAGTAACTTCTAGGGGTGGAATGTTACAAGCAGAAGGAAGAGCAAGTGAAATACCCTCATAGGGGAATAGGTTTGGCATGTTCAAGGAAAGAAAGGTGTGAGAGTAGTTGAAATTGATGTTGACATCAATTGACATTGAATGAAATGATAAAAGAGAAGCAGGTAGACCAGTTAGAGGAAGATTGCAGTAGTCCAAATGAGATATTTTGGTTTCTTGGTCTTGGATTTTATCACTGAAGACACTGAAAAGCATTAGGATTCTGGATATATAACAGAAGCAGAGCAAAATATATTATCAACGTGTTAAATATAGGGTGTGAGGGAAAGAGAAGTCTCAAAAATAAGTCTTAATTTTTGGTCTTAGTGACTGGGTCAGTCATTAGTGCCAATTGCTGAGATGGAGTAGGATTGAGAGGTAGCATTTATGAATAAATCAGCAGTGGTTGCATTGGCCATAACAGATTTGAGAGGCCCCCAAATATTAAGTATGCAGTTGGATGTATAAATCTTGGGACATTAGGAAAAAGTCAAAAGTTGGATTATTAGTGAATAGATTATAATTCTAGCTATGTGACTTAATGTTGTCACTTAAGGAGGGAGGGTACCTAGAGAGGAAAAGGGCTCTAAGGGCATTATCTTGGGGTTTAAAGGCATCGAAAGAATGAATTTGCAAAATGACTGAGAAGGAGCAGTCTAAAAGATAGAAAGAAAACCAGGCAAGGGTGATGTTACATATTGCTAAGAGTGAGTTATCTCCTATGGGAAGTGTTGGTGAAAAGTCAGGTAAACTTAAGATAACATTTGTCCAGTTTGTAGTAAGTAATGCATTGGTAATAAGTGGCCTGAGTGGTTTCAGTGGTATGATTGGGACAACAGTGTCACTGGGGAAAGATGAGGAAAGAATGAAAATGAAAAAATGGAAACTGCAAATATAACCAATTCTGTGGGAGAAATGTTGCTGTAAGGGGAATGGGGAAATCTGCTAATAGCTAAAGAGAAACATTGCTTCAAGTGTCATTTTTTTTTAAAGATGGTTGAAAGCAAGGCATATTTATGCGTTGTTTGGGATCATGTCAAAGAGAATAGGGGATTTATTATGCTGTAGGAAAAAAAAGACACTTATAAGAATAAAATCCATAAAAAACCTTGGAATCCAGAACTGCAAATGTTGGGTGGATTAAGACAGGTGTTGGTACATTTCATCCATACAAACAAGAGAAAAGAGCATGTTGCTCTTGTCCCATATCTCTTTCTACCTTCTGTGTATCCTTTTCCTCTACTTATTACATATTGGATATCCCCTACTGATATATTTTCAAGTTAGATCATCTTTTATTTCACTGTATAAAATCTGCTGTTAAACCCATTTATTGAATTCTTGTTTCCTTCACTCGCATTTGAGTTCTATACTTTCCATTTTTATTCTATTTATATTGTTTATTTGGCCTTTTGTTTCTGTTTCTTCATATACTTGGTAATTTTCATTCAGTGCTAAGTATTTTATGTGGTAAATTATAGAGGCTCTAGGTGATAATACCTTTTTCCAGTAAAGATATACTATATTCTTTGGTATGCATCCTGTCTGGAGGACCATGATCTAATCTGGAAGGGAGCTGAAGTAAGTTTTTATAAGTGTTAATCTAACTATTGTTTGCTCTTATTCTAGATTGTAACTTTCTTTGAATCTCAATTACTATAGACCATCTTTGTTGGATCTTAAATTCCAATTTTTGTCACTTCTACAATGTGTAGCTTCCCAAACTTCCTTTTTCCTTTCAGCAGCTTTTTTATTGGCATTGTATCTTTTGCTCCAAGCAGTCTATAAGTTGTGTAAATGCCTTTAGAGGAAAATTACACAGTTTTGCATTTACCTTTTTGCTCTTCTCTTCCCTCAGAAATCGTGCAGCATTATGGTCTACCTTGGTGGCCTCAAATTGTTTATTGTCTACTTAGTATCATGAGATTTCCAAAATTTATACTTGCTGCATTGCATCTTTAAGCTCTCTTGTTGATTTCTCATATACGAACATTTTTCTGGCATTCATACTCTACAAGAGATCTCTGAGGTTTTAGTTCACTTGGTGAGGTCATGTTTTCCTGGATGTTCTTGATGCTTGTGGTTGTTCATCAATGTCTGGACATTGGGGAGTTAGGTATTTTTTAATCTTCACAGTCTGAGCTTGTTTGAACTCATCCTTCTTTAGAAGGCTTTCCAGATATTCAAACAGAATTGAGTGTTGTGATTTAAGTCTTTGGTCGCTGCAGCAGTATCGGTGATGCGGGTGCCTCCCAAGCCCTGTAATGCTGTGACTTTTGCAGACTCTTGGTGGTACCACCTTGGTGAGCTTGGGTAAGATACAAGAGAATTCCCTGGATTACCAGTCAAAGTCTCTCATACTCTTCCCTCACTCTCTGTGCTGAGCTGCTGGAGTTGGGGAAGGAGAAAAATATTATTTCTGAAGTGACAACTTTGTGTCAGAAGCATGGCAAAGTATATCTTTGGACATTTACATTTAATGAATTTCTTACAACTATCATTTGATGAATATCTCAATCAATGTAATTATTTTGTATACCACAAAATACTTCTTCTCATACTCATTCAGAAATTTGTCAGGTATGTAGAATTTGAAATGCAGGCTATAGATAGCTAAAATTGACAGATATGAGTTCAATTAAAATCTCTTCTATTAAATGCTATCTTCTATAATATATTAATTCATTAGATATATACTATATGATTATTTTAAAAATAAATTTTATTGTGTATATTTGAGATTTACAACATGATTTTAGGAGATATAATAAAAATAGTAAAATGGTTACTATAGTAATGCAGATTATCATATCTATCATTTTACATAGTTACTTTTTTGCATGAAAAGAGCATTTTAACTGTTAAATCTAGAATACATTTATTGTATCTGTTAGAAGACAACTTGAGAAAAAATATGAAAAGACTGTATTTAGAGTTTTAAAGGTAGAAGTGGCTAAATAGGCTGTCTAGTCACAATTCTCATTTCTTGCCATGCAGTGTAGAGATGTTAAGTGACTTTATCAAGATTCTACATCTAGTTGTCCCAGACTCCAGAAAAAAAAATCTCAATTACCTAATTTATTTTCCATTTTTTTCAGTGTCTTTCCAGGATATCACTACAACCTACAATTATTTTGATTGTATAACCTCTGCTACCTTTCTGTCTTTTAGAAAATTTTAATATATCATATCTAAAGATACATGATCTTTCACTCCCAATCAGGATATTATTCTGACAATTCCTGTGTTTAGATGCGCCAGGTATATTGTGTGAAATTACTTTCAGACTAGAAAAATGGCATATTAAATGTAATTCCTTTTGGGGTTAGAGGTTATCTCTAAAGATTTTCTAACTTTTATGGTTTGTCAATTATACACAAAATTATGGATACATCCCAGGTTCAAGCCTATTCATGACTTGGCATTCCATTTTAATTGTGAGTCATCTGAATACTGGGTTTTATATATGTTAACCAGAAAATCTGCATTGAAAAAGCATTTCTGATCTTAAATATTTTGCCATCTTGTTATTATGATTTCTGAAAATATCCCATAAAATCTTATGTATCTATGTTCAAATAAAACCTTATAAGTTATCTCTACTTAGTAATAGAGAAATTCTGACCTTGAGTTTAGCAAATATTCTCACTGTAGTTTCTTTATGCTGTGCATTTGCATATCAATTTTATCTAATACCACTGAACAATAAGTAACCAACTTTTATTACATATAAGAATCTTAGAGATCCTTTAGTTCTACCTACTGCAAAGAAAAATATGTATACTTTGGGCCAGAAAGTCTAATCGCAAATTCTAAATATGTGACCTTTCTTATAGAAAAGTTGCCTCTAAGGAAACAGACACATGACTGTAAAAGAATACTAGCAAGTTAAAAAAAAACATGAGTCTGAGGGTCAGCCAGATTTATAATCTGGGAATGAACTAGAAGAAAGCAAAACTCCTTTGAGAAAATCTGAGCACAAGGCCACTATCAGAAGGTAAATTTCCTGAGTACAGTGGTATTATTTTGTTCACTTTTTTTTAGGCCCCCAGTACCTGGAAAATCATCTGGCATATACTAGGTGCCCAATAAACAATGATAAACAATTATTGATAGGATGAATGAATAAAATAATATAGCATAATATAATAGAAATAAATATTCTAAAAGTCAAGGATCATATTTCATTTCTGAGTGGAAGAAGATTTCTAGTTAATGTTTTCCTTTTTTATAAAATACATTTCTTTATTTTATCATTATATATTGTATATTATTAACCTCATTTTGCTTCCAAAAATTTTAATTTTAATAGGAACTGAAGATCATATAGTTTATATTTTACCTGAAATTGTGTTCACATTGCAGTTGAGTGAATAAATCTCTTCATTTCAATCTAGTGCAATGTATTGCATCCTACCAAGACTAATATTTTTTACAGGAAAATCTCAGTGAAAATTTGCATGTAAGGTCACAATTTTTGTCACAATTCAAATTAAGGACATACTTATTAAGGGAGGAGATACATGGATGGCCTATTTAAAAGCTAAAAATCTCATTGACTGCTAAAAAATAATGATGGGAAATGTATAGGGCATTTTTTAATGTTGAACTATTTAAATAAAAGCTAGGCTAAGGCAGATTTTGCGATGTGATAGTGACATGAATACACATATTTAACACTTCTCCTTGTAACAGACAAAGTAATGTAAAAAGAAAGAAAGAGAGAAACCCTCATAAAAATGGTAACCTAGAGAAGAATGCCATGCAAGTGCTAGAAATTTTAAGAAATTTCTGCTAGATACTGTAGGATGACATCAGTTGATAGAAGTCCAATCTAATTCAATAACCTATAGGTAGCAATATGCTTAATGAACAATGAAAAGCATTAATGTTATTACTTATAAGGTGTCAGGCACTTTACTATGAACTATATGCATGTACTTGTTTAGTCCTCCAACCCCATGAGGTAGGTATTCTTATAAGAACAGAGAATTTAAGTTACTTACTCATGAATTCACATTGTTACTGATTTTCAGAGCTAGGATTCAACCCCAGGATTCAATTAGATCTCTAAGCCAACTTTCTTACTCCATTGTCTTGCCTCATATGTCAGTAGTTAAATAAATTGTGGTACATCTATGTACCTTGATTTTACACAGTCATTAAACATTTGATTTAGAAGAATATTTAATGCAAGATGCAAATATTCACAACTCATGGCTGAATTGGAAGAAAAGTCTAAATTAATATGAATGAATTCATTCCCAGACAATATGTTTGGTTAAGCATGCTAACAATTTTATTTATTTTTGAGGAAGTTTGTGGGTTTTTTTTTTCTACACCATTGCATATGTGAAAATATATCACTATTACCCTAATACAAGAATAAAAATTTGGCTGCATATATAATATTTAATCACATGCTTTATTATTTCAAAATGAGAAAATCAGAGTATGAAAGGACTACTAGCAAACTTGATACCAATGAAACATATGTAGCAGAATAGAGCTGCTACAAATGTGAGAGAAAGCTTTAAGACAAAATCCAGGAAATATTTTTGAAAATGTTAGTATAATTACATTTTTTACAATTCCAATATTTTAAAAATATAGCTTTGATAATGGGAAAGAGTTTGAATTCAAGAACAGGTAAAATGATTCTGGCAGAGAGTTTCATTTTTTTTCTAGCTATCATCATTGGATAAACATATCTTAAATACAATCATTATAAGTATACAGAAAATTATTAGCAGAATTACAAACCAGATGCTTAACATTTAAATCAAGTAATATTCTCAATAACAAGTATATAAAAGGAAATTGAATTAAAAGGAAAAACATACTGCTTAAAATAAAGATGGCTAAAACTAAATGAAACAAATGTTTAATAATGAAACAATAAAGTAGGACTCTAGCAGTGATCAGTGATAACCTAGGTAATTGAGACCAACTTTCCCATTAAAGGCCATGGATTTCAGTTCAGTGTTTGTGATTTCCAAAGACCTAGAGGCCGAGCAGCACTCTTGATTCTGTCAAAGGTCTAAGGCAACAGGTTGGTGTCTGCGTCTAACAAAGGGGTGAGGGAAGGAGAAAACCATGGTGAAGCACTGCAATCTGGAAGTACACTTGTGCTACACATAAGATATCAAAGTAAACTTAGCTCATTTTAATCCAGAGAGCTACTGTATCTGGGCTACTGAGAAAAGAAAAGCAAATAATATCTTGAGAAAGATAATATCATTATAGGCTTCACATTATTCCTTAAAAACAATTTTAAAAATACAATGAACATTATATTACACACGAGACAAGGCAATGAGAGCCACTTCTGGCTATGGCTTTCCCCCAAAAGTAAATATGAAGCTGAAAAAATTGACAAAACCAAACATTTAATTTCACTGTGATTTACATACAACATTTACATCCAACATTCTGGGAAGTATTCATGCTTGAAAAACTCCTGAAAATTAGGTAAGGACAGTTGAATCTGTAGCATACTGGCTTAGGGCTACACCCATCTTTCCCTCATCCCCACCATCCAGTGTCATTGATGTAGAAGTTCTATCAGAACAGGGAAGGTCATTGGAGGGATATGTTTTCTGATGTTGGAAAGGAGACTCACTTGATTAAAGCAGTAGACGATACCCACACCCATTGACATTGTGAATGGAAGTGACAATTTTCAGACTAGAGAGGACCAACAGGTCTAATGGTCTAATATTTCATGATTGAAGGAAGCATATACCTATCTCAGCCTATGTATATGTGCAATGAAGAATGGAGAGACTCTAATTCAGACCTACATTCATGGTAAACTCTGGATTGTGCATATGTAAATAGAAGATGCAAAAAGGTACAATGGAAAGTAAAAACTGAGCAGACTTAACAGTGAGTTGAACTTTCAATGTGTTTCCCTACCTACAAATATGTCTATGAGATAGAAGCATTACTGGCTTGAAATGGTTAAGCACAAATCTCTATTTAACAGACCACTAATTTAAAAACACACAAGGATGACACCTATGAAGAGAGACTTAAATATAAAAGCAAGAATATTTATAATTTTAAAATATGAGCAGAGATGTCAGCAGTAACCCAATGAAATGGAGACTAATTTCATAAATTTAGTTTGGCAAGTTACTGAGCAAAGAAACAAATAATAACAACAAAAATAGATACCATGGGCAAAATCAAATCCATAGCTGCTGCAATATATTATTTGAAATATTTGGTTTTCAAAGAAACAGGAAAGTGTAACTCATACTTTAGAAGAAAAATTGTTATGGAATCATTCTTAGTATCTCATGTCTTGGGTTAATAGACAATAGTCAAACACTTTTAAATACCTGCTATAAATATATTCAAAGAACCAAGGAAACCATGGTTAAAGAATTAAAGAAAAATATGAGAACAATGAACGAGATAGAAATCATGAAATTTCTCAAGTTGAAAGTATAATAACATTCATAAAAAAATCTTACTAAAGGGACTCAATTTTAATAAGGAAAAAAAAGAATCAGTGAACCAGAAGCTGAATAAATAGAAATTATATAATCTGAAGAACAGAGATAAAAAAGGATTAGAGAAAAATAAAGAGAGCCTCAGAGACCTTTGGGACGGCAATCAAATGTACCAGTATATGTGTAAGCAGAATTAGAGAAAAAGAGGAAACAGAGAAGGGAAAGAAAGGAGAAAAATTTTTGAAGAAATAATGGCTGAAGACTTCCCAAATTTAGTTAAGAACAATCTACACATCCAAGCAACACACATAGACATGTAATAGTCAACTGTTGAAGACCAAAGATAAATAGAAAATCTTGAAAGCAGCAAGAGAAAATTGACTCGTTATATTCATTCATTATCTAGGTAAAACAGAGACCAGAATGTCATACTAAAAGTGCTGAAAAGAAGAAAAAAAAAGGAAACAAGCAAACAAAAAACCCAACACTATGAACTAAAAATAAACAAAGATATCTCAGCCTATCTATCTCATATATATCCAACAAAAATCTATATACTTTAAAATTAAAGGTGAAATAAATGCATTGTCAGATAAATATAGACTGAAAGAACTCACTGCTCAAAGACATCCTTAAAAGAAACTCTAAAGGAAGTCCTATAAAATAAAAGACAATGACCAGATGGTGACTTAAATTCAAAGGAAAATATGAAGGAAACCAGAAATAGTAAACATTTTGGTTAGTATAAAAGACACTATGATATATTTTTTAAAGTATTGCCTTAACACTTTAAAGATATAAGATAGCATAAAATAATAATCTTAGCACTGTATTACTGGGTGAATATAATATAAATGTTGGTATATCTGGCAATAATAGCAAAAAAGAAAGGTAGTGTGATTTCTTATGAGAGGGTTAATAAAAGAATTTAAAAGAAGAGATGAAGGAAGTAGGGCTATATTTTAACAAGTTTCAATATTCTACTAGAAATAAATTAGTCTTAATCTGAACTCGTCCATGATTAGTTAAGGTGTCTATCATTGTACCTCAATCAATCAAATAGAAAATAATTCCAAAATATATAAAATGAATAACAGGAGAATTTCAATGGTATCTTAAAAATTATTTACTTACCTCAATGAGAATTAAAGCCAAAATTAGGATATAGTACAAAATACATGCTACATTATATCAAAATAATAGAAAGAAAGAAAGAAAGAAAGAAAGAAAGAAAGAAAGAAAGAAGAAGAAGGAAGGAAGGAAGGAAGGAAGG
>VBSM01001124.1:29366403-29433865 GCA_008086735.1 Cheirogaleus medius | reverse complement strand
ATTTGTACCCCCATAATATGCTGAAATAAAAAAATAAAATAAAATAAATAATAAATAATAAAAAAATAAACAAATTCTTGCCCTTAAATTCTTGTGTTTCAGTCAAAACTAATTGGTCACTCATTAGTTACATGGCTAATGATGGAACAAGAAGTACTCCTAACCAATGCTGATGTGGAAAAGAGTTGGAAATATTTGATAAAAAGTTCTGTTGATTACTACATTTATATTTCCTAGTCCTTTAAAGGAAAGATAATCCTAAGACCCATGTCCTCAAGCTGCTTCAAGGAATTACATGTTGAATGTAGAATTCTTATCACTATGATACATAGTATAAACTATTAAGCCCAGCACTATCTTATTATTATAATTAATTTTATCTTCAATGATTTGATAAAAAGGAATGGTCTGTCATTAATAATTTATTCTTTCATATCGTGAGATAAATGAAATATTCTATTTTACCAGTTTTCTGATAACACATGTATTTTCTCGCTTTTCCACATCTCTTGTACCATATTCACAACAATAATACAAATTTTTAAAATAAAATTCTAAATTAAATTATTATCATATATTGGAAAACAACTGTATTGTAGGATTTGTAATCTTTTATCTTTAATTCTTACCATGTAAATTAAATATTATTAACCTCAGTTTACAAATGAGGAAACTTATGTTCACAGATGGAAAGAAGTTTGCACAAAGCCATATAGCTAGTAAATAGCAGAGTGAGAATTTGAAGGTTTCTGTCTGAACCCAAACTAAACATCAAAATATACAACATTCCTTAGTCTAACCAATTGCTTAGAGTCTTATTGTTTACAGTTAACATTTGTACATTTGTTCCATCTTAACGGTTACCTTGTTGGGTAGGTATCACTTATAGGATCCTCATTTTGAAGATGATCATACTGAATTTTATAGTTAAGTTACTGGTTAAGAATCGAACTAATAACTTTTGAGATAGTTGGTTTTGTTTTGATTTGTTTTCTTTTCTTTTTACTAATCACGCTGCTCTGACATCATAAAATTTTGGCTTTTTTTATTTTATGAGTATTTTGTGAGGTGTTTTGTAATATTGGTTATGAAAATTATGTGCAAGGAAAAGCTCATTATTAAACAAGTTTTAGAATGATTTAAGGTAGATTCCCTTACTACAGGGCTTCTCAAAGCTTTTAATATCTTGGTGTGCAATTTATCCCTCAAGAAGTGAATATATAATTCAATATGGTGCATTTCAATGATCCCAAAATGTATGCACTTTGTCATCAGGAAGTTCATAGGAGCTGCCACAATAGAGCATTTGATTAGATATATATCTGTTTTCTATATACAATTAGAGTAAAACCTAATTCCTAAGATTCTTCACATTAGAGAGTAGAGTTGGCAATGTTGTTTCTTGTTTTCTTGCCTGCCTGCTTGATTTTTTTGAAAGAGAAAACAATGGTATCATTCTGATTAAAGAGAACAGACTCACAAACCACATGCTTCTTCTATAATTTTATTTCTATATAATTGGAGGAAAAATAAGTGTTTTTCTGAAATAACCAAAATTTTTAATTAAAAGAAAACTATTTGAAGATTCAGACGTGATAAAAGTAACAATTAAGATTATTTTACAGATTCCTATAGTTTATTTGTGAACTACCATTTCAATAAGACAGTCTACTCCTTAGAGAACTAAGTGTTTATGGAGTGTGAACACGACCCTAATTTAATTCAATACTAAAGGTATAAATTATTTATTCTCTTTCTCCTGAAATCTCAGATGATCTGCGTGCCAACATAAACAAACTGCTTCTGAGACATTCCTAAGAAAGGTCTCAAGGAATAGTTCACATCAAGTATTAATGTATATCAGTTATATGATATTTTAATATAGAGTTGTGAACTTTATTTTCTTTGTTATTTAAAATTGGAATTAGGGTAAAATTTAGAAGACCGGAAGGGAGTAATCAGACAGAAATGTCACATCTTGATAAAAAAGAAGAGAAGCAAGTAATGGAGGAGGAAAGGAAATGAAAGGCTGTGTTGTGCTGGGAAATAGAGGGAGAAGTCGAGTGGTGCCTATGACAACAAAATCTGCATTTAAGAAAGACAAGAATTGGAAATGAAAGTATTAATAGAATAATTTGGAGCTCAACATATACCAAAGAAATGCAGAATTGATATTGACCTTACAGTTCAAGAATTAGATGTCTGTGGATTGAGAAACTGCAACAGAATGCAGGGCTTATACACTCCTCCTTGGTATCCACAGGGGATTGGTTCTAGGACCTCTTGCGGACACCAAAATCCATATATATTAAAGTCTGGAGATGCTCAAGTCCAGGAATATAAAATGGCTTAGTATTTGCATATAACCTATGCACATCCACGCACATACTTTAAATCAATATATTACTTATGATACCTAATACAATGTAAATGCTATGTAAATAATTGTTATACTGGACTGTTAGGGAACCATAATAAAAATAAAGTCTGTGAACATTCAGTACAGACCCAGTGTTTTTACAAATATTTTCTATCTGCAGTCGGTTGTATTCACAGATGCAGAACCCCTGGATATGGAGGGCCGACGGCATGTACAAACTGGCCACAAAAGGCCTGGCTTTCTTCAAGGCTGCACCCTCAGGTGGGCAGACTAACTGGTACAATGAGTCAGACTGTAATTTACAAGAAAAGTACCTCTACCGCCTAAAATATGTTACCTCGTGTGTTTTCCTGTTCATAATTCGTACTCTTAGACCCCCAGACCACAAAGTAGTTTCTGAGTGAATAGAGGGCTCCAAGTGTGATGATTAGAGTAATTCATTTTGGTGGTTCTTTGTTACAGAAATATCTGAGGCTAGGCAAACTTTAGTCCTAATTTTTCACTCACATGACAAGAATGCCTACATAAATCATGTTGTTCTCTTATTCATATCATTTATAGGTTTGAAGCCAGTTAAAACAAAAGATAAAATATATTTTAGGTTAAACAACTTTGGTTGGCTTTCATTTACATCAAACATAACAGGCCTAAAAACGTAAGTACAGAAAAGCACAAGTTAGTATCTTTTATTTTTTCAAGTTTATTCATTTAGTTTATTTTTTCAAATATATTTTGACTTATTTACCTTCTGCTAAGAAGAGAAAAATTCGAAGAAACAGTTTTCTGACTTCTTTAGAATTATGAAGAATTTTATTTTAAAATTACCTGAGAGGTAAATGGAAAATATCCTCAGTTCACCTAAATCCTTTACTAAACAACATTGTGAGTGAAAATCTGTTTTCCCTGCTATTATCTGAGTACTCTGCTTAAAGAAACAAATAAACACCCTGACAGTTGACTGACAGGAAATATGTTTTGTTTCCTTTTTTATTCCGGCTTCATTATTTTCCATGGAGATGGGTTCTTGAAATGACAGGTTGTGTTCTCTTCAGTTCAGCTGCTCATTGACTTGTGCAATATATTAAATTCCTTTCCAAAATGGAAAAAAACAAAAATAAAGAAAAACCAGGGTTATATCTGGGTAAGATTCAGCACAGAGAAATTTACATGTTGGGCAAGGATTCTTGGTATTTGAAGAAAAAGCATTTTTTAAAAGTCCACTGCAAAATGTCTAAAATTTTCATAATTCTGGTTTGGGGATGTATCCTAGTAATCTGCCACCACTTATTAATGGCAGTCATAATTTAAAGTCCCCTAACATTGGCACCTTGTATCTCATTAAGGCATCTCCTCCCATTTTTCCTGCAACTATGACATTTAGAAGACCATTATATGACTTACATAGATAATTGCTACAAGATTCTAAGCAGCCTTTATAGCACTCTGGCTTAGAGCTTGTCAGCCTACTGTCAGCACATTCTGGTAGAGCTCTTATTAGTTAAATATTCTTGACAGGACCTCACAAATAATATGTTTCTTATATTTGAAAAGTTTAAACAACTTGACATTTTAAAGGTTATCACTTTCTTTCGCAGGATAATTATTGCTAATATCAATAAAATATTTTTTAAACTTGCATATTGACAATAGAAATAAGATAGGAGTTCATCTTTTAGAATTTTATTGCAGTGTTATTTTAAGAAATAATGTGTAATGTTATAAACAGTAGGTAATATAATTATGAGTCTAGTCTCCTTTTATACATATAATTATTCTTCTGTGCTTATTCTTCTTAAACCATGTAATACAAGATAAAGTTTGGATAGAGTTTAAGTGTCTGAAAGTTGAGATAAAAGCTAAATTCATAGCAAAATTGTAAGACATCCTTTTTAGTGTAGGAAAGACTAATTTAAGTTTAAGAAATTTCAGAGTGGAATTAAATCAGATTGAGAGAACTCCTTGGATTCCTGCCTACGTTTGAACCCTGTCCCATGATTAGAAGAATAAGGAAAAAATTTTATATGCTAATTAATTATAGCAGCCATATGAAAATAAGTACAAGAGACACTGTGGAAAATATACATTTTTCTAAATGTGAGATTTCAAACTAATTCCAAAAGGGAGAAAATATGTTTATTTGAGGGGATTTTAAATATGCTTAATAATCTACATTATAGAATTGAAATAAAAGCCTTGCTATGGACCTGAATATAGGAATATTTACCTCTTGGATTCTGAAAAATGGACATTTAGCTTATTCTTGAACAACTCTGATAAGGAGAGTTTTATTTAAAACAAATAAAATCCAAGTGTCGGACAGAATTATTTAATAAAAACTCTTCCTCATATTGAACTAACAGCTGCTTTTCTGAAACTCACATTTATGGTTGTGATAGCAAAATGACCCTGCAAAGAATAGCAACACCCTAACCCTGGTACCTGTGAATATGTTCTGTTACATGATAAAAAGTATTTTACAGATGTGAGTAAGGTTAAGGATTTTGAGATGGGCAGATTATTGTGGATGGTTAGGGTGGCCCCGATCTAATCACATGAGGTCTTAAAAAAAGAGAACTTTCTCAAGCTGGAGACAAGAGACATGAGGCCCAGGTGAAGGTCAGAGAAATCTGAAGCATGAACAGGGCTATGTCTGTCACTGCTGGCTTTGAAGATGAAGCTGCCATAGTCCAGGGAGTGCAGGAGGCCACTAGAACCTGAAAACAACACCCCGTTGAAAACCAGTAAGGAAACTAGTACTTCAGTCCTAAAATTGCATGGAAGTGAATTCTGACAGCAACCTGAAGGACCCTGAAAGTGGATTCTCCTTCAGAGCCATCACGTAAGAGCCCACCTTGATCTTCCTCTTGACAACCAAAGCAAAGAAAACAGCCAAGCCCACTTTGATTTCTGACATATAAAATGGTGAAATAATTCACGTTGTTTTATGATGCTAAATTTGTGGCAAACAAAAATAGCTGCAATACAAAATAATATAATGTCTATTGATTCTGCCCTCTGGCCTGGCACAGAAAACCTATACCTTTTTATCCAAACTGCCTGGAATAATTTCAAATTTTAAAAAATAACTTAATGTCTTTCTATTAGCCTTCTTTTTCCCCCAAGCTTTACCTTTAATCTTTGAACTATTTTTCCCTCCTCAAAGTCATTAATTAATCTCTTTGCATACGCCATGTTTTGTCAATGCCCATCATAAACTGGGGTGCTATGTATTAAACACAGTGATTCAGAAGTGAACCCACTGACGAGAACACAGAAAGATCTGTTGCTTATGGTAGAAAGTTGTAACAATGCAAGATTTTTTTTTTTTTGGCAGACTTTCATGTGCCTGACTTACTTATTTGTGGCAAATTTATATCTTTGGATATTTCTCACATAAACTTCTCTAAAACGGTTGCTTACCATTCTAAAAATGATCAGTTGATTTTTAAAAATCACACCTGTACAAATATACCTATGAGCACACAATTAACCCACATATATACATGCAATTGACATCTTATCTTTGGTAATTTTTATCTTGTTGATTTTGATCCATTAACAATGAGTCAAGATAATTTAAATTCCTGTATTTTCTTAAATCAAAGTAATATCATTGCCTCTTAATTGCAGATTTTGGAAAGAAAAGAGAAACGTATAATAAAACTAAATATGCACATCTATGATAATACATATCTCAATTTAGAAATGCTAAAATGTGAAATATAATTCTTCTTAGGAATGCTATATATAATATATAGATATACACACATGCATATATACATGTGTAAATGCATATACATATGTATTTATATATAGTTTAATATGTGCATGTGTATATATGCATATACAGATATACATATACACATGCACATAGCTATATATATACACATATATATAGTTTACTCATTTACATAATTTGACTCTCTTTCTCAAAACAGTCATAACATTTTCAAGTATTATCTAATGTAGTGAATGTGACCTTACTAGGAAATAGGATCTTTGCATATGTAATTAAGATTCTCAGAATGAGATCATCCTGGATTTAGGAAGGGCCCTAAATCCAATGACAGGAATTAAGGCAAAGAGGTGGACAGAAGAGAGAGGGTCATATAAAGACTGTCGCAGAGGTTTAAGTGATGTGTCTACAAGCCAAAAAACACCAAGGATTGCAGTTGACCACCATAAACTAGGAGAAAGGCATATAATGCATTCTACTTTAGAGCTTCCAGAAAGAATCAACCCTACTGACACTGTGATTTTGGCCTTCTGGCCTGCAGAACTGTGAGAAAAAATTCTAGGAAACTAGCACCGATTTTGGTACCCATTAAGTGTGTGATTTTTTAACAAATACCCAAAATTGTGGAAGTGGATTTGGGCAATAGGTAAAGGCTAGAAGAATTTTGAGGCACATGATAGAAAATTATTAATAATGGATTATCTTAAAGTGGCTAGTGGTGGATTTTCAAGTTGCCTTTAGTGAGTTCTCATAATGAAATGAAGAACATGTTATTGTAAACTGAAGGGAAGGGAATCCTTGTCATAAAATTACAGAAACATTGGCTGAATGTATTTAAGATTTAGGTAGAAAACAGATTTTGTAAACAAGAAACTTGGGTATGTAACTGAGAAGATTTCTAAGCAAAATGTGGAAGCTCTGATTTCTTCTTTCTGCTCATAAGAAAATCTGAGAAGAAAGAGATAAATTGAAGATGGAACTGTTAAGCAAAAAGAAACCCACACTTGATAATTTTGAAAGTTTTTGGCCTATCTAGATTGCAAGTGATTCTAAAATCAAGCAATTCAAGGAGTCTTTCTGAATCTATTCTGGTTTGGGGGGCTGCTCAATTCTCTAATCATAAAAAAATTTAAAATAAAAATAATTTTTTAAAAAAGGAAATTCACTATTGAGAAAGTGTGCTCTATCGAAAAAGTCAAACTTGTGGTTGGACAATCTTTTGCTGAAGAGATTAAGCATATGACTCATGGATTCAACCAGCCATCTCAACAGAACCAGGAATAGAGGTGGTTTATCTAGTGCAGATTTGTGGATAACCCTCGTGTGTAATGGTATAATATCCCCTCGGCATGCACAAGAGACTCATAAAGTTTTAGGGGATGATATACCTAGATTAAAAGGGGCAGACATAGGAAAAAATAAAGGAAGGCTGCCAGATTTCTAGGATTCAATAGGCAGAAACAGGCTGACAGAGCTATTTGGCTGTGAACTTGTACTAACCATAACCATCAAGAAAGAAAAATAATGACTTCAAGGGCAGAGCCACAGACGCAGAATCAAAGGCCAGAGAAACATGCCCAAAAACCAGGGTCAAGAAAGCCTGTGCATGCTCAGGGGATAAAGGATCAATCACAGAAAATTATCTCACTCTTTGAAACCTACTGGAACTTGTCCTTCTGAGTTTGAACTTCCTTAGGAACAATGACTCCTTTATTTCTTCTAATTTCTCTCTTTTGGAATGAAAATTTCAACTCTATTCCTGTCCATCATTCTATTTTGGTAGCATATAACTAGTTTTCTAGTTCACAGGTCCATGGATAGACAAGAGTTTTACCCTAAGATGAATCATACCCAGAGTTTAACCTATACCTGATTTAGCTGTCATTTTTTGAGTTGATGATATTTATATGAGATTTTGTACTTGGGTTGATGCTGGAGTGGGTTAAGATTTTGGGACTTTTTGGATGGAGTGAATTTATTTTTTATGTGGGATAGACATGAATTATTGTGGGACAGAAGATGGACTGTAGTGGGTTGAGTAGTATTTCCCTGAAAGGTATGTTCAATTCTGAATCCCCAGTACCTGTGAATGTGACCATATTTGGGTGTGGGATATTTGAAGATGCAATTGAGTTAAGCATCTGAGGATGATATCTTCTTGAATTTAGGGTGGTTCATAAATCCAATGATTGGTGTCCTTGTAAGAAGAAGGAGAGGCAGATTTGAGGCACAGAGGCACACAGAGGGGAGAAGTTTATGTGAAAATGAAGACACAGATTGGAGCTTAAAAGCCAAGGAATGCCAAAAACAAATATAATTTGAATTATGTGAAAAGAACTACTGATAAATACCAAATATTTAAGTAGGAACAATATATTTAAAAGCCAAGAATTCATCAATGGTGTTAAATTAAGCATTTTAATTTTATAATCAATCAATTCTATTTTTCTTACCAAAAATCCCATAATTATGCCCAAATTATAAAGCATAACAATACTATTTTAAGAATCCTGGCAGCAAATGCTATTTCTTTATAGCATCTCAAACCTATTTTAATGCAAAACTCCCACCAAAATTTTCCTATCAATGTTACTATGTGTTTACTGGGTAAATAAAACAAAATAATAACTTTGTACTTCTGCTTATTAAAAATCTATTAGCATGTTATAATACTTGCACTACCAGCTTATGTTGCAATGCAGGCAAAATGGCATTCTGAGGCAGGGGCTAAAACAATAAAGCTTGACTTCAGAACACTATTAATTCTATTAATTTAATTATTTTCCACCACCTCTATTTTTATGTTATTAAAATTCACTCCTCGACACAACATCTGCCCTTGTTTTTTACTACACCCCCTTAATTAGACACCAATTTTATGCTATGGAAGATTATATGAACCTTGGAAAATGATGATAAATAAGGCCACACTCCAAAATAAAAGGTGGCAGTTTTCTATGCTAAAATGAACATACAGACACATAAGCATTTAAAAAAATTATAGTGACATTATCATGCATGATATTGTGAATTATTTGAATGAAATAGTAACTAAAGAAATAATATCAGAATAAGGATCACGTAGGAAAGTGAACCTTTATTATAACCTCTTAGGTAGGTGTTGTATAGAAGCTTCAAGTTGAAGAGTTTTGAAGTACTTTTAGAAAACAAGAGATGAGTGGAAATTATAAGCAATGACAGTAAGTTTAGTGTCTTTTTTTGTTCAGGAAAGAGCCAGAAATTAGTCAGTTTCTAAAACTATTACACTCATCTAAGGATTTAATGCCATCTTGGAAAAAATAGGTATAAAGGAGAATATAGTTATTATTGTGATGATTTAATTTTATTTGAAGAAACATGGTAACTTTTTTTCTTCTTGTAAACGTTTTCTCTCAAGTTTAAGATGTAGGTAGATTAAGTGGAAAGCTTAGGTTTGTTCAAGAAGTGAAGAGGCTAATAATAATAAAGTCCAATAGTGTCTTTCATACTCATTGTAGATTTTGGACAGTTACCTAATCTAAGCCTGAATGTAATGTAAGCTTTAAGAAGTGGTATGTATGTATGATATTTTGAGCCTAAAAATAGTTTATAAGTGTAATGAATGGACTACCTACTTTACTTGTCTTTATTACCTGTAGAATAAAATATATGTATAATTAACTCCAGTTTAATTATGTTAAAGGTGACCTACAAAAATATCGTAAATTTCAATTGCCTCAGCTATGTGCTTCAGCAATTAAATATCCCTTCTAGCAGGGCCAAGATAAGTCAGCAAATAAGCTGATAAATAGTGACCCTTCAAAGCACTTTTTAAAGTCTTTAACATACTTTACTTTTGCCAATAACATCAGGGCTTATGTGTTCAGGCCTTATAAGAGCTAATGGATGGAAAGTTGGGAGACCTTCATAATCTTGCCCAGTCAACTGTCTTTATTCAAGAAAAAAATGGGTTGATAGGTAATTTTTTTGGTCCTTTCTGGCCCTAAAATACAGTCATTCTTAGCCACCAGATTCTAGAAAAAGATGAGAGAATAATGCCTATGATATATGTTTTAATATGAAATGTTACTTCAATGCATTTTAAAAGTTTAACTACTGAAGTTATTAAAGTTCTAATGCTTTGTCCATCATTTTTTGTCTTTTCCTCCTATGTATTAGTCAGGATTCTCCAGAGAAACAGAGAAACAGAACAGATCTAATAGGATGGAGATATATATATGGAGAGAGAGAGAGAGAGATTAAAGTTAACTAACCTTCATATCCTACATTAGATATTCATACTCTCCAAGTCTCAGAAGCTGTAGCTTAACAAAAACTGATGCTCTTGGCTTTTGGCACAAACACTGTTCTGAACACAATAGAATGAAATGTCGGTGGAATGGACAGTTTCTCTGTATGAGACAGGTCACTTCTATGTTATTCCATAACAGAAACTGATTTGCCTCTCTGAAATACACATATGGAAAATATTTTAAAAATCGCCCTGTAATTTGGTAATAATAATAAGTCATCATTGCTATTGTGTGCTGAAGGCAGACACTTTCCAAATGAGAACCCCGAGAAATTAAAATTATTTTCACTTTTACATAGTAACAAAAAGGATCAAGAGTTGAAATAATCTTTTCAAGGACTTATTTATTGTAAATTCTAAAGCCAAAATCTAACACAATTTGACCTACTTCAGAGCCCCTGCTTTTTTTATGCTTCTATTTGTATTCTTTTTCGGTAGCTGAGATCCTACTTCCTTCAAGCCAGTTCTTCCTTGAACACCTAGAAGTTATTAGCTGCTGCCTGGCCTCCCCAGCCCTGTTCAGGAGAATTATGACGACAGTCTAAGAAACCCCCGCTGCTTTGCAATGTGCAGAGCCCTCCATGGAGTCGCCCGCCTGAAAAACACCCCAGGAACAAATCAACAGCTGCAATTCCCAGTGAATATTCTTGTTTGGAGCTATTTTGAAATAATGGTATGTTTTTTCTTTCAGGGAAGTTTAAACCACATCTTTGAATCAGTAATTACAGGGATTCTAGGTGAACTTTATTTTCAGGTGATCAGGAGTATGACTGTATTTCACTGTGAAGTACCTCAAAGCCTTTCTAAAGTAAGTTTCCCCTATATCACATAGACTATATCTTAAGACATACTATTACTTAAATAGCCTCCAAAATGTGGTTTACATATTTCCTTCCATTTTGTTTGTTGTGATAACAGATGAATTAAACAGTGTATTTAACACTATGTAAGACTGTATTTAACACTATGTAGTGTATTTAACACTATGTAAGACTACTGTCTTACATAGTGTTAAATACACTATTACTAGTCTTGCTTAGCTGCTTCATATGTGAATGTCTTGAATCCTCACGTTGTATATGAACTCCTATACTTCATTTTGTGTGAAGATGTTCAATAAATATTGACTTGCTGAATGAATAAATGAATGAATGGGCAACTACAGCATAAATTGCCAAATTAATAGAATGATAACTTGAAAACGAAGAGTATGATAGACAATGCTTGTGTTCTCCCAAAATTAACATACTGAGATCCTAACTCACAATGTGATGGTATTAGGCAGTAGTCTTCAACAGGTGATGAGGTCAGGGGTGTGGAGCCATGATGAATGAATTAGTTAACAAAGAGACCTCAGAGAACTTGCTCACCCTTCCTGCAATGTGAAGACAGAGCAAGAAGCATCAATACCCAGAAAACTGGGTACCAAATTTACTGCTGAAAAATAAATTTCTGTTGTTCATAAGCCACTGACCCTGCTATTTTTGTTATAGCATCCTAAAAAATCTAATAAAGAAAATAAATAATTTGAAAGGTAAATTTCTACAAATGTTAAATAAAACCCAATTACCACACCTTCTAAGTTTCTCTCGTTGTACAGTATTTAGAATCAATTGATTCAAAAATTTAAGGTATCCCAGACTTAATTAAATCAAGGCTACATGCCTTTGTACCTTTTATGAGAATATTCTGGAAACACTGAACATACTTCAAGGAAAACAATGAGTATAAAATGCTAGAGTTAAAAAAGGAGAAAACTCTCATGTATTGATGGGCACTTGGGTTGTCGGGTCTAAAGATACTTTTTATTGCTAACCCATCCTACTAAACTAAAATATAATAAAAAGAAAAAGGAAACAAAAACAAAAATACCATGAGGCAGCTATGATTTGACTTTTACTTGTGTTTCAGGAAAAACAAGAGGAGATTTCACTACAGCAGCCACAAAATACACACACACCCACACCCACACACACACAAAAGAAAATATTAGATTATCTGAAAAATTATCTGAAAAATCCTCATTGACATAAGACTTTAGCCTCTTGCCATGTTAATTAGCCTTGCTTCCTTTGTCTTTTAATCTTCTTAATTTCCTTCTCTCTTTTATCTTTTTTCTGCTTATTTTTCCCACTTATTTTTCTCTTTCTCTTCTCTTATTTTGTCTTTTACCTACTCTTAATGTCATATTCCCTCACTCTAAAATTCTATTCATGAATGGTTGAATGCACACATATATTATTTTTTTCTTTTGTGTTGTGATCTATTATTTTCTTTGTCTCCTACTTTGTAATGACATCAGTGTTTCATAATCTACATTTAGACAAATTATCAAGATACTTTCTGGAACAAAAACTATTATTTCTTGAGGATAAATAATAGTTGCTAAAGTAATGTTCTTCCTATACCATGCATGCATATATTTATAAATAATTGGTAGTATATTTAGGTACTTTTGTAGTCTCCTAATTGTTTTATAAAATATTAGCTGTATGTCATCAGCATAAAATTTCAAAATTAAGTTTTAATTGCTACATATCATTTTGTCATATGTATCATTTGTAAAGAATTCCACCTTTAAAAAAGCATTCTGGCTATTTCAGCTATTATTATTGTCCCTAAAAGCAATGTGGCATGTAATAGCACATACTCTGCAAGAAGAAATTCCTTTGTATGTAACCTGAATGCTCTACTGGATAACTGTGAAACTGAACAAGTTACTTAAACTCTCTGGTCCTCAGTTTTCTCATAAATAAATTAGGAACAAAAATAGTATATAATATATAGGATTGTTGTGATAATTAGTGAGTTAACATGACAATCGTTCATAAATTTACTTATCATCATCAACATTACCATTATCATTATTAAATTGTGGACAGATACTTGTGTGTGTCTTTCTCATTATTTCATTAAGGTTAGAAGTAAATGTATTAAATAAAACTAAATACAACAAATTATAAAGCCATGGTCTTTATAACAGACTGCTCTCCATGTATGAATGAGAATACTTTCCTAACTTTTAGTACTGAATAATATGCTTTGTAAATAATTGATTAGCTGATAGCTTCATTTTTCATATTTTAATTGCATATTCATATTTCTTCCAACAATCATTATTTATGTCTCTACTGATTTTTCTGTAGAGTTTTAGGTTGCTTTTTTATTTCCATTTAGGCAGAATAAATGTAAATGTAAGAGGCTGCATATAAGAGGCTCTCTAGCCGTTTGATTTTAGAAACTATCTGACATAAATCTACCCAGATAATGAAAATCAAGATGCTTAAACACCACCATCAAACAAATTATGAAATTTTTTCTAGCAATTCATTCTGATCATAGAAAAACTTAACTATATGTGGCTTTTTTATTTTAAAAGGGATATATTTATAAAGTTCCATTAGAGAATGATTTCTGAATGTAGAGTGGGAGAAAAATTTTAATAAGAATACTGTATTTTAGAAATTAGAATAATCCAAAACTGTATAAATGATAAAAGTAAGATTCTTTTGCCACTCACTTTGTCACTTCAATTTATGAGAATCTCAGCAGTGTTCTATTTAAATTGCAGGCTTTACAATAGCCAAATTGAATTCTGATAGCTTACCATTATAAAATCAGTCGGTCAGCCAATTGCTATAGATTAATGCTTCAGCAGCTGTGGATTTCTATCAGGGCACCATTGAAAGCTAAAAATTTAAGGCATATATAGTCTTACCCTTATGTGATATAAATGACTATGTTAATATTTAAATTTCCCTCTGTTGAGATATAAAAATATATATATATATATATACACATTGTGCAAACAGGAGATAGATATATTCTGTGGTTTTAAGTTTTAAATCTATTCACTGAAGCACTTTGTCTTCCAATAAGCTTTCTTTAATTTTCCTTTTATTTTATGGGACTCTGTATACCCTATGAATAAAAGCTCCATGGAAAATATTAATAACCTCTCAGTATGAAAGTTATTTCTGATTTTTGAATGTATGCAGATTTGTGTAAAAGGAGAGTCTCAAGAGTTCAAGTTTCTATCATTTCTAATCATTAACTTAAGGGCACAGGTGAGATAATACCGGGATGTCGGGATTTGGTTTTCAATTAAATTTCAATCTTTTATTCGACCTGTGAGTATATGGGGAAAATGAAAACAACCAGAAGCAGTTAAGGTGCTCACCCAAACATTTGCCAAGTAAGAAATAGCACAAATTGAGTAGTTTGGGTTGGACATTTTACAAAATGGTATCCTAAAATATTTTAAGCATTTGGAGAACTATTTTGCAATTTGTTGGTTTCAGCAGAGTTGTGATAAACGTTTTATTAAAGTTCTTATTTCTTTATATTTGATGTAAAGATATACTTCTATTTTCTTATATAATGTAAGCACCTGATTCTCATGATTTAAAAGGCCTACAGCCATCCAAAATAGTATCAAACTATTATATAGCATAATTATGCAGTTATATAATATTTAAAAGACAAATTTGATTTATTTTTGTAATACAGTTACTGCACACTCTACAAAAGAACACAACAGAATTTAAATATACCCATACATACAAGTCTACTCTACTATTTTGGAGAAAATAATCCATGTAGAAATGAAATCCTTCCTTCCCTCTGGAACGATCTGGGAACCGATGTCTCTAGGAAGCCATCTTGGACCCCCTTCAACATAGAAATGATTGGTATAAATTCACAGAATCTTTCTTTTTCTTTGTGATGGTCATTAATAAAATGTATACAGAAAAGTTTTCTAGAGCAAATGCAAAATCCCTGGTTAGGTGCAGAAACGTGGTTCAACACTACTTCAACGGAGTAGAAAGCATCTGACAAAAGTCTGTTCAATTCAGTATACTTTCATAATAAATTATAACGTTATCTGGTGTTATATCCTGATGTATTTTCCTCTATTAGAAGATAGATTCTATAACTCTTCTCATAGATATAAGCAAAGCAAAAATTTCAGCTGTTTGATTAAATCATTAATGGATAATTGCTTACCCTGTTACTGTACTTGCGATGATTCTAAACCATGAGGAAAATCAGATATCTTGCTTAGGACTGCTTTAACATATGTTAGAAAAGTTTTCTTTGGATCAAGGCCAGGCTAAAATGATCTTTACACTCACTCCCAAGGCTGCTCTAAATCAGTTAACAGTCTGTTCCTTTCTACTTGTCATCTTCAGAGAAACCTTGTGTACTTTCACGGGCAAGATGTTCTGTACTACTCAAGGAAATAAAATACATTGTTTTTTTCTGCCTGTTCTTTTCCTTTTCTTTGAGTTAATTGTCCCCTGCTTATTTTCTGGTCCTATTTAAGCCTTTTCCTTACTCCAAAAACCGTCAATAATTATATCAATAAGCAGTTTGAGGAAGGGCTGTGTAGCAGTAACCATATATGTAAAGAAGCGTAACTCCTTCCACTATCACATGGATCTAAAGGGGTTCTTTAAATTTAGGCATAAATATTATCATTGTTTTGTATTTAGAAGAATAAAAAATAATAGAGCTAAGGGCAGAAAAAATGTTTATCGAAAAGTTGTAGGAAAGCAGACACTGTATTGGGAAAAGAACATTTTTAGGAAAACGCTTTCCTGTTAGTTTACATGAAAAGTTGAATCCACTGGGTACAGGCTAGATGGAGTTCTAGACAAATTAAGGTAATAGAAAGTGTAATTCAGTGACTACGCAGCAGGGCAGCAAGAAGGTTTACTTAGGAAAGCACAGGCAGTTAATGAAGAAAGATATTTATCGAGAGATGAGTTTAAAGGCATATGGGAGCCTGAAGAACTATAGCCGATGTTACGTCATTCGGTTCTTTCGTGGGACTAGGAAAGAAGCGTGTCCATCAGATGAGATTAATCCTGAGCCAGAGCTCAAGGCTGACTTCACACTTTACTCACTCCTTCAACTCAGCAGCCCTGTGCAGAACATAGTTTGCACGACCACATGAGGTTGCCCTGTGCAGGGTTCTGGGGAACGGATAATCTGTTCCTGACAGGAGGGATGGCCAAAGAACACAGGAACATGATACCTAACAGCTAATCGTAAGGTACTCTTTGGTCTGTGTTATGGAATATTTCATTTTTTCTCATACTGTATTTGGTAAGATGAAAGGTGAAATAATGGAAAATTTAACAAGAAATTTTGTGTGAATTGTGAAGATGAGAAAGTAAGTCCCCCAAGAAGCCTTAGATATTGAAGTGGGGTTATCCGATGTATTTAATCAAATAAAAGAGAATTTGCAAATTTGGGGAGGATTTGGGAAAACCCAGATGACACAAATAAGGACTGTTGGCTCTTAGACTTTTACATTTCAAGGGACTTATTTATCATTCACATTTATTTAGATGGTGAAAGAAACTGAAGAGAATTTTAGGAAAATGATGTGGCAGATGATATTATCTCTCTTTAGATAATTTGTTTTGACATATTTTGGACTCTCAAATTATCTATGAAAATGTAAGAATTTCTTTACATTTATTAGTGGATTATTTAAGAGCATGTGTAACACTTGAGGGAAAACACTAACAATTTCCCATAAGTAATGAGACTATTGTAATTTTCCATTATTCTCACAGCATCAATAACTCTAAATTATGAAATAATCATATTTCATTAAAGAAAATTAAGAACAATTAGTGCCCTCTTTAAATTCTTAATAAATTCATTTATTTTCTACTCCTTTCCTCTTATATTTACTAAAAGGCTAACCTCATTCACTTTGGTGTTTAAGCTTGTAAATTCTTGTACCTTATACTTCCCTTATTTCTTTTTTCTTTTGCTTTTTTTTGGTGGGGTAAGTATTATTTTATGGAGGAAGTATTTTTTTGTGGATGGCATCCACTTTTCCCTCAAACAATTTATTATCCTTAGCTTGAACATTTGAAATTCCCCCTGATACTTAAAATATGAACAAGCAGAGAAGGAGACCAGAAACTTTCCCAAACTCAAAGCAATCAAATCTTCTAAGGCTTTGCTTCCTTATTTCTTCTATGGCAAGTTTCTAAAAACTTCTAAAAAACTTTGAAACTTCTAAAAGAAGTTTCAAGCATCAATTCACCCTTCATTTATTTCCTAAATACAGTCATGTGCCATATAACAATGTTTTAGTCAACAACATACCACATATAGGATGATGGTCCCATAAATTATAATGGAGCTGAAAAACTCATATCACCTAAGAATGTTGCAGCCATCATGAATTTGTAGTGCAACACATTACTCATGCGTTTGTGGTGATGCTGGTGTAAACAAACCTGCACTGCCAGACATATAAAAGTATAACATGTAAAATTATGTACAGTGCATAATATTGATAAAGATAATAAATGACTATGTTACTGATTTGTGTATTTATAATATTATAATTTTTATCATTATTTTAGAGTGTATTCCCTCTACTTAAAAGGGAGGGAATAGTTAAAAAAGTTAACTCTAAAAAGCCTCAGGCCCGTTCTTCAGGAGATATTCCAGAAGAAGGCATTGTTATCACAGGAGATGATAGCTATGTGTGTGTTATTACCTCTGAAGATCTTCCAGGGGGACAAAATGTAGAGGTGGAAGACAGTGATATTGATGATCCTAACTCTGTGTAGGTCTAGGCTAATGTATATGTTTGTGTCTTAGTTTTTTAAAAAAATTCTTAGAAAGTAAAATAAATAAATACATTTAAAAATAGAAAAAAGCTTATAAAACTAGGATATAAATAAACAAAATATTTTTGTACAGCTGTATGTTTGTGTTTTAAGCTGTGTTATTACAAAAGAGTCAAAAAGTTACAAAAAGAAAAGTTTATAAAGTGAAAAAGTTTAATAAGCTAAGTTCACTTTATTATTAAAGAAAGATTTTATTTTAAATTTATTGTGACTTACGTGTACAGTGTTTATATAGTCTACAGTAGTGTACAGTAATGACCTAGGCCTTCATATTCAATCACTTACTGATTCACCCAGTACGACTTTTAATTTTGCACACTATATTCATGGTAAGTGTTCTAAACATGTATACCATTTTTTGTCTTTTATACTGTGCTTTTTCTATGTTTAGATATGTTTATATACACAAATATCATTGTGTTTTAATTGCCTACAGTATTCAATACAATAACATGCTGCACAGCTTTGAAACCTAGGAGCAACCTCCAATGAGGAATTGGTACCTATATTGCAGAAATTATGTCATAACATCGAGAGGAAGGAATCCTCTCCATTTCATTCTACAAAGCCAGTATCACCCTGATAGTAAAGCCAGAAAAGAACACAATAACAGCACCAACAAAAACTGCAGACCAATATCCCCTATGAATATACATGCAAAAATTTTCAATAAAATTCTGGCAAACTCAATTCAGCTGTGTATCAAAAAAAAAAAAAAAAATCCACCATGACCAAGTGGGCTTCATTCCGAGATGCAAGGATGGTTCAACATACATAAATCCATAAATGTGATTCACCACATAAACAGAAGCAAAAAGAGAGACCATATGATCATCTCAATAGATGCAGAAAAAGCATTTGACTAAATTAAGCACCCTTTTTTCATAAGAACTCTCAAAAAAAATAGGCATAGGTAGAACATACCTCCAAGTTATAAAAGTCATATACAACGAACCCAAAGCCAACATCACAATAAATGGAAAAAAAATTGAAAGCATTTCTGCTTAGAACTGGAACAAGACAAGGTTGTCCACTGTTGCCACTTTTATTTAATATAGTGCTGGAAGTCCTTGCCAGAGAAATCAGGCAACAGGAGGAAATCAATTCTATGCAAATGGGGAAAGAGGTCAAACTATTGCTCTTTGATGATGATATGATCTTATATCTAGGAAACCACAAAGACTCTGCCAAGAGACTCCTTGAAATGATAAATAAACTCAGCAAAGTCTCAGGTTACAGAATCAATGTACATAAATCAGTAGCACTTCTATATACCAACAACAGTCAAGCTGAGAATCAAATCAAAGACTTAATATCTTTCACATAGCAATAAAGAAAATACAGTAACTAGCAATATATTTAACCAAGGAGGAGAAAGACCTTTACCAGGAGAACTACGAATCACTGAGCAAGGAAATTGCAGAGGATGTAAACAAATGGAAAAACATATCATGGTCATAGATTGGTAGAATCAACACTGTTATAATGTCCATACTACCCAAAGTGATTTACAGTGCAATGCAATGCCCATCAAAATACCAATATCATTTTTTGCAGATTTAGCAAATAAAATCCTACACTTTGTTTGGAACCAGAAAAGAGCCTGAATAGCCACAGCAACCTTAAGCAAAATAAATAAATTTGGAGGCATTACTTTATCAGACTTTAAGCTATAGTACAAGGCTATGGTAACCAAAACAGCATTTTATTGACAGAAAAATAAAGACATAGACCAATGGAACAGAACAGACAACCCAACCACAAAACCATCCACATATTGCCATCTGATATTTGACAAAGACAACAGTATACACTGGGGAAAAGAATCCTGATTCAACAGATGGTGCTGGGAAAATTGGATAGCCACATTAGAAGATGGAAACAGGATCCATATCTCTCACCACTGACTAAAATTAATTCAAGATAGATAAAATACTTAAACCTTTGACATGTAACCATAAAAATTCTAGAAGAAAATGTTGGAAAAACTCTTCTAGATATTGGGATAGGCAAAGAATTTATTAAGAAAACCTCAATTGCAATCACATCAACAACAACAACAACAAAAAAAAAACCCTGGAAACTGATCGAATTAAAAAGCTTCTATGCAGCCAAAGAAACAGTCAACAAGGCAAATAGACAATTTACAGAATGAAAGAAAATATTTGCATGCTATACATCCGATAAAGGGCTAATAACCAGAATCTGCCAAGAACTCAAGGAAATCAGCAAGAAAAAAATCAAACAACTCCACTAAAAAGTGGGCAAAAGACATGAACAGAGCTTTTCTATAGAGGATAGACTAAGGGCCAATAAACATATTGAAAAAATGCTCAACATCACTAATCATCAGGGAAATGCAAATCAAAACCACAGTGAGAAATCACCTAATCCCAGTGAGAATGGCTTTTATCAAACCTTTCAAAACAATAGATTCTGGGATGGATGCAGAAAGAAAGAGACACTTATTCATTGTTGGTGGAACTGCAAACTAGTACAACCTCCATGAAACATAGTATGAATATTCCTCAAAGAATAAAAGTAGAGCTACCATTTGATCCAGGAATCCCACTACGGGGTATTTACCCAAAGGAAAAAAAAAAGTCATTTATTAAAAAGGCACCTGCACTTGAATGTTTGTTGCAGCACAATTCACAATTGTAAACATATGGAATCAACCCAAGTTCCCACCAATTCATGAATGAATTAACAAAATGTGGTATATGTATACTATGGAATAGTACTCAACCATGAAGAAGGATGACTTAATGCCTTTTGCAACAAATTGAATGGAACTAGAGGCCCTTATCCTAAGTGAAGTATCTAAAGAATGGAAAAACAAACACCACATGTACTTGCTATTTACTGGAACTAAGTGATGAGCACACCTGTGCACAGAGGAAATCAAGTGGAAATCAAGCAGGAAGGAGGACAGGGGAGGTGGTTGGGTGAAATCGTACCTAATAGGTACAATGTACACTATTTTGAGAGATGGGCACTTATAACTTTGACTCAAACAGTACAAAAGCAATCCATGTAACCGAAACATTTGTACCCCTATAATATTCTGAAATAAAAGTTAAATAATAAATAAATAAGATAATTTCTTTGGAAAAAAATAGGCTATACCATGCTTCTTTATACTTTTTGGGTTACACAGTTCTTCAACTACTTTTTTATAACTGTTAATTTCTGGACTTGTCCTTTTATCATAGATTTTCTTGTAATTCCAAAATACAAGTGATTTTTCTCCACAGGAATAGTCTTGAAATTTCATAATGCCTGTTGAAACTGTTTTATAAAAATGTCATTGATCACTTGGTTCAAAATTCCTAAAACACATTTATTATCTTCTCTGTATATCCTCATTCTCCACTATTTTTCATCATAAATTCATGGTTCATTTGTGCTAGAAACCTCTCTGTGAATTTCAGGTATGTTTCTTTCATCTTCCAACTTGTTACTTGAGTTTGTAGCTTTCTTTTTATCAGTTGAAGACATTTCCAAGAAAACTGACAGGGCAACCATGTGCTACCTGTGATATGAATCCAACCATATGCATGAATCACAATCATGGCCTTGGTATCATGCCAAGGTCACTTCAAGGTCACATTATTTAACTATTGTTCTGACTGTTCTATAATAGTGCTGTCTTCGTTTTATGTTTCCTACATAAGCAAAATATAACATTATAAGAAAATTTATCACTAGAACATATATATACCTTCTTCTTCCCTAACACTTTTCTTAATCAAATAATTACTTTCACAAGAAGTTCCCTTAGAATTAAAAATTTCCACACTCAGGTTTAGCTCCTGAGATATATAAAAAGTGGCTACATATCTTATACTAGATAAAAGAATAAAATTTCTTTTCTCACTTTTGAGCAATTTAGATCTTTTGTGCTTCTTGAATTTAAGAGTCTTTGAATTTTAAAAATGAACATTTTCCATTATTTCTTCATGAGATACATTGTGAATAATTTTAATAACTTTTGAATACATCGAAATGCTATTCACAATCTGTATTTTAAAATATGGAATTATCTTTTTAAAGATTGTGACATTTCATAAAAATTGAATATGTATATTATTACAGAAGCTGTAACTGATTTATGTGCAGCATGACTCTACAATAGGACTTCACATTATTCAGTACTTTTTTGGAACATATTAGAACATTAACCTTATTTTCCAGGGAACATTTAGTAGAATAAAAGGGGGAATAAAACGTGAAAAATAGTGATCCAAAGCAGAGAGCTGTGGATTTATATGTTGACTTTTCGTTAATTATTTTCCACTTTAGAAGAACATGTATCATTGCATTGACATAATTTAAAAGTAAAAAATACCAAATGAAAAGGGCTAACAAAAATACACTTTCAGTAGAATTAACCTTATTATAACCTTTATTAAATTATTTTTATAAATGACTATGATAGTTATGACTATGAAAGCCATTTTATCTTTCTGACACCAACTATTTTGGTTGTGTCTGGATTAATCTACAAAAATGTTTTGTCATCTCTACTTTGTATTATTATTGTAAAATGCCTATTTTTTCAGTTCTACAAAGTTGTGAATTGGAAAACCTTATCTGTATTGGAAAAAAATATAGTGGCTAACTGCCCTGGGTATAAAAGCAAATCAATGTTTCTAAAATAGAATTAAGTAAACACAGATGGCGTGTGTGTGCCTGTTTGTTTGTGTGTAGATATGTAGACAGACATATAATTATATAGACATAAATATACATATGTATAAACATGTCTATGTTTGCCTGTATGCATAAAATACAATTAAAGCAAATTAAATTCATGTTTTCATACAACTGAGGCATTTTAATAATTTATTTTAAATTGTTAAGCTAATAGAAAACCACTTTGATTGCTTTAATAATAAAAAATATTCTCCTTTAATGAGAAAATAATATTTTAAAAGTTTCATAGATTAAAAATAACAGAAAGATCATGGATAGGGAAATGTATATTTATCTACATGTCACAGTTTCAATGGTATAAGGGAAGCTGTATTACATAAAACATTGTCCTCCCCTAAACTTATTTCTGAGGTAGGAAACTGTATGATTAAAGTGTCATTCTACTAGACTAATATATAACATATATTCTCTCTCTCTATATATATATGTATATATATATATATATTCAGTGGAAGTGTGTGTGTGTATTTATATACATACTTTTTCTTTACCTATTATAATAAAACATATACCAATGGAGGCTTACAAGTCTTTCATCTGTGCATGCATCTGCACACATACATACACACACACACACACACATGTTAATAGAAAGGAAAATATATAACATAGAAGAATGGTTGATCATAGAATGAGAGCTATGTTAAAATATAGGTTGAGGTAAAATTGCCTGGATCACACATTTACTGGTGGCATTCCTAGCGGAGAGGCATTCTCTTCCAACCATAGTAATTGCAGCTATGACTCTGAATGAATATCCTCAGACCCCATAGACCTCATATTTCTTAGGTCTTTTGCTCCCCAAAGGTACATACTGAAATGATATACCATACATCTATAGTGAGTTATTTGTAAAACTTCATCATCACTATTTCTGCCTTACTTTAACTGTCCAAAGTGTATTTTGTCACAGACTCATATTCCACTTGTATTCTTATTCTAGTTATCTTACTCTACTGCCTATGGCTTTGTAAAATGTTAACATTAGGGGGAATGGGATGAGTATTAAATTTTTGTAAGTATAAAATTAGTACGAATTTAAAATATTTTTAAAAACATTAAAAAATTAACAATATTACATAATAGGTTCTGTAAGAATGGGAAGAAAATGAGTGATTGAATCAAAGTATTATTTCTTTAATGAAGGGGACTGTTCAATCAATATATTCTATTCCTAATGTTGATTTAAGAATTAACAAAACACTTTGTTAATTACACCATTAAATAAATATTACTTTATGAGCCAGCCACATTTGTGATTAGGGACAAAAATCCAACATCCTACTTAAATTAACCACAGTTAAATCCACCTTTATTAGCTACCTTTCAAAAACTAGGGCAACAGTGATATCTAAGCAAAGCACCCCAAATCTGGAGAGACCTGTATGGAGATGGTCCCTGTTTTTCTTCTTCAGGATGTTATCCAATATTCACCTGCTCTCCACCCTACAGCTGTCATCACCAACACTGGCTGACATTATTTCCTTCATGAATTCACCCAGGATTGCAAGTTTGAGGTGCCAGATTAGTGCTGACACCCTTGTTTAAGTGTGACACTCTCATGTTGAACATAGGCTGAGCTCGGGATTTTGTATTAATGCTGCCTACTTTCAAGCTAGAGCTATTTATGTGGGCCCATGAAAAAGACCGTAGAGAAATAGGAGGCAAGAGGCAGGATATTGGATTTGCTATATCTGGCTGAATAGCACATGGATGCTGAATGTTGTCTATAGTATTATTTCGTATCCAAAATCAAAGCAAATATGCCTGTGGCTACCAATAATTAATGAATGTATTTTTCTCAAACATGATAATTTATCAGCTATTACCTGGGAACCACATAAAAATCCCCAGATTGCAAAATCTCCATTTTTAACATTCAATTTCATCCTATAACAAAGAAACTTCTTGTTCAGTACCTTGAAGGGCCAAAGAAGAGCCTTTTCTCCTTTGATGTCCCTGATAATGATTTTCAAATGTTGGCATTTATGCATGAGCAGAGGCCACTTTTCAAAGAATAATGTAACTGAATTTATCTTCTTCTTTTGACCTTTAAATGACTTGTTGGTCTTGCCTCACTTATCTATCTTACTTCTTGGTTTTGCCATTCTCTCTCATCTTCTGAGATCACTGAGCCAGGGCTTCGGGGTGAACCTCTTCAAAGAAAGACGCCTTAATAGTAAAGCCTTGTCTGTTTTGGATCAAGACTTCAGAGCTTGCTCCTGCAAAAAATTAGAAATAATACATCAGTTGTGCAATTACTTTTTAAAATCCTTCACAAATGTAGAATGAAGACTTCCTTGTTTCTCAGGTAATGACCTGTATAGATTTTATTTGATATTTTAATAATTTTTCTCCCATAGAGTCATACATTTCAAAAAAAAAGATTTCAAAATTCTTTTACTTAAACTTAATTAAGCAAAGTGGTTTTTAGAGAAAGCCACAAAACATGATAGTTATACTTCTTTCACATATCTATTATAAACTGAGAAAATGACCCAATGAGAAATATAAACAATGAAATATATAATAGAATTTTTAAATTAAGTTTTCTATCTTCTTTGTAAAAGGCTGTTGATCTATAAAAATAAAAATTAAAGGAAACAAAAATTCTTAGTCGTTATGATGCTTCTTTTTAAGGTCACTACAGGTATATATGCATTTTATATAAAATACATATATAATTATAGAAATATAATTTAGCTCAATTATATTTTAAAAAGACTATCATCTTTTCTAGAATTACATGGATTTTAGAAAATTTTAAATACATGTAACCAAAATGAACTATACCTCGTAATATATAGATATATAAATATCATATTATTAGAATATCCATATTCACAATAACTGTTTCAATAAATTTGAAAAAGTAGTTTGTTAATTACTCACATTATTGAGTAAAGTGTTACACTTTTTGTAGTTTTTTGTGCATGTATATACACCATATATATATAGTGTGTGTATATATATATTGTGTGTATATATGTATATCCTATACTGCCCAAAAGAAGACACTATTTTGACAAGTATTCAGTTGTTTCTACTCCAATAAAAATTATAAATGAATTGTTATAATTTTATATAAAAGAAGGCCTGTATTTATTAACCCATATGTAGTCATATAGTGGGAAATATAGACATAAAATAAGGTAGTACCTTGCCAGTAAAATTTTCTTGTTTTGCACCTAACAAAAATAAGACTGTTTAATTTAAGCATGTGGATTTAAATTTACGAAGTTGTTTTGCAAAGTTTTATAGAGTTATCTTTAAAAGTACCATTATTATCTATTTTACTTTTTATCAACACAAACTATAACTGACACATAAATACTGTCGGATCACATTCTTAGGAAGTGAACTCTTTCTTTGTTATACAATATTATTAAACTGAATAAGTTCTAAAGTGAATACAATGTGAAAGTTTTTAGAGAAATAAGAGGATTTTTTATTTCAATGAATTAGGGCATTATTGTATAAAATATAATTTAGCTCAATTATATTTTTAAAAAAACTATTAGCTTTTCTAGATTTACATGGATTTTAAAAAATTTTAAGTACATGTAACCAAAGTTAACTATAGATTGCAATATATATATACAAATAAATATCATGTTGTTAGAATATCCATAGTCACAATAACTATATAAAATACTTGTTTCACTAAATGTGAAAATGTAACTTTGCTAATTATCCAGGTTATTGAGTGTTACACTTTTCCTAGTTTTTTGTGTGTGAATATTTTTAAGAGGTGGGAATAATTTTGCTCTAAAGAAGTTTTCCATTGTATATTAGGTTCATTTAAATTTAAGATCTCAATAGGATTGAAAAACATTACTGCTAGCTTACAGGGTATCAGACGTTTTGCTAGATACTGTGAAAATGAAGACTAATGGTTCCTTATTTAGAGGAGTGTGCAGTCTAATGAAAGAGACTTCATGCCTGTGACTCAGTAGAGTACAATATACTAAGACTAAGTGTCAGGGTATCCCGGAGGAGAGGTGATTTATATTGTCTGAGGATAGTGGATAATTGTTTTCAAATAACTGGATTTTTTTCTTTTGAATTGGGTTATGTGTGATATATTTTGCTTTTTACCTCTGAGTTCCATATTATCTCAACAAGGGCTCTTCCAAATTGGTGATTTTACAATAGTTTACTTCCATTTTCCGCCCATGTTTTCACATATTTGGAGCTAGAATATATGTGAAGCCATAACACATGAAGAGAAATCTCCTTGATGATTAGTCTCCTAAATATTGTAAGACATAGCCAAGTGTCTGTCTGACAGCAGAACACTGGTAAACTCCTCTGAGGAAATTATTTCATTTAGTCTCCTCACTTAATATACGGGAAACCAGGTACCAAAGGGATTATGTTATTTTTTCAAGGTGCATCAGTATTCCCTAAAGTTGCATCTAGATTAGAAAATAGTATATTCTCTTCATTGTGCTTATTTGCTCACTGTTTTTATGAATATTGCAGTCATTTCTGAGAAATAAAATGGCCTACATATAAGTTTCATGGGATGGAAATTTGAAATATCATTCATTCACTCTTTTATCAGAGAGTTAATTTTTTGCCACTTGTTCATAAACTTATTTTAATATTAAATTTTAATATTAAAATATTTAAAAATTAAAATTTTTTCCAATTCCTAATCCATGCAACAATAATAAGAATTAATATTTTTAAAATACTTTACATACTTTGTCAAGGTTATTTAAATTTAACTGAATATTCTAATATTTTCATGAAAACATTACTTAACTTCTTATGTACCTTGAATATTCTTTTATGATTTTTATTTTGAAAAATAATTTCTTAGGATAACCATATTTCAGGTTGTCTATAGATTTACACTATTTATTCTATTTTTTTTCCTCTAGGTTTTTTGCCTTATATATTAGCATGAGATAAGACTACATAAATAGCATATTTTCTCACATAGCACCTTTAAAAATTAAATATTCTTTTTTCCCCTGAGGTTTCTTCTGTTCATGATTAAAATATATAATCATAAAACACAAAGCAGTTATTTATAAGCAGCACAACTTTTTCTAACTTTCTCAATTCTCCCCCTATGCTGCCTTTGGCATATTGTTACACAATTAAATAATTCATTTCACTAAACTGTCTTTCCAAATGTTAAACATAAATAAAAGCATGCATTATAAAAGCTGATTATCTTATTTATATTGAATTAAGAGTGAGGTAAAACAGTGACATCAACAAGATGGCCGACTAGAAAAGCTTCATGTTTGTCTCCCCAACAGCAGCCAAAACAGCAAACAAGTACATTTTGCATTTTAATGAAATTAACTAAAGGAGAGTGCCAGAAACATCAAAGGGGTAGCAGAAACCATGCAGAGCACAGAAATATAAAATAGTCACATAGAGAACAGAAGGAAACAACTGGCCTCCACCACCCATCCCCCTGCCAAGATCAGATCAGAAACTAGAAGGGATTTCACTCTATGGGTAAAAGGCAAGCAAGAGGACCCCAGCAGGTCCTTTAATACCTTGAATGCCTACAGTCTTCACCACTGGTGAGCCCTGCAATCCTCACAGGTACAGACCCAGCAGGGAACTGCCTAGTGTCCACAGAACTGTGCTCCTCCCAGAGAGGATTCCCCAGTGGCCCACGTGGCTACTGTGCTATGCTATCTTGAAAGTGGAACTCCTGGTAGAGTATGTCCTGTTTAGGGAGCATGTGGTGTTGAGCCCCAAGGTCAAGCTGCACCCGGCCTCCTGGGGAAACCGGGCCTTTATGGAGCTGTTCAATCTACCCTTCTCAGTCTCTGCTGTATCCTGCTCCTCAGGGCCTAAGCTGAAGCTGCACATTGCTTCCTGGAGAAACAGTGGCTTTGTAGAGCTGCTCCATCTACCCTCCACTCCTTTCTGCACCCTGCCTCCCCATGTCTAAACTGTAGCTGTGCAAGAAAAATGATGCTTTGGTGGAGCTGTTTCATTTACCCCTCTCAGTCACTGTTCTGCTTGGTCCCTCTGTTTCTGAGCTGAAGTGATGACCTACATCCTGGAAATAGTGTCTTGGCCACCCGGCATAGTCATATCCCCCTTTCTCAGTTTGTGGGTTGAAACAGTGCCCTGCGTTCTGGGAAACAGTACCTTGGCCACCCACAACAGTCATACCTCCCAGGCCTGAGCTGAAGCAATGCATTACTACCCAGAGAATAAGAGACTTTGCTGATCAGAGCAGCTGTTTTCCCAGGGTTGAGATGACATGGTACCACACATCCCAGGGAAACAGAGTATTGCCTGACTAGAGATACCATGCTGCATAGCCCAAGCAATTCTAGTACTCTACTTTTCTGAAAATGGACTAGACTCCATAGTCTGAGCTGCTGAGACAACCCCCTACCCAGGGAGTGGAATCATCTCTATGCTGATCCTTGCTCCCAGGGATAGCTGTGCTCTCCCAATCTGGGGTTTTTGGTGCCACTGTACCTGATTGCTTGAGTTCAGAAGTTTGAAACCATTCTGAGCAAGAGTGAAACCCTGACTCTATTAAAAATAGAAAAATTAACTGAGCATTGTGGCATGTGTCAGTAGTACCAGCTACTCAGGAGGCTGAGGCAAGAGGATCCCTTAAGCCCAGGAGTTTGAGGTTGCAGTGAGCTACAATGATGCCACTGCATTCTGCCCAGGGCAACAGAGTGAGACTCTGTCTCAATAAAAGAAAAAAAGAGTCAGGGATACAGCCATGTTCTACTAGCATAGGATCCAGAGTCACTACTAAACACTGTTTCATTTCCTAGGACATTAGTTACCACTATTTGCTATGAACTCTGGTTCCTCAATCACAGCTGTACCCTGCTCCCTGGGCTCAAACCTTTAGAGCGCCCATTTCCTGGTGCTGGGCAAGTACTGTGCCCATTCCAACAGGGTCAGAGTCACACCTAAAACCTGGTCCCCTGGGCCAAGCTGCTGGGGAGGGGGGTGCCTCAGAATATAGACCTCAGAACACAGACCTCGGAGGCTCTGTGGATAATCTATATCCTATCTTGACTGAGAGCGTGAACTTTACCTTTTGACTCAGGTGCCACAATATGTTTGTGATACCCTGAGCATATGACCCTAGCTCCACAGCCACTCTTGAATACCTTCATCCTGGAACCCATTGCCAATACATCTGCTGATAGGCTGTGTCAGACCCAACACCAAGAGGGATCTCATAAGGCCAAGTCTCTAATTTTGTGGGGAAAACAAGAAGTGGAGGATTTCTGAAGCCTTTGCCAACAAGGACTCTAACAATCTATGCTGCTGTCACCACTGCCATAAACTTCTACAGCCTAGGCTACTGAGGGACCATAATGATTGCGGATAGTGATTACAGCTGAAGAAGCTGCACAAATGATACATTATTGCATCTAATTAAAGCCAAAGCCACTACAACCTTCTAAACTGACACACTAAGACCCACCTGAAGGTAAAAGTCTTTCTCTACAAAAGCCACTCTGTAAAAGTTTGGAAGGGGTCATTTTTCCACCAGACATACAGACATCAAAGCAGGGACATAAGAAACATGAAATGTTAAGGAAATATGACACCACCAAAGGAACATAATAACTTGCCTATAGCTAACACAAAGAAAAGAAAATCTACAAATTACCTGAAAAGGAATTCAAAATAATGACCTTGAGGAAACTCAGTGAGAAACAAGAGAATACAGATAAACAATTCAACAAAATCATTAAAACAATTCATGATCTGAATGTGAAATTTAACAAAGAGATAGATATTATAATAACAAAGAACCAAATATAGTTCCTGGAACTAAAAATTCAATGGATAGAATTTTAAAAATAAAACAGAGAATTTTATCAGCAAACTAAATCAGGCGGAAGAAACAATTCTAAATTTGAAAGTAGATTTTTTTTAAATTACCCAGTCAGAGGAAAAATAAGAAATAAGGATGGAAGAGAGTGAATGTGGGACTTATGGGACACCATTAAGCAAATAAACTTATACATTATGGAACTTGCAGGAGAAGAGACAAAGTAAGGGACAGAAAGAAATCTTATTTAATAAAATAATTGCTGAAAATGTCCCAAGTCTTGCAAGAGATATAGACATCCAGATATATGAAGCTCAAAATTTCTCAAACTGATTCAATCCTAGAAGTTCTCACTGAGTCACATTATGATTAAACTGTCAAAATTCAAAGACAAAGAAAAAATTTTAAAAGCAGCAAGAGAAAAATATCAAGTTACATATGAATGATACTCCATTAGACTAACAGCAGATTTCTCAGCAGAAACTGCAAACTGGGAAAGAATGGGGAGATATATTCAAAGTGCTGAAAGAAAAAAAAAAAAACAAAAAACCTGTAAGCCATGAATACTATACCCAGGCAAACTTTCCTTCAGAAATAAAAGAGAAATAAAGTCCTCTCCAGACAAACAAAAGTTAAGGGAATTTGTCATCACTAGGCCTGCCCTACAGGAAATGCTTAAGGAAGTTTTTCATTAGGAAAGAAAAGGATATTACTTAATAACATAAAAATATATAAAAGTACAAAATTCACTCCTAAAGGTAAATACATAGTCAAATTCAAACTATCCCAATGTTATCCCAAAAATAATAATAATGCTCCATAAATCATATATATCTCTAGTACTATTAAAATTCCAAACAGTAAAAAATAATGATAATAAGTTGTCAATAAGTTGTTAAGAAATATATAATATAAAAAATATATAATTTGTGATATCAAAAATATAAGTTGTAGGTGAGAAAGTAAAAGTCAAGAGTTTTTGTACATGACTGAATGTAAGTTGCTATCAGTGTAAAGATAAGTGTTAGTCTATTGTAACTGTAAGATACTTTATGTAAGCCTTATGGTAACCACAAAGCAAAAACTATAGCAGATACAGAAACAATAAAGAGAAGGGAATCAAAACTTAGCACTAAAGAAAAGCAATAAATAATTTGGAACTAATTGATGGACACACATGGGCACAGAAAGAAGTAAAAAATCACTGGACATCAAGAGGCAGGGGAAATGAACCTACCTAATAGGTACAATAAACACTATTTGGATGATGCACACTCTTACAGCCCTGACTAAAGCATTACAAAATCTATGATGTAACAAAAACATTTGTACCCACTTAGTATTTTGAAATTAAAAAAAGAAAAGCAACAAATCGCAAAGTTAAAAAAAAAAATCAAGAGAGAAAGAAAGAAACAAAGATCAACAAAACAACTAGCAAACAATTAACAAAATGTCAGTAATAAGTCCTTATCTATCAATCATTGCTTTGAACTTAAATGGATTACATTATCCAAATACCAAAGTGGCTGAATGGATAAAAAAAAGAGATCTAACTACACAACTGTTCACAAGGGACCCACTTTAGCCTTAAAAATATACATAAGCTTCAAGTAAAGGTTAGAAGAAGATATTTTATGCAAATATTAATCAAAAGGGAGCATCAGTGTCTATAGTTACATCAGATAAAACAAACTTCAAGTCAAAAACTGTCAGAAGAGACAAAGAGGGTCATTATTTAATTATAATGAGCTCAAGTCATCAAGAAGACAACAACTTTGAATATATATGCACCCAACACTGGAGCACCTAAATATGTAAAGCAAATATTAATGAACATGAAAGGAGATATAGATAGCAATAAGTAATAATAAGGTACTTCCACACCTCACTTTCCACAATGGACAGATAAGCCAGATGAAAAATTAATAAGGAAATACTGGAATTAAACTTTTTTTTGTTACTGTCTTCCTTTATGTTTTGTTGATTTTGTAGTAACATAATGTGCTTCTCTTCTTATTTTCTTTGATGTATCTTTGATGTATCTTCTTTGATGTATCTTCCCCCACTGTATATTTTATGTTATTGATGTCACAAATTACATCTTCAGATATCTATTGTCCATTAACACATTTTTATACATTTGTCTTTTGACTTTTATACTAGAATTAAAAGTAATTTATATACCACTATTACAGAATTATAATATTCTGTATTTGTCTATATATTTACATTTATGAGTAAGCTTTATAGTTCTACATGCTTTTATTTTGCTTTCTAGCATTATTTTGTTTCAACTTAATGAAATCTCTTCAGCATTTCTTATAAAACTGTTTGGCTGGCAGGGTTTTCTTAAAATTTTTCTTGTATCACTTTGATTATATCATCCTACTTCTTGTGGTCTAAAGTATTTCTGCTGAGAAATCCACTGAGAGTCTTATCTGCCTTCCATTGTATATGATTAGTCACTTCTCTCTTTCTGCTTTCAAAAGTCTCTCTTTGTCTTTGACTCTTAACAATTTGAGTATAATGTGTCTTGATGTGCACTTCATCAATGGGCTTCTTGAATATGGATCCCATTTTCTTCACAGATATGTGAAGGTCTCCATCATTATTTCTTTAAACAGGCCTTATTTTTCTCTCTTGCTCTTCTTCTTTGGGGACATCCAAAATGTGTAAATGTATATTGTCTGTTTGACTCTGTCCTATAAGTATCTTAGGCTTTCTTAACTCTTTATTTTTATTTTTTTTTTCTTTTTACTTTTCTGATTGAATGATTTCAAATGATTTGTCTTTGAGTTAGCTGATTCTTTATTCTGCTTGATCAAGTCTGCTGCTCAACTCCTCTAGTAAAGTTTTCAATTCATTTATTCTTGAACTCTAAAATTTCTGTTTGCTTGTGTATTTTACATATTCTATCTTTGTTGATATTCTTACATTTTTCACAATTATTTTTCCTGAGTACATGCAGCATATTTATTACAGTTATTTTGAATTACTTACCAGGTCATTCATATACCTCTGTTTCTTTAAGGTTGATTTTTAGAAATTTATTTTGGTCCTTCGAATGGGCCATATTTCCCTTTTTTTATATACATGCCTCATAACCTATGCTGAGATTCACACACTTATAAAAACATCCACCTGTCCAATTCATTACATACTGGCTTCACTTAGGGAAAGATCAGCTCAGCTAGAGATTCTTGGAGCCTCTCCTACTTTTTATGTGGAAGCATGTTCTCCTGCTTTGTGTGTATAAATTCTCAATTTGGGGGATAGCTGTTCTCTTTTTTACAGGAGCTCATAATATTTTACTCCATCTTTTGTCTGCCTGCAGTACTGCAAATTTTGGGGAGCTGCTGCAAGAGGCCCAGCTCTCTTTTGTTCTCAGTTGCCCCCAGGCTTCTAGAGTATGCTGAGTCCCATCAACACTCCGAGGTGGCAAGACAGAAACCAGTCCCTTGATAATGAACAATTTAGGATGCATGTTCCAACCCTTTCCATCCTTAGGGAGAAACTGGTAGTTAGGTTTTGTCTTTTGATTATTCTGAGCTGAGCTGGGGTAAAAGACTACAGTGAGTGAGGGCATGCTAGTTCAAACCATCACCTTAGATCTTAGTGGTTTCAAACATGGTGTCCTTTCCTATAGACACTCAGATTCAGGCCAAACAGAAGCTTGTCCCTCAGGCAGAAACCTGAAAAATCTGAACATTCAACATGTGTTTCTGCCTTCTTTTTCTCTCCCCAGGGAGAAGCTGGTAGCTGAGAGTTTTCTTCCAGTCATGCCACACTGAGTCAGGGGGAGGGACTATGACAAGTGAGTGCAAGTCCAAGCCATTGCCTTTGTTCTCAGTAGCTCCCAACCTAGGCCCCTTCCAGTCAGCACTTAGATTCAAGCAAGACAGAATCCAGTCTTTTGGGCATATTTCTGCCCAAAAAGTCAGAATGTTGAAATTATGGTCCAGTCTTCTCTTTCCCTTCCTAGGTAGAAGGTAGGAGTTTGGAGTTTCTTCCTGATTTTGTCATACTGTGCCATGGGGAGGGAAAATGGCAAGTTATTGCGATGAATTTTTTCTACTTGCTTCAATATGGCTTATTACACAATCACTTGGGGTGCAGAAGCCTCTTAACTGGTTTCTGAATTTCTCACAAAGGCAATTGCTCCCTATATTGTTGTCTTCTCCCCAGTGTCTCCATGGGGAGAAGGAAGATCTGGGACTTCTTTTTCTGCCATCCTGCTGACATCACCACTACATTCTGCTCTTTTGACAACTCCTACAGAGTTGCTATAAGTTAATCCCATGAATTTATGTTCCTGTAGCTCAGAAGTCAGCTAATTTTTTCCTATAAAGGACCAGATAGTAAATATTTTGGGTTTGCTGGCTAATGATCTCTATTTGTACTACTTAATTGTTCAACTACTCAACTTGGTTGTCACAGCATGAAAACAGGCAGACAATACAATAATGAGTAAGGGGCATTATGTCCAATAAATTAAAATGTATTTGTTGAGTAAAATTTGTATTTAATTTCCTTTTCTAGTGTCATAAATTCTATTTTTTTTTCAATATTTTTAACTATTTAAAAGTATCAAACTCATTCTCAGCTTGTGGGCTATACAAAAACAGGCAGTGTGCTGGATTTGGTTCATGGCCAAATTGTTTGCTAACCCCTGCTCTACCTGAACCGTTATCAGTCTTTGATTTAATTAACCATTGGCCCACTCTTTCATAAACTCTTAGGAAGCAGGAATTTTGCCCTTAGTCTGTATTTCTTTTTACATGACTAATTATTCACTGAAAAAAGAAGAAATGTATTCATGAGGAAAAAAGTATTCATAAGATGGCACAGATAGATAACCTATGTCAGTGGGTGACTTCAGAGCTAAAAAGTATATTTGTGCTATTAGACTGTAGGATGCTACTATGCCAGAATAGTTTTAACTACTGCTTTATAGAGACTATAATTGGAGACATGTTCATTCTCTGTGTTTATATGCAAGTTAAATTTTATTAATAAAACAGCATTCTCCCAGTGGAAAATACTGGGAAAATTGTGCCAAGGAACAAAGAAGAGTTGAGTTAAAAACAAATTAGTCAAAGGATTTGAGATGATGTTCTGCATTGATTTGTCTCTTAAGTTCTTAGAACCTATCAATTTAATTCTTTGAACTTAGCAAATTGCTCTTTTGCATTATTTTTCAGTCTTTCCATAGGGAAAAAGATAGCAAATCAGAGAAAAAGAAAAGGAAAAAAAAACAGAAAGATTAGGCACTTTAACAACCTACGTGCCTCTTTGATTCTTTTATTTTTCTAATATAAAGGAGAACAATAGCATATTTCTGATGCTTTATATCTGTTAATTAATATATTTTATTCTTAGTTTATGTCTCAAATTATTTGTTTGATAAGATATTTTTTCTTTTAATGAATAAATTTTAATTTTTTCTTATTTTTAATAAATATTAAAAATATATTGAGAAAGAGAAACATTTGCCTTTGTAGGGATATCTTATCCTTGAGTATCCTCACTATGTTAAAACATCAATTTATGGAAGTGATTGAGTTTTCCAAAAGTACTCTTCTTGTGCCTGGAATGCTCACAGAAATGCTTTTGTTTTCAAAACATCTGTGAACATTTCTTTGCTACCTATATTCGGATTAGTGGAAAACACAATAAGCATCAAGTTTTCAAATAACCAGCACAGAAAATCTTACTGTACCCTCCAATTATATATCTTTAGGGTAGGTTGAAAATGTTCTCAAAACCTCATTCTAAATGACTTGTGCCAACATGGTTGCTTCTAGAAGACAAACATTTTAGTCAAACTTTTTCAAAAGCCAGGCAACAAATTATATCTTTCTACATAATGCCTCCATAATTGTGTAGATCTCAGTGATATATTTATATCCCTCTCTGTGTGATGACTTGTTAAAGAATTAAACATATTGTGCTTGATACATGTCTAAAATAAAGATGAGGATGTTAAAAGGGCTTAGATATGCCCAAAATATGAATGCCTACAATGATTTCCAAACCTGACAAAACCTCACCACTTCATGGAACACCCTAGGGAAACAGTGGAAAAGGCAGAATTCATAATCATCCTCTCCTCTGTAGATGTAATCCCCAAAATATCACCACCCCTAATCTTTTAGAGGAATGTCCCATCTCAAGTCTGGCTAAGAGAGAATGTGGTGATGTATTGGCTTTACTCTTATTCCCCGAGATGTTTCAGCTCACCATTTATCTCCTTGTTATGCCTTTCCATCTCTCTTCTGAGTTTTTACAATTCTGTTTTTCCCCTTGCTTCAATCACTTTGTTAACTGTGTCTAAAAATAATTGGACACAATTTTTATCCTCACTTGACAATATGTATTTCTTCTATTTGATATTCTTCATCTACCATCCATTTATCTTTAACTTCCTTCTTCCTTTTGTAACATTATAAAGATCCTGTATTGATTTCTTTGTGATTGCTCACAGGTGAAGTTCATGTGGAGAACAGTGTTCCAAGCTAACAAGGATTATCCTATGAGCAATGATTTTTTTCTTTTTTTGTCCGTTGGTTCATTAGTTTCTGGTCTCACTAGTCGCTCACATTAATGGAAAGTTTTTCTTCTCCCCAGTGTCACAGGGACATATTCATTTAATTCCTTATTTTGTACTCCCTGCACTGTTTCTCAAAGCCTCTCACTTTTGAAAACTGTGTATCATTAGGTGTTTTCTGATATGGAAAGCTTTAGGAAATTCTTTTGGCTTCCTTTGTGGAAATCTCCAGGTGAATCTCTGTCTTTGCCAAATCTTGCTAATTTATGGCTTAACATCTGCTATAGACTGAATATTTTTGTCTCCTGGGATTCATATGTTGAAATGGAATCCCCAATGTTTTGGCATTTGGGTGTGTTTCCTTTGAGAAGTAATTAAGTCATGAGGGTGGACCCTCATTAATGGGTTTAATGCCCTTATAAGAAGAGGCTAGACAGAAGCTGGATCTCTTTCTAATATATGAGTGTATAATAAGAAATCAGCAGTCTGCAACCAGGAAGAAGGCCCTCACTAAAATGCAACCATGCTGGCACCCTGATCTTGAAATTCTAACATCGAGAACTGTAAGAAATAAATACATTTCTGATGTTTATAAATCTTTTAGTCTATGACCCTTTGTTATAGCAGCCCAAACTGACTAAGACAGCATCTTAGGTGTCTCCTAATTTATATTTTGTTTCTTTTTATTGCTATTAAATCATTTCCTCTAAGAGCAGATGTATCAAGTTAACAGCATAATTAAACTGGAACTCTTCCATTCAGCTGTTTTGACACCAATGTTGGTGTTATTTTTGTCAAAATTAACAGTAGCTTTAGATATTATTTGACTTCACACCTTTCAAACAAAGAAAACATTACCAGCATATTGAAACTCCATAATCTGCCACTAAGTTTACAGGACAAAAATACATATTAAAATGTATCTGAACCCTGAACATAGAATATTCTTTTCTCATTTGAAGAAATTTTTAAGCAGTTTTCTCCCTCTTATATTTTAATTATGTTATTATTATCCAGGGTTTTTTTAAAAAATCAGGTTAAATATACATAACAAAATTAATCATTTTAAAGTGAACAATTCAGTGCCACTTAGTGCATGCAAAAGGTTATTCAACCAACAGCATTACAATTGTAGCATGTTCCCCTGCCACCACCAAACCTTATACCCATCAAGCAATCACTCTCCATTTCCTTTTCCCCACCCCAGACCCTGGGGACCATCACTCTGCTTTCTATTTCTATGAGTTTACATATCTTGGATACTTTATGTAAATGCAACCATATAATTATCTAGTTTTGAAAACACTGTTAATTCAAAAAATATTTTGAAAATGATTTTTAAAAAGTGACATTGTCCTGGTGTTAGGATCTCTGGATTTAACTCTTGATTCTTGCATGAAATGGCTGCATAGATTAATACAAATGGTGACTTTTAAGCTTTAACCCAGTATATTTCTATCAGTTCTTAAGAAGAAGAAGAATTTATATATAACAGCACAATTTGAACTCTCTACTGGTAAAAGTATTATATTAAACATGTATTTATTTTCTCCATAAAATCGTATGCCATTTATTCCTTTATTAGATTAAAAGAGTGAATGAAATAAATGGTGATCATAATTGTTACCTTTATGGCACACATTATTAAAACATCTCTGTCTTCTAAACATTTCTATGTGTCAGATGAGTTAATAGACTCTCTTTATAATTCTTACAAAAATTCTGCCAGGAAGGTATTAAAATTAGGAACACACAGATTAGTAATTCTAGTTTGAGGAATTTTCCCAAGCTCACACAATTCAGAGGTGGCAGTGCTTGAATTCAAACCTATGTCTTCCTGGGAACAATGCAAACACTTATCAATATTCAACTCTTTCCTTTAATTACAACCCACTAGCAACACTTCAATACCTGTAAAGAATAAATGAAAATATAGCTGTGATAATATGCAGTGCCCACCTCTTTAAAAAGATTCTGCCTTTTACCTATAAGCCTCCAAATAATGTATCATACTAAATTCACAACAAAGTAATGATATAATGATTGTAACCATAGTGATAATAATAACCTCTATTATTCAATTGATATAATTATATAACATTACATATATATATACATATACATCACTTTGTGGCTTATAGAACATACTTTTAAATACTTTTATTTCATATTTAAAAATTGTATTTGATATTTGATAAGAGTAATTAAAATCATAAGCAAAAGCAGGAGATAATTACAGAATATTGTTTCTATGCAAAAAATAAGTCATAACAATGCCCATATATAACTATAAAAATAAAACAATACGAGATTGCAAGAGATTTAAAAATCTTGATGTTATATTTATATGTGGCATTTTTAATTTGATATATATTTATTAAAAACCAAAAATCCATTGTATTTTTATCAAATCTCTACAAAAATATACTATGTAAACTTATGTTTTGATATTTTGAAGATTCAGTTTTTTAAAAGTTGATCCAGATTGTTTTGTTTTTTGCTCTTGTTTATATTGCTTTTAACAATTTAGTCTATGTCTTTTTAGAAGCTTCTAAGGATGTACCTCTGATTCAAAAATGTACTTTGGCCCCAAATTCTTCACAGCATCTTAGAAAATTATTCTGTTGATCTTATCAAAATGGTAATAACATAATTCTTTTTTTAGGCAGATAAATTGAAGTAGAGTACAGAAGGCAGAGGATGATTGTAACTAAAATATGACCACAGTTTTCCATAATTAAATTGCTAAAAGAGTAATTGCATTAGAGTATTCTCTAAAGATGAAGAGTTCATCTGCACATTTTCCTTAAAGCACGTAGATATCACAAAATAATATCAATGATTGAAAATGAAAGTCATTCAGAAAAGATGCAATTTGAGGAAAAAAGATTAGAAATTTAAGTGATATGTAACATATACAGATTATACAGAAATAAACTTCCTTGTAAATAGTATAAATATATTGAATTTTATTAAAATAAAAATCTTCAACTAGTATTAATGGCAATATTAGAGATAACAATTAATATTCCATTATTACTTTGATATTCTACTTAATACTCTTGACTTCTTTTGATAATTAAAAAAATAATTAAATCTGTCCAGGTCATTTGGGCAAAAGATATTATCAATAAACGGATTGTTAGATTTACTTAGTCTCAAAAACTAATATTGATTTTCCCAACCACCTCTTTCTTTAATATCACTTTTTAATGATGTCAGGCAGAAACAGTTTATTTTTAATAAATATATTAAATATATTTTTTTCATTTAATGAAAGTGCTCACAAATTGGCATTGGAGTTTAAATATATTCAACCTCTAACAAAGTTCCTTCTCTCTTCAGAACTCAGAAAGAAGCTGATGATGTTTAAAGTCATATAATAGCCTGTATGTAAGATTCTAATAATCTTGTGGCATATCACGGTCTATTTTATATTAAAATTGTTGCCACTCATGCCCTATTTCTTCTACTAAGCTAAAATCTCAAAGGCTGGGATCATGCCTAATTCATTTTCATATAATTTGTGGTGCCTCCTACGGAGCTTGGCACATAATAGTCACTTAGAATATGCTAATTGATTTTCATGTTTGTGCCCTACTGAGTTCAAACTGTTCAACAAACCAGTTACCAAATTCTATTTGGAATCTTCCTAGAAAAAGAGCAATTTTAAACTTATAGTTACAGATAAACAAATTTATGGTGGTATCACAGGGGCTAAAAAATGCTTAAATGCTATTAAAATATTTCCTTTCTTGTAATTAACATTCTAAATTTTCAAAAACATCCCAAATATTGGCACTAAGGAATTTGATATTGATGCTTCTGGATTGCAAGGCTGAGCCACACTGGCACTGACTGGCAGGAATTTAGGAGAAAACGAAAGCCTTTTTATTCTTTTAAATCAGTGAGGTTTCTCTGCCTTGAGTGACTCACTGGGAAGTCTGTGTCCTTGGTCTTTGTCCTTCGTGAATGAGCTCACAGTGACTTCCAGGAATCAGAGAATTATGAACATATAATAAAGTAAATTCCTCAAAAACTTCATACAAGTCAGATTTGAGTCAGAAGATCTTAATCCATCCCTCTGTAGTTTAGCTGTTGCCATTCAAAATATAAAAATAAAAAAAGGTACGGTTGCTGATGGAATGGTCACAAGTCAACATTTGAAAGAGGTGGGATATAAATAAATTCAATTATACAAACAATCTTTCTTTCTTCAGCACTCAGAAAGAAGCTGATGATCTTTAAGGGTATATGACACTGTGCATATAATATTCTAATTATATGCGGCATATCACAATCTATTTTATGTTACAACTGTTGCAGCTCATGCCTTATGACATTGGTTAAGCTAAATTTGTTAAGCCTTTGGCCACATCTTGTACACTCCGGACCTTTCGCTGAGTATACTACTGGTTCAACTTAGATAAGCTTAACTGTTTCCCCAAATCCCTTTCTCTGGATAGTGCCAGGTTAGATGAGAGTAGGAAAGCAGAATGCGGCAGCAGCCATTTGACTCTGAAGGTCAATGATGGGCACCAGGACTTAAAGAAGTTCTCCCTGTTGACTCTGATCTGCTATCTCACATTGGAGCATTGGGAAGGAGTCAGGTTGAATTGCCCCATGTCCCACTGGATTGTCTCCTTCACCAAGGTCCTGGGACAGATTTGCAGGTAGCACCACTGGAGAGAACACCTGCTCCTTCAGGCCACCTTTCATAGTTGAGGTGGAGGCAGTGAACGAAGCATACAATTTCCGTCCTATCTTCATGCATTCCTCTTTGTCCTCTTTGCTGCTTCACCTTGGGCTTTTCTTTTTCTCTTTTTGACACCAGCCAACTGTTCTATAGCAACTTCAGGCCCTTTACCAGGTACTAAAGTAATAGGCTGCCATAAAGTTTTGTTTCGTTTTGTTTTTCTTAAATCAACTTCAAAATCTACATCCTGTAATAAATGCTTGTTCCACTTCCTTCATTAAATCCAAACTGATGCAAGGTGAAATTCAGATACATCGATATGTTTCTGTTTAATATACATGCTAGTTTTATGCTAATACAAACATAGGCATTTGAAAATGGCTTTTACTTCACTGAAAGCAAATTGTGGAAAAAACATAGTTTCTTCAAAAGATTATTGGCTTAGTTCATATAGATTCATAAAATCTTTTTTAATTGAATGGCAAGTAAATTTAAATGTTTTTAAATAGTCCATAATGTCAGAGAATAAATATTTTAGATAGCAATTCAAAAAGCGCCTACCTTGAAGTTATCTTTTAAAACATAAAAAAAACTGTAAAAAAAAATAACTCTGAAACGTACAAAAAGAACTGTTAGATTTATTTGCAGTTTTTATCATTTATAGTGCTTTGTCATAAAGGCTACTATACTTATAATATGATTTTTGACATGAGTAAAATTTAAGTGGAATAAATAGTAAAACTTTGGACGTTTATATAAGAAATTAAAGATTTATAATAATTGAGTATGTGTAGCTGAGAACAGAATGTTAAAGTGTTTTTTCAAAAATTTAAGAAGAATTTTTATATGTGATCACAAGAAGAAATAATAGCTTTATATAAGTGAAAGTAAAAGTAATATAGAAATTACACATATTCTGTCACTGTTAATCACATTGCCATTTTTGTAGCACTTTACAAAAATACTAATACAATATGCATAATTTTGAAACATACTTACTCATTGCTTTGACTTAAACATGCCATTAAAACAAGATATCTTTCAATATTTTTGAATATCAAAATTAAAATAATTTATAGCTTTGATTTTCACTATCAATAGCTGAAATTACTTCCCTTTTTAGCCAACTTTCTTAGTGAACTTTAGAAGTCTCCATATTCCTTTAAGTATGAGTTTAGTACTAATTCTCCTTTACTAAATAAAAGGAAAGATATATATTGTTAATCAACAACATTACCCATAGAGTGTAAATTCCAGAGGTCTAAATTTTAGAAATTTTATGTAAATGAGTTGAATAACTGAAAACTAAAAGGAAAAAAAGACACATATCATTATGTACAGATTACTATTCTTTTATCCCAATTCTGAGACACAACCCTTATATCTAATCACTTAGTAATCAGCACCTCGGTGTGGATCTTCAAATCTAAAAGAAATTTTAATTACAATGAATTTACTGAAATTAAACCAAAGCCACTGATTTATAGCATTAATTATTTTTAGTTAACAAATAACCTACTTAATTTAATACTCACATTTATTTTTTTTTATTTGCTTACTTTGGAAATTCTATATATCATTGTTGGTCATAAATATTATGCTAAAATAATTTCTATCCTAATATCATACTATTGGAAGGGTTAATAGTTATAGCTCTTATAAGAAACTGCCTTTTGTCCTTGTGTTTTAAGAATATGGCATTTTAAAATAGATGTAATAAATCTTAAAATAAAATTAGTTTCACATTATGACTTGCATCTTCAAACGTCAAGGAAAAGTTCTCAGGTTAATAAAGCATCTTCTCTGTAAGCACTCAAAATACTCTCATTACACTCAAAGTACTCTCATTAAACCTTATATTATCCTTGTGTGGTACATGATGGGTATTATGATGACATTTATTTTCAGGTGAAAAATCCAGACAAGAGGACTCCAAATGATATGCCCATTTTCAGATGGCAAATCTGTGTCAGAATTATGATAAGTCTTACTTACTTAAAGATTTAATTCAGACCATTCATTATTGACACTGTTCTGCCAATAGGTAATTTGATTATTGATATGTCATATTCTGGTACAACTAGTTTTAATAATTTCAATGTCACTAGAAATTATCATTAAAAATAAAATTTAATAACAAAAACTTTGTATGTATTACAGATTAAATTTTTACTGTTTGGATTTAAATTTCAATAATTTAATAATTTAAACTTAAATTTAATAATTTAAATAATGGAAGTTACACAAAACTCAGATCATAGTTAATTTAAATTTAATTTTATTCAGAAAACATGTCCAAGTTACCATTGTAATATTATGATGAAGTAATGTTTGAAATCATTAGCATTGGTCAAAGCATTATTTAGTTATTCCAGTTGTTATGAGTAAGGTGGGCAATTTTTTATTTGTATATTACATGAAAAAGTGGAACAATTAACAATGACATTGATTTCACATAGTTATGCAAAATTTCATAACTACATGGTTTTAATGAGGGTAAAAATACCACTAGTATTCCTTATGAGTAGTGTATACTTACAGAGCATTCAATCCTACAATTTTTTAGATTGAAATAACGGCAAATATATTGTAAGTAGGCTTTTGGGGTCATTTATCAGTCCAAGGCTGCACAATGCTATAAAGCTCTTGACATATAATACTATCAAGGAACTTGTATAGATGTGCCCATGTGACAGGTAAACAAAATTCATCAGATTTTATATATATATATATATTTCTTGATCTGGCTTCTGGAGGGTCAGATTAATGTGTTGTTTATATTGATGTTTCCTGAACAAAGGAATTAAAAAACTGTGCTGCTCTTAGAATACAATAAAAACAAACAAATAAAATTGCTCTTATCTTTCTTGTTAAATATTTCATCAAAATGCTTATATTAATACTGAATTTTTATATGAGAACTCAGACTACTTAAATTCTGTTGTGTTGGGTTTATTTATGGGATCCTGCCTCTCTGCATTGTGGTTTCATTAAAGTATAGGAACACAGAGGTTCTCACTGGGATAAGTTTTAATGTTACTTTATCAACTGCCCTGTTTGGTTAGTTTGATAATCAAAATTACACTAAGAGGTTAACATCCTAGTTTCTAGCAAAAGTATATATATCCTTCTGAACTACTAACATTACATATTCAGGCCTTTTGTGGAACGTTTATTTTATAAAGTGTTTTTATCTATTCTCTAATTCACCTTTACAATTTATCTTCCTCAGAGTTATTCATGAGAATAGAGTTAATGGATTCTAACATTTTCTCTTCAAATTCAGGTGTGGAATATTTATATAACACATAAATCTAAGCCATCAGCAATCATGATTATATACATTCTCACTAAGTTAATTTCCATTTTGTAGTGAGAGTTGACTATTGCTATATTATTTAAAATTATAACATATCATTCTTGCACCTAACTGAGTTTAAGAATTTGGTTGTTCTTGGTTACTAATGAATTGAAAACCATTTAGTATATTTTTGCTGGCAAAATATATTTATTATATATTGGCCATTTATTTAATGGGTTGTCTTTTTCTTGTCAACATGTAAGATTTCTCATATATTAGTCAGTCCTTTGCCCTTTGTCTTGTGAATGTTTCCATCTCCATCTCTGACATGTGCCTATGTTTATGATAACTTTTACTAGACACGAAATTCACCCATTTACAATTGTAATGCCCACTGGTAAAGGCCACTAGTTGTGCATCATCGCTGTGAATTTCAGTGCCAGAATCATCTTCCCAAGAGTTGCTGATAAAGCAATAATTCTCAAAATAGACTATTAACTCATCTCCCACACTCTGATATATTTCCCTTGCTAAAAACACATTAATATTTTTAATGCAAGTCTGAGCATGATGGTCTGTTTTAAAATCCCGTAATGGCTTTTCATTGTCTTTAGGATAAAGGCCCAAATACACGATGTCGTTCAAAAGCCCTGCCAGAGTTGTGGCTCCTGCTCATCTTCCAGCCTCTTCTCAAGACGGTCTTCCCCACTCTCTGGCCAGCTACCTGCTCTCCTTCCCTCAAAACCTGGCTTCCTCCGATCCCTTTCTAGCTCCAATTTAAATACCATTTTCCCAAAGAAGCCTTCACTTCCCTCTCAGACTTGGATATATACCTCACTAAACTCTCTCAGAGCCTCCTGTAGCTTTTGTGTATCTTACTGCCATTAGGATCATCTAATTGTTCACGTAATTATTTTCTGGTGAATTTTATTTCTTCTAGACTATCGCTATCATGAGGGCAAGAACATCGTCCAATTTTTTTCCCCCTTGAATCACTCTTGCTAGCAGGAAGCCTAGTACAGAAGAAATGGAGGGATAGTCAATGTTACCCAACAGAGAACCAAACTAAATAAAAAATTTTTCTGTGCTACAGGAATGTTCAGAGACTTAATATGCAAGCTTGCATCATGGCTTTCAAAGGAAAGGGACATAGTATAAGCCCACATTCCCTTAGCTACAATATCAAAGGCCAAAAGCCTTGAAAAATCAAAACTGTTTGGGCATAACTGATTTGATAGTAAGATCTGCCCTAAACTGTTATGAGGTGACCTATGGCTTTTATTTGTTTCATATTTAGTGTGAATATTTATGCACAGTGGGTAGGGAATTGCCTCAGGTATGACATACAAACTGCATTCCTTTATGAAAATCAGAGGAAAGCAATCTTAACTCCAACTAACCCATCTTACCCCAAAAGTTTAATTTAAGGTATTTTGAAACCTTCTATAGAATTGTACAGTTTTATTTACACAACAACATTTTTTTCCGACAACTTATCTTAATATCTCCGAGAAGTGTTTCAGGAAACTACACCTTTGTGAAAATTGAAGAGACTGATGGAGAATATGAGGGGGTAAGGAGAGAGAGAAGTGGGCAGGGTTGAAACATGACTGAATTTCCTGGATTGCAACTTCTGAATCAGAGAGGTAAATACAATCAGATTTTTCAACCTGGATGGATTGAGTGGACTGCAGTCTGCATCAGTGCTTTGATTAGTGGAGATTCTTTTACTGTCAATTCTTTGTGATTTCTGACAGCTTCTTCATCAGTAACATGATTTTCTTGCATTATACTATGTTTGCTTTACTTGTAATATTTTCATGAGTATTTCAATGGAAAAATATGGAATATAAATCATTAACAGCTATTTTTCACCATTTATTTCAGAACCTATTTAATATAATGATTTTATTTTCTAATCTGCTCTAAGCTTTTGATATTCATTATTAATTTCAATAAAATGTTAAATATAAATAATATAGTAGAGATAGCTTATTGATAAGATTTGCTTCTTTTCATAAGTGTCTTCTCTATACCAAAATTTTTCATAAATGCCTGTATATACTATATTTTCTCAACTTATTTTAGCAATAATATGTAACAGATATTATCTCTATATTTATAGATAAGAAAATTTAGGGTCAGAAATGATGACTTCTCCAATTTGCACAGACATGAAGCTTTAATTAGAACAGACTTCAAAGTCTATTCTACCTGAAAACACACTGATTTTGTTCCCAATGTTGATAAAGAGGAAAAAAAAAATTACTTACAATATTAGAAACTACGGAAGAATCAAAGTTCAATAAAAATCATCTTAAACTATAAGATATAAGATTGTGTTATTGACAATTGCATAAGTAATGCTACTTTATTTTAAAGGAACTAAGGATAAGTTTGTTGAGATCTAAGGACAAATAGAAGTATCAGAGAGAGAGAGAGACAGAGAGAGGGAGGGAGAAAGATAATCAAAAATAGCATAATGTGGGGTTAAGTAGTGTCTTACCATAAACTGTATGCATCATAATTACAAAGTTGCTTGTTCATATAGAAGAATTGGCTATTTATAAAATGTTGGAAAGATAAATATTTAGTGGAGTTTGACATGCAGATTGCCTCTTCACGTTACTGTGTGTATATCACACAATGTAGATTTCTGGACTAGGCAACACAAGGGTAAATTTTACTGATAAAAATGAGCAATGGTTAAAAAGTAACAAGATATTAAAGTTACAATTCACATCTCAAGTTATCATTAACCATTTTTCTCTGACATTCTTCACAATGCATCTGGTTTCCCTTTTAGCAGTGTCCATGATATATCTGTAATTACAGCTATTCTGAGCATATGTATCCTTCTTCTAAGGTGGAAGGTTTTTTTATGGGGAATGCCTAACTTAATTATCTCTGCTTGGCTCAATACTGATCGCATGCTTTGCACCGAGAAGGTGCTCAATAATCTGATAAATGAAACATCATGTTGCTAAAAAAATATAAATCATCATGGAATAAGGAAATCGATTCTAATATTTTTGGAATATTTCCCCACTCAATATTGCATAGCACTTTCTAGAAATAGAACTGATCTATGGGTATATTAGGGAGAATAGTGGGTTTAAAGTAAGATGACGCTTATGGTAATCACAATTCAACCACTATATTATTTTGGAAAGGTAGACAAAAAGTCACAGCATTCCTAAAATGAGTTTACTTTATTTATAAAATTAAGGCATCCAAAACTAGAATAGCACTGAATATTTTTAAATGTTTGCTTGATAAGACTAAGCTAATATATTTTAAAAATGCAAATCAATTCATAACATTTTCATTCAAGTACATGCATGTTGAGGTTACATTTTATAGGCTTGTGGTAATTTTTGGACTATATATTTGCATATTGAGCATATACTAAATTACATTGTTGGATTATTGCTGAAGTTAACATCTTGATGAAAAAATTACAGACATACAAATCCGATTAAATTGCATCAAAGGAGTATATTTAAATGCTGTGTATATACAGTAGCCCCCCACCCACTATCCATGGAGGATATGTTTCAAGATCCCAGAGAATACTGGAAACCATAGACAATACTTAACCCTATATACACTATGATTTTCCTAAATATAGATACCTATGATAAAATTTAATTTATAAATTAGGCACAGTAAGAGATGAACAATAGTAACCAATAATAAAGTGCAACAATTATAACAATATACTATAATCTAATTCATGTGAATGGGATCTCTCAATCTTTCTCTCTCTCACAATATCTTATAGTATTGTACTCGCCCTTTCTCTCCTTGTGATAATATGAGGTGATAAAATGACCACATGGTGAAATGAAGTGAGGTGAATGACTTAGGCATTGTGACTTAGTGTTAGGCTCCTATTGACCTTGAACACCAACATTGCAATAACTCAGCAGTGGATCTGATAACTGAGATGGCTACTAAGTAACTAACCACAGGTAGTGCATACAGTGTGCACATGCTGGCTAAAGGGAGGATTCACATCCTGGGTGAGACGGAGTGGGATGGCAGATTTCATCACAGTGCTCAGAATGATGTGCAATTTAAAAATTATTTTTTTATTTCTGGAATTTTCTGTTTAATATTTTCAGAATGTGGTTGAACACAGATAACTGCAACCATGGATAAGAGGGGGACTACTGTATATCAGAATTAAAAATTAATTACATATGCCTAATTTGTTTTAATGGAACACCTTTTTAACAGATAATCTATAAGTACTTTCAAGACTGATTTCTAATATCAAGGTTAATGCCTTTATCTAGAGATCTTATGTATACTAAGCACACTAAGAAAGTTGTTTTGAACATTCATTACAAAGGCCTTGTGTTTAATAAAAATATTAAAAATCAAGAATTTTTTAAAAAATCTAAAGTACTACATACATGCAACCTAGTTTTGTTTTATTATCCACTACTTCAAATATAAACACACACATTCCTTTCAAAGCTACCACTTAATTAATATGCAAGATTATATATTTTATATGTTAAGCTATTATATATTCTTCTTTTCATGTTTGCCTCCTATGACAGATGAGAGCAACGGCTGCTCTTCAGAACTTAGGTTTTAATAACAGCAGCTGAAATTCCCACTGTCCTTACCCACTAGAAAGTAGATTTCTCTCTCTGAGGAGTCTTGCCATCTCTGAGAAAAATAATAACAGAATAGCTTTTGGGGGGACTGTCAAAGAATGGTCAGTTTTTATTTACTATTTGCCAAGTGTACTATGCGTTCGGAGAAACCAAATAAATACCTTTTTACCCTCTTCATACCACTTTGCTTCATATTGAAAAATGGCAATCTCAGAATATTGTGAAAATGCCTTAATTACTTTCTCCATTATTCTTGAAGAAAATATAGTCTTTAAACTCCTAAGACTATTATAAATATATTTAACATATTAAACAACATATTAAATATATATTAAACAATATATTAAATATATATGTGATATATTAAACACATTTTGGAGGAAACATTTTCTTTGATTTAGCAATATAAATTACTTTTCTTTGAAAAGAATGGCTTCCAAAAGTGATCATGTACTTCTACAGTGAACATGGACTTCCTGCTGGAGAACCCCTTGCCTTTCTCCCTCTGTGTGTGTCAGTGAGCGATTTGAAACGAGATAAAATCTACTTCATATAACAACAGCACACTCAGTACAAAGACGTATCTAAGGTGGGTGATAGTCCCAGAATCTAATAAGAGGATGAGCTATCAAGTTAGGAAGTGAACTGCAGCCAAAGAGTTAATTGCCTGGGCAGTGGCAGAATTGATCTTGCATTACTGAGAGACTGTAGAATACGGGAAAGGCACAAGGCATAGAACACAAGTTCACTTGTTAGAAAAATAATCCTTTTATAGTTTGGGCAATTTAAACTATTTTGTAATGGTATTTTTTTTTAAATATAGGTATCATAAAATACTTTCAGATGTTCACTGACATCTTCAGAACTCTTTTAAACCCATTTTAGGTTTACTAGATGCAAAGTGGATAAATCAGCACATAGAGTGCATGGGTCAGAACACATTTCTTGAACCATAAAAATAAGATTTTAAACAAAAGTATTAAACATCACAGACCATTATTCTACATCCACAGAGTGATTCAACAGATATATAGCTATATTATACAATATCTTAGGAGAACTACTATGATGATGTTTTATTCTCATGTTTCTAAGATAGAGCCATGGCTAATTTACAGTGCTATAAGCTTTCTTATAAAATAGACCAAAAATATAAGATCATGAAATATTGTTTAATCACAGTGCTGTAGTATAAGAAAGTGAAGATGTAAAAAAGTAGATATTGGGCTTTTTTTCATTACTAGTATATTTTATTATTTACATTAATTCCTCTGGGATATTATCAAGTGGTTGTTCTGAAAGTGTCTTTATCTTTTAAAAAATGTTATGCTTTAAAATAACTAAACAATTAAAAGAGCCTGAATGTTGACCAGGCACAGTGGCTCATGCTTGTAATCCTAACACTCTGAGAGCCTGAGGGGGGAGAATAGCTCGAGCTCAGGAGTTCAAAACCAGCCTGAGCAAGAGCAAGACCGTCTCTTCTAAAAATAGAAAGAAATTAGTTGGACAACTAAAAATATATAGAAAAAATTAGCCAAGCATGGTGGCATGTGCCTATAGCCCAAGCTACTTGGGAGGCTGAGGCAGAAGGATTGCTTAAACCCAGGAGTTGGAGGTTGCTGTGAGCTAGGCTGATGCCACAGCACTCTAGCCTGGGCAGTAGAGTGAGACTCTGTCTCCATAAATAAATAAATAAATAAATAAATAGGCCTGAATACCAAAACTTTCAGACTTAATTCTCTTTAACATGTGGAGATTGCTAATTTAATTTAATCAAACCATTTCTTTGCATGATTTTCTTTTAGTAAAGTGACAGGTATCTGCTTTTACTGAACTGGTCAGGATACAATTTACCCAAAACTATAGCGTTGAAAATTATCTACCTATTATTTACAGATTTTTCAGGGAAAAAATATAGTAGTAAATGAATTCGGACTTAGTAAGAGTGTCCCCATGTAGTGGGCTAATAGAGGTTTCTGTAGATTATGAATCCACAGTGGATCAGAGAACAATGTAAATAAATATATTTAACACATTGAGATATCATCCAGTTAGGTTTACTATGTATATTGAATGTTATAGGTATGTATACCTTTCATAAGCATCGCCAGTGCCTTGCACACTCCACACACAGCCATCAGAGGGCTTCCTCGGGTGCTCAGGGATTCTCAGACTCACTGATTCATTTGACTCCTCCTTGTCAGGCTCCTCTAGTGGCTGAAGATTCTTTTTAGATATTTAAGCTTAAAATGACCTTTAACCTTAAAACTAGTTATTGCTTACTTATAAAATGCTAGCCCACTTAAACAGAAGCTTCTAGTATTTGTTGTTCATGGGAGACATATAGCTTTTTAATATCTCTATCTATTAAACTGCTTTCCAGACCATTTTTCAATCCTGTCCTTTGCCCTTCAGATATGCTCTGCTTAATGTTACTGTGACTCCAGGAACATTTTCTGGCACTAAATCTTTTCTTGCAAGCTGCAAGATCCTCTTTGGGGAAGGAATCCCAAAAGTTTTGTTGCCAACTTCATGGTAAAAACTATTAATAAATCAGGTGGGGTGCAGTGGCTCATACCTAAAGTCCAAGCACACTGGGAGGCTGAGGAGGGAAGATTGCTTGAGGTCAGGAATTTAAGATCAGCCTGGGCAACATAGTGAGACCTCATCTCTATAAAAAATAAAAATGAAAAAAAAAATATTCAGGTGTGGTGGCATCCACCTGTAGTCCTGGCTACTTAGGAGGCTTAGGCAGAAGGGTCACTTGATCCCAGGAGATGGGATCAGTGATGGGAGTGCAGTGATCACTCTATGATCACGCTACTATACTGAAATCTGGCTGAGTGTCAGAGTGAGACCCCATCTTTAAGAAAACAACAAAAAAGTAAATCATCTTGATTATCTCTGCTAACCAGGTCCCTCAAGTCACTCATATTCACTACTGAACAGCACCTTGCCTCGCATTTGAACTTCTCTCACTCTGGCATCATAGTCTCTGTGCTGTTGCTAGGGTGCATGCCTCAGCAAAGCTGCCCAGGCAACACATAATCACAGACTGTCCCATCTCTTGCCCTATCCCTGTGTTCTCTGGCTTGCTTGTGCTGGGAGCCAGCCTCCCTCAAAGGAGTCAGGTAGTACCATTTGGAAGTAGAGCACAGTTGGTGCCCCATAGAACAAGTTTGTTTAAAGGAATATGAGGGATGGTAAATAAATGATCTCTCTTTCTCTCCTTGGGATGGGCTGTTTGGAGATGGAGATGTAATAGTTTTCCTTCGCCTCTCTGAAGACTTGCTGTGAAACAATGCACCAGGTAAGTTTGTTCTGAAGCTATGTCCAGTTCAGTAATACACTCCCTTGAATATTTGCTCTTTTTCTTCCCTGATTTACTCTAAAGATATTTCCTCTCCTATTTCCCTGGCATGGTGCTACCTAATAAAATGTTAGCACCTGCATTTTGGTATGGGCTAAAATGTGTACCAAACCAATATGTTATTTTTAATTCATCTGCAGTTTATATTTAGATAATATAATTTGTACTACTATGTTGTATGGACAGTATAAAATATACACAAAAATTGAAATTAGAAAGGACAAAATGAAGATAAAAATTATTCTAATTTTAAAATAACATGTATTGAGATTTCAAGTTGGCCAACTAGAGACATCGCTTGCGGTACCATCTCACAGGAAGATAGGAATTCTGTCAAAGGAGAATGGAGATGAGACACACAGTGGGTGTGATCATAGGTGCTGGAGCCTGCCAGGTATCCCTCAGAAGAAAATTGGTAAGCAGACAAAGTAGAAGATAAAGGGGAAAAGATATCAGCAAGGATCAAACTCAGAGAAAATCTGTGCCCAGAGAAAGGATAAGGGGGCATCCCTCTCACCCTTCCACAGGTATTTGGTGGCCAGCAGGCTACAGAGTGTTTGGGAAGCTTTTCTACCCCCATGAACCTAGAGCTAATATGGTAGAGTGGGGAGAACTTTTGTGATCCCGGCCAGAGCCTGGACAGTCTGTGCGGGGTTCCTCACGAGGGAGAGTGTCACAACAGGCTGAGGGAGCTGGCTTTATTCCATTCAGATGCTTCCTTCCCTTTCTCTCCCCCACCCACTTCAACAGGGAAATCTGTCTGGGCGGAGAATTTGGCGAGCATCCCCCACGCCCTCCCCCCCACGCCCCCCAGCTGTAGGGTGCTACAGACTGAGGCTTCCACAGAAAGTGAGACCCATACTTCTCACTTTGGGGGCCTGCAGTGGATCTGGGGTGTCTGATTTGGGAACTCCCTGCCTGAAGGCATTTCATGGAGTTACATGCCAGTGAGTGAGACAAGCAGGCCAGACACCCTCCCCTCCAGACTCAAGCGAGTTGTGGGAGACTGGAGAGGGAGTTCTGTGAGTTTGACTTGGGTGACGAGAAAACTCACATGGACATATCTGACAGTGGAATACTGCGGGATTCTGAGATGCAGCAAACAGGGAGGGCGTCCCCCTCCCCCACAGGAAAACTGCCTGTTTGATTAGTGCAGATTATGAGGGGAAGAGGAGCCTAGAGCAGAGTTCTGGGTAGCATAGCTCACAGGTGTGGTACATTTGGTCCTAGGGCTCACTCTGAGCAGTGCCCCCCCCCACTACCCCCCCAACCCATCCCAGCCAGGAGAACAGTTTTTGCTTGGAAGTAGGTAAGCAACCACCTCACCCCCAAGGTGCATGCCATAGGCTGAGGCATCTACAGAGCATGAGACCCATGCCTCTCGAATTGGGGACCTACAGTGGATCTGGGGTGTTCAGTTTGGGAACTCCCTGCCTGGTGGCCTTTCATAGAGTTACATGCCAGAGGGTTCGACAAGCAGGCTGGACCCCATCCCCTCTGGATTTGAGCGGGGTTGCTGGAGACTCAGCGGGGAGGTCTGTGCGTTTGACTCAGCTGGCGAGGAGGCCCACATGGACAGATCTAACAGTGAATACTGTGGGGTTCCGAGAAGCAGTGAACTGGAAGGGAACCCCCGCCCACCAGGAAAACCGTCCTGTTTGATTAGTATGGATTATGCAGGGAGGAAGTGCCTAGAACCACCGCCTCCAGGCACGGTTCATTCAGGTGTGGGGCTGACCGCAAGTGGCAGCATCTTCCCAACCCATTACAGCTGGGAGAGCATTTAATGCTGAGAACTAGGTGAGCAGCTCCTTCTCTCCAGCGGTCATACACTACAGGCTGATGCATCCGCAGAGAGTGTGGCCCATGCACCTTTCTCTGTGGACTTGTAGTGGACCCAGGGTGCCCAGTTTGGGAGTTTCCTGCCTGCATGTCAATCCAAAACTAAGAAGCAACAACTGCTCCAGATAAGAAGGAATCAGTGTAAGAACTCTGGAAGTATGAAAAACCAGGAGAAAATGTCTCCCCAAAAGGGACCATCAGCCCTCTAGGAATGTATACTAACCAAAAAGAAAATGCTGAAATGATAAATAAAAAATTCCAAATATAAATTATAAGGAAGCTCAACAAAATCCAAGAGAAAATGGTAAACCAATTCAAAGAAACCAGAAAAATAATACAGGAAATGAATGAAAAATTCACTAATGAAATCAACATATTAAAGAAAAACCAGATAGAACTGGAAATGAAAAATTAATTTAAGGAAATGAAAGTACAGTGGAAAATTTTAAGAATAGACTAGACCAGGCAGAAGAAAGAATCTCAATGGTTGAAGAAAACACTTTTGAATTAAATCAGTCAGTCAAAAATAATGAACAGAGAATTAAGAGGCATGAACAAAGCCTACAAGAAATATGGGATGATGTAAACTGCCCAAACATAAGAATCCAAGAGGGTGAAGAAGAAAACACACAAGGGCTGGGAATCCTATTTGTGGGAATAATTCAAGAAAATTTCCCTGGTTTTGTTACAGATTTGTACATCCAGGTATAAGAACTTCAATGAACCCCTGTGAGATTTATGGAAAAGAGGCAATCACCAAGACACATAGACATCAGACTGGCCAAAGGCAACACAAAGGAGGAACTCCTGCAAGCCATAAGGCAAAAATGTCAAGCAGCTTACAAAGGGAAACTTATCAGGCTAAGTACACACTTCTCAAATGAGACATCATAAGGCAGAAGGTACTTGGGCCCCATCTCCAGCCTTCTTAAACAGAACAGCTGCCAGCTTAGAATCTTGTATCCTACAAAACTAAGTTTCATAAATGAAAGACAAATAAAGACTTTTCCAGACAAGCAAGCACTTGAGGGAATTTGTAAGATCAAACCTGCCCTGCAGGAAATATTCATAATTGCATTATACATGGAGCAACACAATGCACATCCTCCAGTATAAAATTATGCAAAAGCTAAAGCTCAGAACTAAAGGGAAGCAATAATACAAGAAGTAAAATAAAGCAATAAGGTATTAACCAACAGGATGAACAGAACAGCATACCACATATCAATTCAATGTAAATGGTTGAATGAATCCATATTCATATGTAAATGGCTATATATGAATCAATGGTTTAATATTCCAACTCAAGAGACATAGGGTGGCTGAATGGACAAAAAAAATACAAAGCAAGTATCCGCTATCTCCAGGAAACACATCTAATCCACAAGTACTCTTACAGACTCAAGGTCAAGGGATGGAAAAAAATGATGTTTACAAATGGTAACCAAAAGAAAGCAGGTGTAGCCATTCTCGTATCAGATAAAAAGTGACTTTAAATCCATAATGGTAAAGAAAGACAAAGATATTATGATAAAGGGAGCAATTCAACAAGAATTCATAACAATCCTAAGTATCTATGCACCTAACACAGGAGCATCCAGATTCATAAAGCAAACCCTACTAGACCTAAGTAGAAGATATAAAACAACATTGTAATTGCTGGGTGCTTCCACACCCTACTGAGAGAACTGGACAGATCATCCAAGCAGAAAATAAATAAAGAAACACTGGCCTTAAATGAGACTATAAAACAATTGGGCCTAACAGACATTTACAGAACATTTCACCCCCAAACTACTAAATATACATGCTACTCATTAGCACATGGAACATTCTCCAAGAATGATCATATTTTAGGTCACAAATCATGGCTCAATAAATTCAAAAATATATAAATTATACCATGTATTTTCTCAGACCACAGTGGAGTAAAACTAGAAATCAACACCAAGAGAAACACTCAGTTCCACACAAATTCATGGAAATTAAACAACCTGCTGCTGAATGATTATTGGATCAAAAATGAATGTAAGATGGAAATTAAAACATTTCTTGAACTGAATGACAAAGAGGATACAAGTTATCAAAATCTACTGGATACAGTAAAAGCAGCCCTAGAGGAAAAATTCTTGGCCTTAAATATCTTCAACAAAAAGACAGAAAAATTACAATTTAACAATCTAATGACATATCTGAAGAAACTAGAAAAGGAGGAGCAAACCACAACCAAGGCCAGCTGAGGAAAAGAAATAACTAAGGTCAGAGAAGAGTTAAATGAAATCAAAAACAAGAAAATAATACCGAAGATCAAGGAAACAAAGTTCTTTGAAAAGATTTTTAAAAAGATAGATCTCTTGCTATATTAACCAGGAACAAAAGAGAAAGAACTCAAATAAGCTGAATTAGAAATGAAAAATGAGATATTAAAACAAATACCACAGAAATGCAAAATATCACCTGTGAATACTATGAAAATCTCTACACACAAAAACTCAAAAACATAGAGGAAATGAATGAATTTCTGGGAACACAGAACCTCCAAAAATTCAATCAGGAAGAAATAGAACCCCTAACAGACTAATAATGAGGAATGAGATTGAAGCATCAAAACAAACAAACAAACAAACAACAACAACAAAAAACTCCAACAAAAAAAAGCCCTTGACCAGATGGATTCACAGCCAAATTGTATCAGACATACAAAGAAGAGTTGGTACCCATTCTGCAGACATTATTCCATAACATAGAGAAAGATAAAATTTGGCTCAACACGTTCCACAAAGCCAGGATCACCTTGAAATCAAAGCCACAAAAGGACACAACAAAAAATGAAAACTATACACCAATATTTTTTATGAATATAGATGCAAAAATCCTCAATAAAATACTAGCAAACCAAATGTGACAGCACATGGGGAAAAAACCCAAAAAACAATAATTTACCATCATCAAGTAGGTTTTATCCCAGGGATGTAAGGATGGGTTCAACATATGTAAATCAATAAATGTGATTCACTACATAAACAGAAGCAAAATCAAAGATCATATGATCATCTCAATAGATGCAGAAATCATTCAACAAAATCCAGTACACTTTCATGATAAAAACCCTCAAGAAACTAGGCATAGAAGGAACGTATCTCAAAATTACAAATGCCATATATAACAAACCCACAGCCAGCATCACACTCAATGGGGAAAAGTGAAAGCATTCCCACTAAGAAAAGGAACAAGGCAAGGATGAACACTATCACCACTTGTATTCAACATAGTACGTGAAGTTCTACTAGAGCGATCACCCAGAGAAAGAAATTAAAAGTATCCAGATCAGGAAATAAGAGGACAGACTATCACTTGTTGCAGACAATATAATCATAAACCTAAAAAACACCAAAGAATTCACCAAGAGACTCATGGAATTGATGAATAAATTCAGCAAAGTCTCAGGTTACAAAAACAATGTGCAAAAATAGGTAGCATTCCTATACAACAATAATAGAAAAGCTGATAGTCAAATCAAAGACTCAATACAATTCACAATTGCTACCAAAGAAATAAAATACCTAGAAATATACTTAACCACGGAGGTGAAAGAACTCTACAAAGAAAACTACAAAACAGTGAGGAAAGAATCGCAGATGATACAAACAAATGGAAAACCATATCGTGCTCATGGATCTGTAGTATCAACATTGTTAAAATGTCCATACTAGCAAAGTGATTTACAGATTCAGTGCAATTCCCATCAAAATACCAACATTATATTTCACAGATCTAGAGAAACTAATTCTTTACTTTGTGTGGAATGAGAAAAGAGCCTGAATAGAGAAAGCAATCTTAAGCAAAAGGAACAAATCAACGAGCATCACATTACCAGACTTCAAACTATACTGTAAGGCTATTGTAACTAAATCAGCATGAAATTGGAACAAAAATAGAGACATTAACCAATGGAACAGAACAGAAAGCACAGATTTAAAGCCACCCACTGGTTTTATAAAACATAGCCAACTGCTCTTTGGCAAAACAGAAAACAATATACATTGGAGAAAAGAATCCCTATTCAATAATTGGTGCTGGGAAAATTGGATAGCCACACGTAGAAAAATGAAACAGGACCCATATCTCTCACCAGTGACAAAACTTAATTCAAATTGGATAAAGGAATTAAATGTAAGGCATGAAACCATAAGAATTCCAGAAGAAAATGTGGGAAAAACTCTTCTATATATCAGCCTAGGCAAAGAATTCATGAATAAGACCCCAAAGGCAATCACAGCAACAACGAAAGAAAAGAAGTAGAAATTGATTAAATTTATTTCCTACACATGCAAGAAATAATTAGCAGAGCAAATAGACAACCTACAGAATGGGAGAAAACATTCACAATCTATACATCCAATAAAGGACTAATTATCAGAATCTACAAAGAACTCAAACACACCAGCGAACAACCCCATTTAAGTGGGCAAAATACATGAACGGCCTTTCCAAAAAAGATAGACAAATGGCCATAAAACATATGAAAAAATGCTCAATGTCACCAATCATCAGGGAAATGCAAATTGAAACCACAATGAGATATCACCTCACTCCAGTCAGAATTGCCTTCATTAAAAAGTCCAAAAACAATAGATGTTGGTGTGGATGCAGAGAGAAAGGAACACTTATGCACTGTTAGAGGCACTGAAAATTGGTATAATTTTTATAGAAAACAATATAGAGATTCCTCAAAGAACTAAAAGAAGTTGATCTGCAATTTGATCCAGCAATCCCACTACTTGGTATTTACTCAAAGGAAAAGAAGACATTTTATCAAAAAGACACTGGCACTTGAATGTTTATTGCAGCACAATTCACAATTGCAAAGATGTGGAATCAACCCAAGTGCCCACTAATTCATGAGTTTATTAACAAAATGTGTTATATGTATACCATGGAGTACAACTCAGCCATAAAGAAAGTTGAATGCCTTTTGCAGCAATTTGTGTGAAACTGGAGATCATCATCCTAAGTCAAGTTTCTAAACATTGGAAATCAAGCACCACATGCACTACTAAGTTGAAACTATTCGATGAGCACACATGTGTACAGAGGGAAATAAAACTCAATAGAGATCAACCCTGGGGGAAGTAGGAGCAGGGGACCAGAAAACCTACCTACCGGGTACAATGAACAATATCTGGGTGACAGGCAATCTTATAACCATGACTTAGGATTATAAAAGTGATTCATTTCACCAAAATTATTTATACCCCATAATACTTTGAAATAATAAGTGTATTAATAGTATAAAGCATTTAATCTCACTAAACTATATTAATTATTTATATATGTGAACATTACTGGTAATATATTTAGTAGAACAATGCAACTGAATATACCCTATAGTTAAACAATAAATCAAAAACTTTGGCTTAATTATTATGATTCTGTGACTTAAAGGAACTATATTTGTGTATAAATTTAATGTGCTTTTTTGTCATTGGTTTTGATATAGTAATGAATAATAAAATTAGATACAAATTAAAATTGTTTAGCAAACAGTTAACAATAGCTTTCAAAAAAAATAGCTTTTAAAACAAGATAGACACTTCTTTCCCTCTCAAGTAAGTACATGATGTAAGTTGTCGATGACTAGAACGACAGCTATGTGGCATTGAGAATCCACTTTCTTTATGTACTTGTCTCCAAGTTATCGTCACAGTTCGGTTTTCATATATCATGGTCTAATATGTATATTACAACTTACAGCATCACTTGTACATTTTAGATAATTGAATGGGCACAATTTTTCTTATAGGAATAAATTATAAGTCACATACATATCTTTCTCTCATATTCCATCAGTCAGAACTTAAAATTGTAGTCTTCAGCTGAGAGATGTGCCCAGCTAAAACATGTGAATCCTTTTAATAATGGAAAACAGAAAGAATGATTGTAAAGACACACAAACTCTCTCTGTCATAGTCTCCACTGTACACCCATATATTCACATATGCACACCTCCCAAGGAACTCCACCCCAGTTCCTACCCAATTACTATGGCTAATTCAAAGTCCAGGATCTCTGGGTCTTCTCAATCAACTCTGAGTGTGGCTTCTTGTGGTATGATTACTTACAAACCAAGAAGAAAATAAAATGACCACAACGATCATTTTCATTTGGAAAAGGACAGAATATATGACACACAAAAGTCAGTTGTTGCAAAGAATTATAAAATCCTGCCAAGCAAGAATTGTCAACACTGCCTGGTTTGAGAGTGGAGGAAGTTCCCTTATTAACACATCTGCCATAATTTGGTTTTGCTCGTTGCAAGAAATGTCTTTGCCCATTCTTTTCCAAATCATTTTCCTTTGCTCTCTGAACATTAATTTATAAAATATATCGAAAAAATAAGCTCACCATAAGAGTGTCATTTAAATGCAGAATACAATGTGATTTATTTGAATGAAGAAGTTAAAAAGTAAAGGACTTTAGAAAAACATTGCTGCTTCCAGATTCCTTGAAAAGCACAATAAAGCAGATTGAGAGCAAAATAGCTTTAGACGCTAGTTCCTTTTAGATCAGTTACCCCAATATTGTTTCTGTATTTAAGTTTTAATTTCTTTTCTTTCTGTAACCCAGTCAGGCATTATGAATCACATTTGGAGATTATACAACATTCAATATACAATGATCAATAACTTCCTTATATATGAGAAAAAATTATTTAGTGAAAAGTAAATATTTTTGTGTAAAATTCACACAATTAAAGCTATAAAACTTTGCCAGCATCTGTTATTTTTTGTCTTTTTTATAATAGTCATTCTAACTGAGGTAAGATAATATTTCATTATGGTTTTGATTTGCATTTCCCTGATGATTAGTGATGTTGAGCATTTCTCCATGTACATTTTGGCCATTTGCATATCTTCTTTTGAGAAACATCTATTCAGGTTCTTTCTTTGTTCCGGTTTTAATGGGATTATTTATTTATTCATTTATTGCTACTGAGAGCTATTTGAATTTCTTGTATATTTTGGATATTAGACCCTTGTCAGATGAGTAGTTTGAGAATATTTTCTTCCATTCAACAGGTTGTCATTTCACTCTGTTGATTATTTCCTTTGTTTTGCATAAGCTTTAGTTTAATATAGTCCCATTTGTCTATTTAAACAGATGAATGGATAAAGAAAATGTGGTATATATACACAATGAATATTATCCAGCAATAAAAAGAATGCAGCAACTTGGATGGAACTGGAGGTTATTACATTAAGTAAAATAAGCCAGGAACAGAACATTGTATGTTCTAACTCTTATGTGGGAGCTAAAAGAGTTGATCTCATGGAGGTAGAATATAGAGTGGCAGTTACCAGAGGTAAAGAAGAGTATGTGTTTGGGAAGGCAGGGGATGAGAGAAATTGGTTAATGGGTACAAACATACAGTCAGATAGAAGAAAAAAGATCTAATGTTCTATAGCAGAGTAGGGTGACTATAGTTAACAGCAATGTATTTGATTAATATATTTCAAAATAGCTAGAAGAGAGAAATTAAAAATGCTCTCAGCACATAGAAATGATAAATGCACAAGGCAATGAATATTCTAAATACTATAATTTGATCACTACACATTTTATGCATGTAACAAATATACATGTAGCCCATAAATACATACAAATATATGTACCAATTAAAAAATAGAAAAACTCCTAATTAAATTATGTAAAAATCAAATTCTTCACTGCCTTAAAAACTCAATCTTGACAACTGGTTTTTTTAGATAAATACAAAGATGGCTCAACATTTGAAAAATTAATAGTAAGAAAATCAGTAAATTATGACATTTTAACTTAGCTCAGGTTTCTGGTTTCTCTCCTAAAAATCAACCATGAAATAGATATAGAAATCAGAATAAAATATGTATCTTAGAAACTCTTCTAATCAGTGTGAGAAACCCTTAGGGCATATAAGGCTGTTTTGAACTGATGTAGGCATACATCAATAGAGTCTTAGTGGGGGAATAGTTTGAGAAAAAAACTTTGAATTATGGCCTTGACTCTTTACTATCATTCTCTTGCTTTGAGCGTGAACATTCTCTCTAGCTGCCCAGTTGCAATAGTACAGACGAATCTAATTGATAAAGTTTTAATGCTTAACGCTAAAAACCAAAAGTATACCTTTTTCAAATGCTTATAGAGAGATTTTTAAAAATTATTCTATATTACAGCTACATATTTCTTATAGAAATAGTATATACCTTGAATTCCCAGATATTGATAAAGTGAAATGAGAAATTAATAATGAATATAGGAAACAAAGCACCTCAGCCATCTGAATAGTTTAAGTCATGAATAAAAAATATAAACACATACCTTCAGACTATTTAAAAACTCATAAAAATGTAAAAATAAATAGTCATAATCATATGGATGAAATGTAACTAAAGCAATACTCAGATAACATGCCAGCTTTCTTCAGATATATTTTAAAGCCAGAAAAAATAAAAATAAACAACTCATGCATTCATTTCAATAAATACATCATAAATACATGACACATTGTTACATTTAAATAGTTTTCCACATACATCCAGATGTATGTAACTATATAAGTGTATGTACATACAATACACAATTTTTGGTATATATGCATAATTTTTGAAAGTAAAAATATTACATGAGAATGTTAATCAAGAAAAGTACTTTAGAGATAATCTCACTGCAGAAGAAAGGGCATATACTAGGAGGTGGCACCCTTCAACTTTGCTAATAATGTTTTGTGTCTTGTGGTGCCTATACAGGTGATATTTTTATTACTTTATATATTTTTGCTATCTTAAATATTTAATAATCATTTAAGAGCATCAGGATAAATGTATCATAAGAGCACATTAAGTTTTGAAATAATCTGGTCACATTTCCTACAGTCAGATTATATATTCTGTGTGAGATGCAAAGCACATCTGGTCAATCAATCATTTTAGTGGCAAAGCACATTTTAGTGTGCCCCAGAACTGGGAGAGAGAGGGTCCTATTTGACTAATTTGGGGCCACTTATGCTATATATTTGGCTTAATTTATATGGTATGTCATTCATTATCACATAAACAAACTAACCACTGACAATTCTGAGCATTTCAGTTCAGGACAGATGGCTTTAGGCTCAATGAATTTAAACTTTGTAAAGTATGGAAATTAATACCTTTACAGTTAAGACTGGTTACAAAACATATAAAAAAGGCTAAAGATTTAACAGAATAGATTTAAGTTGCAGAACATTAGGCTAACAAGAATGGGTGATTAATCATTTTTTTTTCCTGACACATGGAAAACAATTAGTCATCTGTGATTTAACAAAAAATGCATAAACACCAGATGTTTCTATCTCACCCTATAAAATACAATAATAGTCTTTGTTTACCTGAGATTGAAGTTATATTTAAAGAATTTGATAAAGTAATCCTATCTTTATATTAAAAATTAAGAACATTACTGCCATAACAGTATCATTTTTTAATTAATATGAATAGATTTACTCACTGTTTAGCACCATTAAGTCTTAAAAAGACTATTAACAGTTGTTTTTACTGATCTATTCTTATTATGTCTTTCATATATCTTGTAATCAAGATGCTTTAATAAGATAACATGGAAAACCCTAAGAGTAAAAATACATAGATTACAGATTTAGGTTTTTCAGAAAGAAAATTCAATAACTATAAATCAAAAATAAGTTTCAGAGCTCACAGTGTCATATATTTAAGATATAAATATCTTAATATAGACTAACTTGTAAGACCACATTGGTATATATTGAAATATGATTTCTAAATGATATACCACCATAAGGAATTTTGTCTATATAGAATGGTATATCACTATCACCATCATCATTAATGCTTTGAGGCACATCTTACTCTACTAAATTCCAAGAGCAAACCTATTGCTGAATGATACTAATAATTATTACAACCTGTGCTATATTATTAATTTTACTTGCATATATTACTTTTCTTTGAATAATATTTGACATATGCAAAAATGTATGCAGTCTCTTTCAAAGCTTTTGTACTATTCATAGATGAAACCGGCATGCTATATTTCTTGCACCTTTGTCTTCTCATTTGCGTAGTTATGTCATACGATGCCTCAAAAATAGTTCTAAACTGTATCTTTCCTTATTATTTTCAAAAGTGCATTTATTATTATCTTTATTATTTTAGAAAGTGCATTTTTCTATTTTTAATATGCTTTATTTATACTATATTTAATTTTATTAGTAATTTTTATAACTCGGTATGTTCAAGGCTCTAGTAATTAAACACTTTTAAATCGTATTTTTCTAGGACATGGTTTTACATATTTATATCAATTATAATCAACTATTCATAATAATTTCTAATGATATTTAAACTCCCTCCTTCATCTACAGATATATCTTTTAATATATTTGTAATTCTTGTCATCTGTACACCTCATTTATCATCCTTATAATTCTGACTTGAAGCTGTCTATTCATATTCTCACAGAGGATGTTTTTTTGTTTGTTTTTTTAATAATCTCTATCACTTTCTTTGTGAATTTTGGTCTGGGTTTTCTATCAAATCCTGTTTTAATTGAATTTCCACACTTTTACATCTCTTGGCCAAATTTTTTTTTTTGCTTTTTTTTAAAATTCTTGGGTTGAATGATTTTCTAAATTATTTTTAAACTTTCTTTAAATTCCAATAAATCTAATTATGATTTAAATATTCATCTGATTGTTAGTCTAGCAGCATCTCACATGCTGTGTTTTTCTTTTTAAATTTAGGTCTATTTCAAAATTTTATTGTGATTTTTAAAAAGTCTATTAATTATTCAAAGTGTGATTTTTATTTACCAATTTGTGAAATATTTGAGTTACATTTGCTTTTTTATTTCTGATTTTTGATATATTCAGAAAATAAGGTCTGCATTATATTATTTCTATGAAGTAACCAGTTTTTGCAGTATTCCAAATAAGCTTAAAATATATGGTTCTTTTTTATGGATTGAGGTAAGTTTTGTGCATAATTCTATTAGGATAGTCTCATTAATTGAGTTGTTCCTAAATTTATGTCTTTAATACTTTGGCCTGTTTGGGCTATTGATTTCAGAAATGTATATACGTTTCTTTCAAAAATCCCACTAAATTTCTTTCTGTAATTATTTTGTTTTTGCTTTATATAGTTCATTATGTGTTATGTTGTATGAGTTCAATAGGAATAATAGCTAGGGACACTGGAGTTATACTGGAGCCTGGGTCCACAGCATGGCTCCTCCACTTACTGGCTACATGATCTTGGGCAGGTTACTTACTCTCCCTAGCCCTCAGTTTTCTTATACATAAAAGAATGATGATAAGAGTGCTGGGACTAAAAGATTGTTACATAGATTATAGAAATTTAATGGGATTAAAATAGTGCTGGGAACATGATAGAAGCTATATAAACCTTATATATAGAGAGAGTATTTATTGTGTTCCAGGCACTATTTTTTTATTTTACATATATACACACACACACATATATAATGTGTTATGTGTGTATATAAATATATGTAATATGTTTTACATATCATATATGAAATCAAGTCCATTGTCGTATTTTGACAGATTATTGCTTTTGTTATTATATAATACTTTTAGTTAATATTAATATTTATAGACTTGCTTCAATTTTAGTTATTTGTCTGATATTTCCTTTTTCATCCTTTGCTTTCAAGATATGTCTTTGATTTTGGTTTAGACATGTCATTTGTAGAAACAACAGAACTGAATTTATTTAATTAAAAATTACTAATATTCTGTTGATTCTATAAAATTCTTAAAAATTCTGTTAGAATACTAAAATATAACAACTTGGTTTAAAAATGGACCAATGACCTTAACAAAGAAGATATACTGATGGAAAATAAGCACATGAAAAGATGCTCAACATCATAAGTCATTAGGGAATTGCAAATTGAAACAACGATGAGATATGTTTACACATCTATTAGAATGATCAAAATCCAAAATACTGACACTATCAAATGTTGACAAGGTGTGGAGCAACAAGAACTCTCATTCGTTGTTGGTGGAACTGTAAAATGGTACAGCCACTTTGAAAGACAGTTTGATAGTCTCTTACAAAACTAACATGCCTTTACCATATTATCAAGTAATTATATTTCTTAGTATTTACTTAAGGAGTTGAAAACTCCTGCCCACGCAAATCCCTGCCCAGGGATATTTATAACGGCTTTATTCATATTTGCCAAAACTTAGAAGCAACCAAGATGTTCTGCAGTAGGTGAATGGATAAACTGTGGTATATCCAGAGAATGGAATGTTTTTCAGCACTAAAAATGAGTTATCAAGCCATGACAATATGTAAAGGAACTTTAAATGCATGTTACGGAGTGAAAAAAGGCCAATCTGAAAAACTTCGTACAGTATGATTCCAACTATGTGACACTCTGGAAAAGGCCAAAAAAAAAAAAA
>VBSM01001124.1:29342534-29366303 GCA_008086735.1 Cheirogaleus medius | reverse complement strand
AAAAAAAAAAAAAACAATTTAACACTAAATAACAAAACAAGCAAACACCCAAACACTTTATACCAGTATTTGAATATATATGTAATATTAAATTCCTAGAAAACATAACTTAAAGAAAACTAACTCAAAAATCAGTTTAAAAAAATGAATAGCCCTACATGTGTTAAAGCAACTTAAAAATAGTTAAGAAATATAACCATATAAAAAATTATTAGCCTGGATGACAAAAGTTAATTCTTACAAACACTTAAGGAAAAAATAAATCTTTATGTGTTTCAGAACATAGAAATATAGAGGATACATCTCAACTCATTTTTTTAAAGTTAGCAAGTATAAGGTTGATGCCAAAATCATACAAGGACATTTCAACAAATAAAAATGGTTGGTCACTCTCCCTCAAGTTCATTAATGCAATAACGGTCCTAAAAATAAAAGGATAATGTATCAAAAAATGTTAGTTCATTAAAAAATTTAATATTACCCAATAATTCAAATATTAATCATTTTATTTTCTCAATAATTGAAGAAAAAACTTTCAATAAGTCCAAAACAAATTCATGAAATAAAAATTAGAAATATAAGTGGATATCTTTAATTTAATAAACATAATCTATTTTTTTAAAATCTAAAATAAAATTGTATATAAAATGAAACTATATACCAAATTTGACAACTCCCTCTCTCCCACCCCTGGCACCCTAAGCTTCACATTTTACTGTGTGTTTTGGTCAGTGCAACATGGCCAAACAAGAAGTATGTAATGATTGATAAGGAAGACATAAAATATTCTATTAATTTAACCAAAAGTTTAATTTATGAAGATTACACCTTATGTTTATCCACAGGCAACATTCACACAGTGAAAGATAAGCCAAGAAAATATTTGTATTACATGAATTAAATATAAATACATATATACCTGACATACATAAACCGTAAAACATATAAATTCTGTGGCATATATACTGAAAATAAATGCATGTATGTACTATTGGAAGACATGTACAACAATATACAGAGGGGTATTATTTAATAAGCCCAAACTGGATATATCAAAATTCAAAAAACAGAAAAATGAATAAATATATTGGGATATATTTATACAGTGAATTATTCTGTAACAATGGAAATTAATGATTTACTGCTCTATACAAAATAATAATAAATCTCACAACATTGAACAAAACACAACACAACATTGGACAAAAGCAGTTGGTATTAAAATGTGGAATGTTGGTGTGACATCTTAGGAGACGGATGGGAGTAATGATTGGCACAGGGCTGATAGGGGCTTTTGACGTGATAATGGTCTATATCTTGGCCTGAGATGAGTTTAAGTGGGTGTTCTCCTTGTAAAGCTGCACTGAACTAATCACTTACAATCTATGTACTCTTCTATAAGTATGTTATACTTTAAATTAAGTTTATTTTAAAGATGATAAAAACTGATAAAATACTAACATCTGGATTTATCCTATGATGAGAAACTCACTCCAGAACAGTAAAAATATTTCAGGTGTCATGTAAATCCCAATGAATTTTTTGTAGCATCTATAATGTTATGTCTATAAAAATTATAAGGGTGAAACCCAGACTTAAAGAATAGTGTACAGATCACTTACTGTTTTGCAGTAATATAAGGAGGTTTGAGATTCAGTGTGCTTGTGGTGAACAATATCTCAAGTTTTAACCAGAAATTTTACATTAATTACAGGGAAATTGCCTTTGGATGAATAAACCTGTAGCCAATGTCCACACTATTAACAACTGTGTATTCCAGCATTTTAGAGGGTCTGTATTATAATTTTTAATTCTTTGTCTGTTTTCTGTATTTGACAGGGAAGAAGAGAATGTGTCTTACTTACCATTGTGTTGCAAAGGTTTGGCAAAGTGCCAGACACAGTGCACAGGTTTAATAGATGTTTTTGAAAAAATAATTTAATGTCATGGCATTCACGTTGGCAAATTCTTTGCCAATTTCACAAGTGTCCTTAAAATAAAATGCTAATTTTTCAAGAAACCACATCAGTTGTACCAAATTAAACATGGTTTACATAATTCTAGTTTGAGTATAGAAATAGTCTTCCTAACTAATGCTAGTTTCTATCAAGCTTTTCAAATATATTATTGTTTATGTGAGCTAATGTAAAATATATCCATGTCAATCACATTTTCTTTACACCCTGCATGTGCCACGTTTGACATTGAAAAAAAAAAAACATTCTGAGAGAATTCACTAAAGTTTTCTGAACATTCTGTAGACAAGTCACTAAAGAATTCTTGGATAAGCATCTCATTAATAATCATATCAATGTGTTTGTTGGTTAGTTCATTAAGTTTATGCATGAGCAATCCTGCTGCTCTTGCAAATAATTTACCAAAGTTTCTCTAATGAAGCACTTCAAATTAGTATGCTATTCGTCAATTAAATAAATCTCTGTCACATTCCAAAGATTGACATGAAGTGTGTATGCCCAGTTAGCTACAAAATTGTGTAAATACTAGTCCAAGTAAAGTAAATGAAATGTTTCTTCTCACCAATATTAGTAATTTTCACTTGTCCTAAAATAGTTAATAATGAGAAAGTAAACGAAATGTTTCTTCTCACCAATAATTAGTTATTATCACTTGTCCTAAAATAGTTGATAATGAGATGTATGGCTGCTCTGTGATATCTAAAAATATACATTCTACTTCAATTAATATATATACTGCTATTAATAATTACCAATGCATAAAAATAATCATAATAATTAAATATCACTATATGCTTAGCTTGCCTAAAGCATTATGTTTTATTTTACATTTACATTTTACATCTCCATTTTTTAGATGAGCCAACTAAAACTCATCTAAGTAGTAAGTCTCTCAAGCTTACGCAACTAGACAGTAGTAGATCTGGGATCTGATTGCAGATCCATTTATTCCATAATATTCATTCACAGAGAAACTCTATCTAATGGAAATACCACAACTATTAATATTATTTCCCACCAAATTAACTGAATAACATTCAACTATTATAATAATATTCATAATATTATAAATAATGTAACTTTATATTATAATATAAATACAGCTTTTTCACTATCTTGATATTTTTCTTGATTATGATCAATTGTTCAATAGTTAAATGTAAACTTAAACAGGTAAGTGAAGAAATATAAACTATTCCTACATTAAGTGAATATGAAGATTATCTGATAAGTAGTTATTTTACAGAGTCTGGATCTCCAAATATTTTTTATGAACACATGATCAGAATGAATAGCTTTGTTCAAAAATAACTCCTTTTCATTCTTTTTACCTTCCAATTTAAATGATTGGACAATTTGAGATACAATTTTTTTTGACTGTCCAATTTATATGCCTTCTATATGCTTAGTAGTCCATACATCTTAAGGAAATTCTGAGAATTTTTTTCTCCTGATGTGCATCTTTGGATAAAAACTTTATTGAAAATAATGAAATCTATTAACTCCTCACTATAATATTTAATGATATAGAGCATGATGTGGGGAATCATCTTGAGCTACTTCTCTCTCATCAGCTTTAGAAATGTGTTTTATTATATACATGCAGAGTTACTAAAAGGTAAATATTTACTAGATTCAGAAGAGTTACAGACATGCAAATTTTGTGCTGAAATATTAGTTTCCCCTGAGAAAAGTGGAGAATAAGGGAGATTGTAAATTATAATAAAACCAAACATTAGAAGGATTGTCTTGTTTTTCTCTTAAATAATTTCATAAATGCTCATTGAGTCTTTGAAAGCATATCTAAGTCTTCAAACATATCAAGTATAACTGTGATTCCAATTATTTGACTTTACCTGCTAAGCTTTATGAATTTTGATGTCTAGCTCTTCAGATCAATGAAAGGAATGGAGTTGAATGTTTGTTAAATACAGATTAAATGCATAAGGTAATATAGCCTGCCTGACTCCACTGCTAGCCAAAATGAACATGTGCATTCCAGCAGAATTAAAATCCATAAAAGTTCCACCAATGCACAGTAAAACTGTTTGATTTTTCTCCTCTGATGGAGCAAAGCTAAGCTTGATCAAACAGCTACCCAGCAGGCTCCATCCCCTCCTCCCCCAACCAATCCTCTTTGATTTTTCCAGATCCATTTCTACAGCTAGGCCACAAATTGGAAGTTGGATTGATTCATTTCACCCTGGGATTGTTCAGATAGGTCACACAGGTGGCTTTGCTTTGATTTTTCCTTTTATTTTTGGCACTGGGATTAGTTCTTTTCTGTTTCTATCACCACTCGTTATCTCCCCCACTGAGTTTCTCTTTCTTCTGAAGCTCAGATACTTAAAGTAGGATAAGACATTTTTACTTCACTGTTTTTATCATCCCAACAATATATCTATCTGTAATGGGAGCCCACCTGTGATTTACACCACCAGAACTAAAACTAAACTGTCAATGAAATTTATTGTGTATTGTTTGATTCATTTACACCATGCTATGCAGACCCTGAGCTAAATTGTAAATTTACCTTCCCATTGTTTTCAGAGTGAATCATTGGTCATAGTTCATATGCAAATATGAAGTAAGCTGACTTTTCTCTGAGAATTTTTTATTGCTTCATAAAACTTAGGGTTTGAGATGTTCTAAAACTCATTTTACCCTCCCTAATGGTCATGCTTTATGCTTCACTTGGGAAATATGTTATGTTTAGTTTTTCTAGACAAATTCTCGTAGGATAATTATGTTCAGAATCTCTTTTCATTTTTTTTTTAATGGAAAGGTTTTCTGCCATATGTCATGCTAATTATAAGTTGATCAAGCAACATGAAATTTCCTACTGAGAAGAAATTCAGGTGTGGCCTATTTCAGAGTTGAATTCTCTTTTACTGCTTCTTAGATGGATGCCTGGAACAACTAGTGCTTCACTATGTGACTACTTTAAGAACTTGCTAATTGGCATGTATCACCCCAGTCTAGTCTAGTTTTGTTTCTATCCTGTTGTTCAATAGCCCATTAGCAACTATTGTATTCCATTAATATCTATTTTAGTAAAGAACTAGAAAAGACTGTGTTGTAGATAGCCTGTAGTTTCTGAGAGAACTATTAAACTTGCTCTAGAAAATATGTAGCTGTATTTCCAAGTAATATATAGTCATCTCTTTGAATTTGAGGTAAGATTATTTTAGTATGCTCATGTACTCTATGTTTTCCTTTACTTATTTTATTATTGTCATCATAGGAAAAACTCATTCTTGCAAATGTACTTATTAAACACAATTCAAGTCAACTTTAAAAGTATGTGTTTAGGTTTCATTATATACATGTTTCTTTGATGGATAAGTTGTATAGCTGAGTATCTTAATGTGTTAAACTTTCAATAAAGATAATGACAAAGAACAGGCATATACTTATCAGCGGAAAAGAAAACAGTGTTAGAGAATATGAGTAAATTTGTTATAAATTTTAATACTGGAATAAAGAGCGTTCACATACTATATATGCTTTTGTTTCAATGCATATAACACCTATTTTACTGTTTATTATATTTGTTAGCCACACTATGTGTACAGTATATACTTTAACAGATAGAGCATACTACATTATTCAATTGATTAGAGGTTCATCCTATTTCATAAGCTTAAAGTATTTCTTCCTATCTCTCCTTATTGTCCATTAAAAATCATTCAGTACAGATTTTCTTTGAATAATTGTCTCATGTCAAATATTTGAGTTCTCAGAGTTTGAAGGTAGATTGTATGTTATAGATTCTGAGTATACAAACGCTCTTCTCGTTATTAATGTTGTCTTCATTTCTGTCCACCTTCTCAGTCTTCATTCTCAACACTTCTGAACAGCCTTGAGGATTACAGAGGTTTAGAAAAGTGCATAATGACCATGATCCTGGTGGTGTTAATGCATTTCTATTATATGTCTTTGGCAGAGATTCTTTGCTACTTTAAGTACAAAAATATTTCTAGAATCCTCTAATTTTATTCATTCTCACATTCATAGAGGTCAAGGTAGTTTCTTTACATATAGGTAATAAAGTTTTAAACTACCAACTGTTTGACATTCTCTTGTCTCATATCTAATTTTCTCTGAGTTTTGAGTGCTGGTCATTGACATGGAATTATTTAAGAAAAAAATGTGTGAAATTATTTTTAAAAATCTTCACAGTTGAATAGATTTTTTAAATAGGCATTTAGAATCTGATGTATTCTTTAAGGTTGTCAAGCTAATGCCCTAACACTGGAAGCTACTATGAAAGAATTCTGACTTTGAAGAAGAAAAAATCAATCTTGTCAATGATAATTGGTATATATACACTTAATTAGTAAAGTAATGACATATCACATTGAGGAGATTTTGAATTGTAGGGTTTTAAGCTAACAATGAATTTTTGCAAAAATAAAGGTATCTAGTTTATAAGCCATTGGCTTTCACAAATACTGAGAGAATCTCAAACCATTTTAATCATTTCTTTGTGATGAAAATAAGTAGAATTTTAACTCATTTAACTACCACAACTCAGAATGACCACAAAAATAAATTTTGAATTGTGAATCATATTTTTGGATTAAGTTGGCATTTGAAATATTAATAATACATCATTCCTCAAAGGTATAATGAATATTGATGATGAACATGCAATGACCTCTTTCTTTAAACATTACTTTTCAACATTTTAACTTCTATCAAACTTTATTTTATAGCAACAACAGAATTTATTTCTTTCTAAATTGTTAATATTGAGCAATAATAGATAAGTGATAATAGTAATAATAGCTCATATTTATTCTATAATTAATGCCAATCACAGTCCTGAGAACTTACTATGTATAATTTATAGATTTAACATTGATGCTATATAAAGAAGGTACTATTAATATCTCTGGGTTATAGATGAAGAAACTGAGACACAGAGATATAAAGAAACTTGACTAAACCTGGTATCTTTCTATTACTCTATGCATTACTGACTTAATATAATTTATAAATATAAAAAGAACTAACCTTCATAAAACAGGATGATTTGTCTACATCAGCGTCAAACAATATGTAACTATAATAATATCAAAATAGCAGTAAGGCATGATCTATAAGAACTATAAAAATCTATTAAGAACCTAGGAAATTTTAACCAATAATGTAGAAGACCTCCATAGAGAAAGCGTTTAATTTTGATGAAGAACACAAAAAATAATGTGAAAAATTGAGTAGATATTTCATAATTTGGAATAGGACACTATTACCTAAAATTTCTGTATTAGTGAAAAAGATTTCATTTTACAATTAAAGTAAAAGAAAGCAAGGGGAGGGAAAAGTAATTTTTGAACACGTATAGTCAATGTTTTAAATTTCTTATAATAGCTCTTGCTAGAAATTTTTAAAATCAATATTTCATAGATGAGGAGCTGGGGTTTTAGAGTCATTGCATGAATATGACAACATCTAATGATGCATAGGTAATAAAACTTACATATGTCTTCTCTATGTCTCAGTTATTCCAAAAGCTCACTGAAGATTCTTAGAATAAAACAGTAAATACCCGATCTCACACATACTTAATTACCTATACTACAGTTTCATGTGTCCATTTCCACTCTGCATCAGCTACTAAACAGTATAGTCATACTTTAGAGACAAGGTGGGCACATCATGCATTAAGGGCAACAGTCATGAGCATAAAGTGAATAGAAAGCCCAATAAAGTTTGGGCCTGCAAACCATGTCTAAAGGGCCAAATCACATTCTCCTTTAACTAAACTGGTTGGCCTTACCAAAAAGGAAGATGGATCTTGGAAAATATTCCTGCACTATATATGGTAAATATAATCAAGTGGTGACTCCAATTGAAGCCACTATTACAAATGCAGTATCTTTCCTGGAACAAATCAGTATAGGCAGGTGCTATTCAGCTATTGATACAGCTAGTGGATTGTTCTCTATACTGATCAACAAGTACTGCTAGCAGCATCTTGTTTCTATCTGGTAGGACCAATGGAATACCTTCACATTCTATGTTCAGAGTCACATAGATTCTCCTGGTCTCTGCTATAATATGATCCATAGAAATCTTCATCAGCTTGGTGTTTGCAAATGTCATACTGGTCCACTACATTATGTTGACTGGAGCTAATAAGCAGGAAAGTGGCAAATATATAGTTTATATGTCTTAGCAATACTAGAGAGTGGGGGAAATCTCACAAAAGTTTAAAACCTATCACTTCACTGATGTTTCTGGGGTTCAATTATCTGGAGCAAGTTAAGATTTTTCCCCATAAGATTAAAGATGCATTGCCGCACTTTGCACTATTGGCCATGTGAAAAAAATTAAAAGAAGCACAATGTTTGGCAATCCTTTTAAGTTTTAGAATAAGCTTATGCTATATTTGAATGTGCTACTTAAACATACTCAAAACGTCATCTATAAGGCTGATGGTTTCACGTGGGATCAGAACGAGAAAGTCTCTGCAGTAATTTCAGGCTTCAGAGTAAACTTCTCTACCACTCAAGCTTTGTGATACAAATCCAATGAGACAAGATGTATCCATGGCACATGCAGCATAGAGATTCTGGCAAGCACCAATAAGATATCATGGAGCATGAATCAAGAATTTTAGAACAAATCTCTGCCATCTTTTGAAGATAATTATTCTTCTTTCGATATATAGTTTTTGAGGCTTCTTGCATGCTATTGAACCTTGGTAGAGACTGAATATTTAACCATAGGACATCAGTTACCATTCAGGCTGAGCTACCCACTATGCAGGTAGTGTTATATGACCTATCTAGTCATAAGATTTATCACTTACAAAAGCAGTCTACTATGATTATTATTAAGAGAGCTACGGAAAGTTCCAAAAGGTATGACTAGGTTGCATGGTGACAGACTGATGCGAAACAAACTCCTTTTATATTGCTTCTTCTACCACAATCTACATCCATTGTCTTCAAGAGAATTCTTAACTGATGAAGAAAATAAGTTGAGTTATTTTACAGAGATATCTGCACAATATGCTACTACCATCTGATAACACATGCCTCAAATTCCAGCACCCTACTCAGGAGTAATGCCAGAGTAGAGGGATGAAAGAAAGTCTTCCTAGTGGGCCGAAATTTGGGCAGTGTATTTGGTTGTCTTTTTGTCTTGAGAGAGATGATCGAAAGTACAAATATATACTAATTCTTCAGCAACTGCTAACAGTTTGGCTAGGTGGTAATAGAATTAGAAGAAACAAGAATGAATGGCTGTGGCCAAGGAAGTCTAGGGAGTATGTATGTGCATGGATCACATAATGCCCAGAAAGTAAAGATAATTATGTCTCATGTTCATGCCATCCAAAGTGCAGTGACTGTTAAAGAGGTTCATAATAATTAGGGAGACAAAAATGATGGGATCTATAGATGTTGATTAATCTCTTTTCCCAGAATCCACAGTGCTTGCTCATTGGGCTCAAAAGCAAAGTAGCCACAGTGACAGGGATGGAGTCTGTGGATGAGCTCAAAATCAAAGGCATACCCTTACCAACTGTGATCTGGCAATGTCTGCCGCTGAGTGCCTAATATAACAATAGAAGAGAACATCACTGGCTCCTGATATGGCACCATTCCCCAGAGGACTAAGCAGCCACCTACTGATAGATTATGTAGAATCTAATTCCTCATAAAAGGACCAAAGATCCATCCTGCCTAGAATAGACACATACTCTGGATATGGAATTGTTTTCCATATACGCAATTCTTTTGCCAGGAATACTACCCACAAACTCACAGAATTTCTTATCTACCATCAGGACATTCTGCACAGCATTTATTTCTGATCAAGAAACTCATTTCATGGCAAATGACATGCAGTGAAGGCTTCAGCCCATTAAAAACAGCTGACCTAGAAGCAGGTGGTATAATTGTAAGGTGTAGTTGCTTACTAAAAATCTCAGATGTGGTGCCAGTTGGAAGTCACTGATATTGTCTTACAAGATGCTGTACATGCTTTGAATCAGAGATCATATTATGGTGCTGTATACTTGGGGTCCTGGGATAAAAAGGGGATAGTGAGGGTGACTCATCTCATTATCATATTTAATAAGGCACTAATATAACTTTTGCTTTCTCTTCTGAAAACTTTGAGTTCTACTGATTCGAAGGTCTTATTCCTCAAGGGAGAAATGTTTCCACCATGGGGCACAACAATATTTCCATTAAATTGTAAGATGAACCTACTACTTCACCATTTTGGGGTCTTGAACCAATAGGCAAAAAGGAGGGTTACTTTATTGGTGGGAATGATTAATGCCAATTACCAAGAAGAAATGGGTAGGTGCTACACAATGAGGGAAGAAATAACTGTCTAGAAGCCAGGGAATTCTCTGAGATACCTTTCAATAGTTAAAAGAAAAATAAAAAAAAACTAAAGCAACCCAAAAAGGTCAGGGCTATTGACCAATCTGACCCTTTGAGAATGAAGGTTTGAGTGACTTCAAGAGGTAAAAACTACAATCACCCAAGGTTCTTGTTGAGGACAAGAAAAATATAATAGTAATAGAAGGTAGTCATAGGCCAATTACAGGCTTCTAAACAGCTATAAAACTAAGATAGTAGCTTTTTTTATTTTCTCTTTGATCATTTATATATGTGTTTATTAATATATGCTAGCCATTTTGTTCTTTTATCTTCTTGTATTCGCCATTAATACATTTATAAGTTGTCATGGGTTAACCTTACAATTTAGTGTTTAGGTCACATAATCTTCAATAAGACTATGACAGAATTTAAGGAGTAAATTAATATAGGCAGTAACAGATGAAATGATTCATGGGACTCAGTTCCTTCTCGTTTTGGAGAATAGGAGACAACTTTACTTGTACTAATTATAGCACTATCCAGTTAGGTACAAACACAAAGATGTTTTGTTATTGTAACCAAAGAAGTTACACTGTGGCACTTACCAACTTTTTGCGTCTCAGGTCCAAATTCATCCCTCTTTGCCCTATATGTAATACTGAATATGATTCCCGTGAACATTTCTCCTTTGCCACCTGGCACAATGATAAGCTTTGTAAGTAAGAGCACAAGAAAAATACTGTGAGAAAAACGGTTCTAGTTCTGGAGCACTTTCGTTCCTGTCCCTGTAGTGCCTGGCTGCCATTGGCATGCAGAACATCCAGTGGCACCCAGTCCTCTTGTGAGTTTCATGATAGTCTGTGGGGGAGGGAGGAGTTCCCAACAGCACATTAGCAGGTGGCTTGCCAGCAAAACTTACCAGATCCCTCATGAACAGCTTCTCAGCACGTCTTGGTGGCACACCCCAGTGGGAGGCACATTGCTTGTGCCCCGGTGAATGATTTCTAAGCACGTTGTTCCCAGGCAGGCAGTTTCCATGTGTGAGCCCTTGCCAGTAGTAGCTAAATTTTCTACCATCCAGTGAGACTATATCTACACCCTTTCCTGAATATTTGGGAGAGGGAAATATTTTCCACCTTTTTTCTTCCTTTGTTATGCTTTCTCAGCTGTAGAAGTAATGGTTGAACAACAGACATTTATTTTCTCATGGTTCTAGAGGCCAGAAATTCAAGATCACGATGCCAGCAGGATTAGTTTCTGGTGAGGCCTCTCTCCTCAGCTTGCAGACAACACCTTCTTGCTTTGTCCTCATATGGTAATTTCTCTGTGTGTGCACATGCAGAGAAGTCTCTGGGGTCTTTTTCTCTTCTAATAAGGACACTATTTTTATTGGATCAGGGCCACACATTCATGATGTCAGTTAGTCTTTATTACCTTCTGAAAGATCCTACCTCCAAATATATTCTCATTGGGAGTTAGGGCTTCAAAATATGAATTTGAGGGAGGGACACAATTCAGTACATAATAATGTGCAAAAATGATTATAATATATCAGTAAAAAACAAAGGGAGGTTACAAATTATGTAAAAAGTGCCATCTCATTTTTTAACAATAAAATAAAAACAAAAAACTTACTTACCAGAATGTTAATAATTGAAGTCCAAGGAATAAATTATAGATTCTTTTAATAGTCTTACTTTTTTGATATTTTCTATTTTTTGATATAAGGAACTTCTACCAATTGTGTATTAAGAAAAAAATGGCATTTAAAATTCAATAAATACAAGTATACAAGCAGCTTAAATAGCCACGTGTTTGTCATATCACAGTTTTCATGAATTTTCCTCATTTAGGTTAGTTGGACAATTTGCTGATGGATGAAAGAACATGATATTATATGTCTAAAATCAATCTGAGTTAAATAAACCTCAATGGAAAGTTTCTCTGGAAAATGTGAATTAAAGAGATGAGCATCAAGGCAACATTACTTATTAAGAATTTTGAAGAGCTATGAAGGTCAATGGAAGATATCTGGTATTTGTTCTAGTCTGGTGTGGACTTGGCTCTATAAACAGGTGTGAGAAATTAGAAGAGCAATATTTTGAGTTCTTTATTTGACATTCTGTCAAATAAATGTATCTGGTCAATACATATCTTGCTTTTATGAGACAGGTCACCATAACTGTTCTACTTGCTTGCCATTATTTGATGACACTCTTTCTATTTAACCTCACTTTTCTAGCACCCTCCAAAAGAAGGCAAAACGTTGAGAAAATGTCTTTTACCTACATTTGTATTAAGGAAAAAAGTTGTATCTACATTACCAAGAGAGAATTCTAGAGACAAATCTGCTAATATTAGTAGGACAGTGTTCAACCATTTTTCAACTAACTGATGGAATTTTCAGTGTAGAGAACAAATTCTAGTCCTTCCTTGGTAACTGTGCAGAAACTTACAAAGCAGCACTTATAACTCAAGGTAAGCCTAGAAACCCTAACGTCATATAATGAGGCAGACTTTTTGTTTGTTTTTGCAGAGGATGTATTTGTAGAGAAAGTTAGTTTCTCCTAGTTTCTACTCATGACAATAAAATTTCTTGTTGCCATAGCCTTCCAGTGCATTTCTCTGCACACAGTGTGTGCTCAGCAAATGTTGCTGACTAAATTCCATTAAGGATTGAAGTGAAGTGTTGTGATTATTTTCATGTGGTTACCATAGAAACACCAGGAAAAACTATTATTGAAGCCAACCTCTTTCTATTATCTCCCCTAGGTAGACGTAAAAACCTGAAGTGTCAGAAGGACGAGCTGGTAGAACCCACACTGACAAGTCCTTCACTGTCCCCTGACCACATTATAATGAAATATTTCATGTTTCTATGTTTTGCCTCCCTAACTATATGTTTCTGTAGAAGAAATGACATTTTTTAACATCAACCCTGAGCCAGTGTTTTACACGTATTCTCCTCAAAACCCTGCAAATAGGTGGTATGATTTCTATTTTTACAAAAAGGGAGTTTTCAAAACTTGGTAGAAAGTGTCATACCAGGAAATGAGCCTTGGTCTGTTGATTCCAGAAATTTAGTAAGAACTTGAAATTGCCATTTTTTACATTTATTATATGAGGGAACTTCAAAATGTGGAAAAATTGAATTAAAAGATAAAAATAAAAAGTACAAATTTTTGACAAAAAGACACTTTTATAAGCAATGATATCAGCCATTTAGTCCATCCCTAAGGAACTAAGGTTCTAGAAATTAACCATGTCAGTGCAGTCTTTTTTACATTATTAACTGAAGAAGAGTGGGTTCTCTTTAAAGATATTTTAAAATTAGGAAACCAAAAGTCATAGGAGCTACATCAGGACTAAAGGCATCAAACTCTTGCCGGATTGCCCTTTTTTGATGAGAGGAATGAACAGGAACATTGATTCTGTGGTGAAGCTTTCCTGGGTGTTTTACTGCTAAAGCTTTGGCTAATATTCTCAAAACACTCTCATAATAAGCAGATTTTATCATTCTTTGGCCTTCCATAATGTCAGTAAGCAAAATTCCATGAGCATTCCAAAACACTGTTGCCATGACCTTTGCCCTTGATTGATCCACTTTTTCTTTGACTGAACCAATTCCACCTCTTGGTAGTTATTGTTTGATTGCACATGGTCTTCAATATTGTATTGGTATAGCTATGTTCATTTCTTACTATTAATACAATTCTTCAAGGAAATGCTTCAGGATCTTGATTACACTAGTTTAAAATTTCCACTGAAAGCCCTGCTCTTGTCTGCAGCTGATCTGTGCTCAAAGGTTTTGGCACCCATTGAGTGGAAAGTTTGCTCAACTTTAATTTTTCAGTGAGAATTGTGTAAACTAAACCGATTGAGATGTCTATTGTGTTGGCTATTGTTTCTGCTGTTACTTGTTGGTCCTCTTCAATTTGGGCACAAACTAGATCAATTTTTTTTTTCCAATTGATGTGGATGGTCTGCCACTGTGAGCTTCATCCTCAACATTGTCTTGTCCCTTTTTAAAGCAATTCATCTATTTATAAATTGTTAATTTCTTTGAAAAACTTATTTTATTTAATTAAATATTTATTTATTTCAGGATATTATAGGGGTACAAACATTTTGGTTACATGTTTTGACTTTGCCACACCCAAACCATGATTTGAGGTGTGCCTTTTCCCCCCTACAACGCTCACCGTGCCCATTAGTTGTGAGTTTACCCACTCCCAACCACCTAATCCATGAAGAATATTACTACTATGTGAGCACCTTAGTGTTGATCGGTTAGTGCCAATCTGATGGCGAGTACATGTGGAGCCTATTCCTCCATTCTTATGATGTCTCACTTCGGAGAATGGGCTCAATTTCTATCCAGGAAAATATAAGAGGTGCTAGATCACCGTCACTTCTTATAGTTGAGTAATATTCCATTGTATACATACACTAAATTTTATTAATCCACTCATGAATCTTCCACCCAAACTTCACCATAAATTTGGTATTTGCTTTTGCTTCAATTTTAGCAGAATTCATGTTGCTCCGATAGGGGCTCTTTTCAAACTAATGTCTTATTCTTCTTAGTGCCTCAAACTAAATCCTGTTCAGACATGTTATAACAAGTTAGTACAAGTTTATTTTAGTGCAAAAAAAATTGAAATCCATGTATAGTTTTATCATACTACATTTTCCATGAAATTTTTGAAGACTCCTCATTCTTCTTGTCCTTATTGCTCTAGACAATCAAAACTCAAAAATCAACAACAATAACAAAACACTCAACCCTTGAATTAGTTCAGTGTTAAATAAGCAAGCAACTTTTGGAATGTCTAATTAAAACAAATCTCCTCATTTTCTATTTGTATGTATACATTTTAAACTTAAGCAAATGTAAGAGATTACAGACACCATCTTGATAGTTCAACATCATTTTCACTGATTAGATAATGGAGATTCCTGGGGAGTCTTCAGATTCCTTGGTCAGATTCTAAGCAGCTTTAAGCACATGAGCTCTTAAGGACTAGTCACAGAACAGTGTTTTCCAAACTGGACTTTACATGAATACTAAAGAACTTTTTGAAAATTACAGATATTAGGTCCCATTTTAGATCTATTTAAACCTTCAGCAATGGGAACCTGGAATCACAATTAAAAACATATAAACACAGCTAGATTCATCTATTTCAGAAGGATGTGTGTAAATTTTTTACTTATAATTCTTTATGTTTTTGCTTCATGCAGGATTGTGGATTTATCCTTTCCTGTTCATAATTCTAGACGTTTTTATTGTAAACATTTTAAAACTATATTGTTAGATACACTCTAGGTATATAGAATTGTTATATATTCTTGGTGGATCATCCTCTTATTATTTTGTAGTATCTTTTGATTGTAATGTGCATAGATAAGAACACAGAACAACAACGATCTTGTTTTACCTTTAATATTTATTCACTTCTTAATGTCTCATTTAATACAAACAACTTACAGACTCAACCCCATCCAATGCCTGAGCAACTGAGGACCAAGTCATGCTATATTTGTCAGCCTCAGAATATTCTTCTGTCATCATTCCTGCTAGGATTGGCAATTTATCCTGCTCTAAACCTCTTAGCAATTTTGGTTTCCAAGACTCAAAATAGATCCTGCTTGTCACTTTCTACTAAGAGCTTAATCTTATTTCTATCTAGGAATATCTAGCTGCGGACTAGAATAACTTTCTTTTAACTACACAAAGCTTCAAAAAACTAATTCTAAACCCACCTCTTTTCAAGGGTCTCTACCTTACAAACTGTCCCATCTCTGCTTCAGTTTAGATCAGACTAAAAATGCCATTAGTCTCACTGTGTCTCTTGGACATAGTGATTGGGAATGTTGGACCCAGGGCCACTGCCATTAAAATGGAGCCTTTGTGGAATGTATTAATAGAAAGACACCTCCTCTGAATAGACCTATAAGAAAAAGACATCTCTGTGTCTGGGCTGATGAGACTGTGCCTTTGTGTGCAGATGGACAAGCAAACCACAGACAGGTTTTAACCTCCACTTTCAATTCTCTTACCTGTGTGCCATTCTCCTTGGACAGCAGTATCAGTTCTGCTTGCTCTTGCTGGAGCGTACAGCCCTCCTCCTGCCAATGTACCTCATTACTAAGACTCTGGGAGTTTGATGAATAATCATTCCAAGTGAATTTACCATAAGAATCCTTCAATTAGAAATCACGTCTATGTTTTCCTTTAACTATATCTAGACCGTGAAATCTTAAACTTTCCATCTGCAATTGGTGTGTGTCTTTAGGGACCAATTTGATGTGATTAATTTCCAAGTTAAAACTATGAAACAGTGGCAGGGATGATATATGAGCATCTTTCATTTAGTGCATGAGTAAAGGTGACCCTTTCAGTCATAATTGCAAATAGTCTGAATAAGCCATCCCGAAATTGAAAGGTTATCTCAGTTTAATTGTAACTATGTTCACTTGAAGTAATAAAAAATAGTCACCTAATGAATATCTTATGTGAAGACTCGGCCAATTAAAATCTTTGATGGTACATGAAATTGTTCACAGCCTATTCAGTATTTTGATCTTTATCAATTTCTGAATGTGCTTTTAATATCTTTGTATTTTCTGAGGGAGCTATCTGAACTCTTAAAATTTCTAAACTTTAAAAATTATATGCAGCAATTAGCTGTAAGAATTTTATTCATTGTGGGCTGCTGTTTTTGATAGAAGAAAAATGAAGATAATTTCAATAACTTTCTCTCCCTGATGAAATTTTAGTATCTTCCTACCATGGGTACCTAATGATGAATCATTAATTTTTTTAATTAAGCATTAGATTAGGGTAAAACTTAACAGGAGCATTTTATGTTTTATGCTTTAGCCCCTTAAAGTACTCAGACTGAGACAGGACTTTAGAAAGTCTTATGTAATCTGTCCTTAATTAAAGGCAAGTATTTAGGCAAAAAATAAATTCACTAATAATTATAATTTTCCTAAGATAAACAGCAATAAGATATTCAAAAAAATTCTTAGTATTTAGTCTTAGGATTTTCACATATATTCATTCCAATAAAGATAATTTATTACATTCAAAGAATCAAAACAATCTCAAGATGAGTATTTATTCTGGTTATCTATTTCTATGTAAAAAAAAATCTGCTCTAAATTCTAGTGACAAAAACCAATTTCAATATCTCACAATTTTGGAGGTCAGGAATTGAGCAGGTCTTCTGTTTTATATGGTACTGACTATGACCACTCAGTGATACTCTACTGGAAGCTCCACTGGTGTTGAGGGTCTGAGAGATCTTCATTCAGATCCCTGGGGTCCTTGCAGGGATGGCTAGAAACCTGGATTTGGTTGTAGTTCCCCTTTTCCCCCATTAAATCCCAAGGCCTCTCCATTTATTCTCTCCAGAAGGAAAGTCTAACTTCTCACACCATAGCAAGGGCTCCGAAACACAGAGGGAACTTGTAGTTTTCTTAAAGGTTAGGCTTGAACCTGGCATAGCTATATTTCCAACATACTCTGTTAGTGAAAGTAGTCATGGGGCAGACTACATTCAAAAGGAGGACAAACAGAACCCACCTTTTGATAGAAGAAATGTCAAAGATTGTGTGGCCATCTTTAATCTGACATTGCATTTCAATATTCTGATGGCATCTGCACATTTTGTATTATATGGTGACTTTTCCTCCAAGTTTCTGACTACTTCCTCTGTACTGTGCATCTAAACATGCCTGAGTCACAGGAAGTAGCCTCTAATAGATACCATGTTAGTGAAGTCACTTTTCAGGAGAACACATAATATGTTAAAATTTTTCCTTAACTTCTAGAAAGTCTTTTACCTCAAGCAAATCCAAATGAACATTTGCTCTATGATTCCTGAGAGTCATTGCTGATGTGTATGATGGCAGTTGGCTTTCCTTCTTACGATAGGTTACAACCTCTACTGCTTTCTCAGAGGAATCAGTCAGGCCTCCTGGCGTGGTGAGGATACCCAAGTCCCTAGTGTCACTGTGCCATTACTCCAACCTATGAATGACCCTATTTAGCTCACTAACCCATAATTTAAAGATTGGCTTGATCTGCAGGCCTTTATCAAGCCAGGATAGCTACCGCCAAATGGAGTTAGTAGTGATTGGTGAAGTTCCTTTCTTTTCTTTTTTTAAATTTATATTTACATTACCATGAGCCATTTGTTCATGGCATGGTAGAGAAAACAATTTCAAATTTTGCCCAACTACTGCCTCCTACTTCCAATAAAACAAAGGTGGAGTATTTAATAAAATAACAATATTGATGAAAAAAAATCTCTTCTGCTGATTTAAAATCAATTGATTAAGATCAGTTCTCAATTATGTTGATGATCTGTGGAAATTAATGGGCATAAATAAACTCAAAACAAGAACGAATATACACGGGGTGCAGCAGGCACCGCTGTGGCTTGCCAGCTGCTACCGAGGAGAAGCATGTGCCCTACAACGTGTGCAGATGCTTCCAGCGTCTCCCCAGAACCAGACCCCTGAGCCACTCACTTGCTCTGTGCTGTGACAAGATTGGTGCCAGGGGGACGTGGTATTTTTCCAAGGGTCCTACTGTAGCCACTTTAATTTATGATTAAGAGCTTTAGTTTGACTTAACACTCTTGTAGGCTTTTCATCTTGTGTGTATTTGTGCTTCTGTGTCCGTAGTAATATCTAGTCTGTGGCAGAGGTGGGTTGAGAGCCTTTAATAGCATCATGTTGCTTGCAGATGTCACATTGGCCTATGAAAACACTGTACTGTCTTGTTTTTGCATTGGAAGTAGTTGTGAGAATATACTGCCATGTCACTTTTAATATTGCCAATTTTATACTTGGAAAATTGTACTTCTTTTAAATCTTCTCTCCATCTTTTCTAACCTCCTCCCTTCTCATCTCAATGCTCTCTTCCTAATTGCAGCAATAATTTCTTAAAAAGCAATTAAATAATTAAATGACCCAAATTGTAAAAAAAAAAAGAACAAATATATAAAAGTAGATTCTTAGTTTATAATTAGCATATATAATTCCTTAACTCTGAGAACACTTGCTTTCCCTTCTTCTTATTTTCTTTTCTTGCTCATTTGCCTTCCTCAAAGAATTGAAATAGAATACATAAAAAAGATATCAAGGTTATAGGTTAATCACCTTTTTAAAATTTGGATAACGTGTGTTGAAACCAAATAGGTGGGGTCACGTATATAGTATAATTTTATATTTGTACTTACATACCTTAATATGAGCAACATTTTCTGAAAATAGTTTGTTCTTCATTTTTGCTGTGGTGTAATTTAAGCGCATTTTCTATAGCTGTGACCTCTTGCCAATCAGTGAGCAGGTGTGTTTTCCAGAATGAATGCCAATGCTCCTTTTTCATTGTAATTTAAATGAGTGTCTGATAAATGACAAATGTGAATGGACTTTAAGCTTTAATTAATTGAACAGGGTAATCAGATATGACTAAATAGCTGGGAGATATTTGCACTAAAAAGAAGCAATAATTTTCTGGGTAGTAATTTTTAGTCCTTTATTTCTAATATATGTAATGTACTATCTGAAGTAGAATTATAACATGTTTAGACAGTTCCAGTATAACTTCATCTATATATTAGAACTGCAAGTTATGCTTACTGAAGATCTTTTTTTTATTTTGAAGCAATGCTATTATCAAATCAATTTAAAACCAAAATAACACGTTAACACAGATTTAATTCATTTATTAAATTTTCTTAATTGATCTGTATTAGCTTTTTCCCACATTTGGAAGATGTGTATTATTTACCAATGAGACCTCACAGTTTAGTTGTTCACATGTTTATGCTGTATTAGAATTTCCAATATTTATGTAAACATCTGAATAAAGAAATCATAATTTTATATTATGTTTTCTATAAATATTAATGAGACTTCTGATCAATACCATCTAGGAGTCCTTATAAAAGCCAGCCACTGATTCAGTAGAAATAACATTAGTTGTTTACAAAATTAGAGATGCACCTAAAAAAATGTCAGTAAGTCTGGACTTTACAGCATTCATTGACATGATTTTGATATTTTGGACTGACATCTACAGAACATTCCACCCAAATAAAACTGAATATATGTTCTTCTCATCAGCTCATGGAACTTTCTCTAAAATTGATCACAGCCTAGGCCACAAATCAGATCTCAACAAATACAAAAAGTAGAAATTATACCATGTATCTTCTCAGACCACAGTGGTATAGAATTAGAGATCAATTCCAACAGAAACACTCACCACTTCACAAAGTCATGAAAATTAAATAATCTATTGCTGAATAACTATTGGGTAAGGAGGAGATCTGGATGGAAATCAAAAGATTCTTCAAACTAAATGATAATGGGGACACAAGTTATCAAAATCTGTGGGGGTGTACTTTTTTTCTTTCTTTTTTTTTAGTAAAGACGTTTCGTGCATGTGAGTGCATCTTTGTATGTGGGTGTATATACATGTTTTCTCTAGAAAGTACATTTTGCTGTGGAATAAGAGAAGTAAACTAACTTGTAAGTAATTGTCTTTAAAATGAGAAATCTCAAAAGTCCTTTAAGAGTTTTACGTATAACAAATTTGCATGTGTTTTGTTTTATTTTGCCCCTCCTTTCTGGTCAGATTTTTTTCCTGTTGGGACCTTCTCTGTGAGAACTCTCCATGCCAAGAGAATGGGCTAGTTTTGTTTATCCTGTTTTCATGGATAAGATTGCTGCATGTCCAGGCCTTTGCTGTGTGTAAATACAAATCCTATTTTCTGAAAAAAATCCCTAATTTCTAGCACCTGAAAATATATCTTGATAGAATATACCATGGGCCATCAAAGTGACATCATGAATATGCAAATTTAATTCAGTTTTCTATTTTTTTCCTATCTCAAAATTGCATTCTCTTTCTTATATTTATTTTAATCTCAACTATGAATTGTTTTTATTTGCTATATTTTGGTTAGCAATTTGGCATGTTTGTACACAGAAGTATTTCTAAAAAAGTTCATATCTAAAATCTTCACTTTTATAAAAAATGAAATATGATAAATCCATATTGGTCCATAGCTATCACAGATACCATACCACATACAGGCTGCATTTTTCTCATTCATTCACTCCCTCCAAATTGATAAAGGGCTACATTGTGAATCAGACTTATGAAAAATGATTTATTATATGAGTAAACTTCACTAGTGATTTTCAAAAAAGACAAGAAAGGAATCATAGTAAATACCACTTCCATATTTGGGAGTGCTCAGATGCAGCTCTCTTTGGCACTAAGGCACATCTTATGTGTAGAGTGACAAATATTAATCATGTATGGATGATATAGCATGAGGGGGCACTTATTTTGAGGTCTTTCAGCTTCCATATCTTTGTAGTCATGTATGCAGAACTCTGTGACATGTCTATTCTTTAAAACAATTAGTAATCAGTACATAACAAGTTACAGCAAGACTCTCATTTTTCCTCTAGCAAGTATATCCTATCAGTCAAGATTTACAAGGAATACAAGTGTCAAATCCTTACCTAATTGGATGTTTCTATCCAAGATGTGTGATGGTTTTTCCAGTGTCACATAGTGGAAGCACTATAGTTTGACTGGTTCTACTTCAGGACAGTACAGTTGTTTTACTCCTTATCTTGTCCTCTGTGAATGTTTGGAGTCAGCCTATTTTCTGACTGAATCTCCAGCTGCACATAACTTTTGGAAGAACATTATATCCTTCTACTAACTTTAATTTTGCTTGAGTTAGACAGAATTAATTTTTCACACATTCAATGAACTAACTTATTAAATGATAGCATGAATGATAATTAAATTTCAGATATTTTTCAAGTGGCTGACCCTTCTAATTCACAGTTATTCAAGAACACTTAGGCTCATCCATACCAAAAACAAAGATCAAACTCTATGCTTGGAATATCTTGCTCATTTCGGAGATGGTGATTTTCCAGAACCACATGGTTCCATCTTTTGAGATCAAGTGAGGCTTTCTGAAATTTGAGGTAGCATTCCACAGGTACAGCATTTAATAAGCAGATATTCATGAGGGAACTCCCTACAAAGGACTTTTAAGTTTTGCTTTGTTTTTTGTCACCTTTAACACTGCTTATGAATACACATGGATTATATCCTGTGCATCACTAGAATTATCTCCATCCTCTCTAAACATAAAAGCTTCTCTTTCCTACCCCCCACTTCCATCCTTTCTCTGCCTAAATCCAACCAAATTCTTTGTTGATGAGATTGAAAGTAAGCATCAATCAACTCCTAGGTAAAACGAAAGCTTAGAAAATAGATATCAGAAAAGGATCTAACCGATATTTCCTGGGATTTTAAAGAAAACTCAGTACTTAGTCATGAGATATCTAGATTCTTCTTATCATAGGTAAAACAATAGATAAACAATAGATAAATTAAACAACACACACACATATCTGAGATTAGAAATCTACTACATTAAAAAGCCAATCATTTGTACTCATTCAAAAGATTTCTCTTTATTACTCTTTTGAGTTGATACATAGAATTCAAAATGGGCCCATAATATTAATAATATATTCTTAACATTCAATGTCAATATCCATTGAACAATTATGAAACCATTGTATTTTCTCAAAGTTAACTCTTCAATACTGAATACTTTCCATCTCATGCATATATAAAAACATAATTTTTCACAATATATTATTGTAATTAAATCCTCTTGTTCAATATAATAAGATTAATTTTCTTGCTGAGCATATATGATGTCATGTTTCTATTTAAATGGATCTTCTGTTTGAAGGTTGAATGCTAAACAAACAATTGAATTAGCAAACAGTTTATCTTATTTGATCATTAAAGCAATTGAAATAGCTGGGCTGCAAACATATTCATTATTAATCTGTTTAGTTTAGTTAGAAACATGTAAATTGACCACAGAAGAGTCAAAAGGACACTAACATATGACCAAAAAATTAGGCTCTCCTATTTTATGGCCCATGAAGACATGATAAATGTTGAGTTAGTGGAAAGAGGTGATCATGATATTTTACTCTCATTTTATGCATAAGGGATATTGGTCTATAGTTTTCTTTTTTGTTGCATCCTTTCCTGGTTTTCGTATCAGGGTGATGTTGGCTTCATAAAATGTGTGGGGAGGATTCCTTCCTTCTCGATGTTGTGGAATAATTTCTGCAGGATAGGCACCAGTTATTCTTTGTAGGTCTGGTAAAATTTGGATGTCAAAAGTCTGGTCTGGGACTTTTCTTTTTAGGAAGGTTTTTTATTGCTATTTCAATTTCGGTACTTGATATTGGTCTGTTCAGGAATTCTATTTCTTCCAATCTAAGGAATCATCTCAAAGAACTGGAAAAGGATGCGCAAACTGACCCCAAACCAAGCAGAAGAAATATCAAAGATCAGAGGA
>VBSM01001124.1:29327402-29342434 GCA_008086735.1 Cheirogaleus medius | reverse complement strand
ATTGATAACAAAAAAACTATATGGAAGATTAATAAAACAAAAAGTTGGTTCTTTTAAAAACTAAAGAAAACTGACACGCCTCTGGCTAGATTAACAAGAAACAGAAAAGAAAGAACTCTAATAAGCTCCATCAGGAATGAAAAAGGAGGAATTACAACTAATGCCATGGAAATACAAAATATCATCTATGAATACTCTAAAAAACTCTATGCACTTAAACTGGAAAATGTGGAGGAAATGGACAAATTCTTAAAACTATATTTTCAACTCAAGTATCCATTGATGTATGAATGCATAAAGAAAATGGGGTGTGTATGTATACTGCAGAATATGATTCAGCCTTTAAAAAGGGGAAATCCTGTCATTTGCAACAACATGGATGAGTGTGAAGGACATTATGCTAACTGAAATAAGCCAGGCACAGAAAGAAAAATACTACATGATCTCACTTACATGTGGAATTTAATAAAGTTATACTTGTAGAAACAAAGTGAGTGGTGGTTGGTAGAGGCTGGAAGCTGGTGGGGGTGAGTTAGGGGAAGGGAATGGGATGTTGTTGATCAAAGGGTATAAAGATTCAGATAGACAAGAGGAACAAGTTTTGAGATCTATTGCACAGCAGGGTACTATAAGTAATAGTAATATATTGTACATTTCAAAATAACAAAAAGACAAAATTTCAAATGTCTCACCATAAGAACTGATAGATAAATTAGTTGATATATATGTTAATTAGTTTCATTTAATCATTCCAGATTATAAACACATGTCAAAACACCCCATTGTACCCATAAATATATATAATTATGATGATTCTTTAATCAAAAATAATATTAATAACTTCTAAAATATTTAAAGAGAAAAAGACTTTTAAAATAATATTACGATATGCATTATAGTGTAGGAAAAACACTAAATGCTAATGAGTCCCCACTGAAAATACATTAACTCCTCTTGATCAGAATTATTTATCTGAAGTTGCATACCTTTTCCAGAGAAAATATCAGTTGTCCAATACCTCAAAACTACCCAAGTCAAAACATTCCTCAAAGATCCACTCCTTATGTTGGGTTATTATCTATTCCAGAGATATGGTTCATTACCATTTCCTTTGTAGTAGAATAATCATTTTGATTGGTTTTAGAAGCTTTTCATTCATGTTCTTAAAGGTTAAGAATCCAGATGAAGAGTCTTTCCTACTCAGAATCCCTTGCTCAGCATTTCACCACTTCACCATTTCTAGTCATCACCCTCTAAAATACCCAGACGGACAAGATATCCTCAGTCAATAATGGTTTATAAAATCTTCTCATGGAGCCATCTTGGAGGTTCTTTGTTAGGCATAACTTAACATAACTCTCAAAACAAATAACAAAGATGAAGACGGTGATGATGATAAGTAAGAGGAAAAGGACGAAAATGAAGAGATAGAAGAGGAGAAGGCAGTGGAAGAGGAAGGAGAGGGACATTTGTAGTGCTTAAAATTGTGATTAAATCAGCTTTCTAGGAACTTGCTTTGTCTGAGACTAGCATGGAATAATTGGCCTTCATTAATATTAAGAGGTAAATTTTAAGACTTAAGGTCTTCTCAGAATTTAAAAAATCTCACCAGTTCTCTTTATCTTGGAGGACTAAAAATTATTATCTAAAAACCTGGAATATTAGCCAAGCTTTCCTTTCTTTCACATAGAGTAACTTCTGAAACCAAGACCCTCTAACCTTACAATACACAACTAAGAATTTTAAGATAATGTTATGATGACAAACACAGAAGTAATTCAATACTAGGTGATGATTTAAAATACAAAATTATGCTTTCTGTTTTTCTTTCTCTAGATTGACAAAGTAACCCCCTCAACTGCCATCTCTCAAAATTTTGTTGTACTTAGTAGTTATTTTTAAGAAGATAAAAATACACAGCTTTTAATCAAATACACATGCAAGATTAAGTAATGCTATTTTTCATGGAGTAGTTCCCAGAAATTGTATTCCACAATAACTTACAGAATCTAATTAAAATTTCCTAATTAAAATAAGATTGAAAATGAATTTACAATATATAAATTAGGTGAAAAAAATTTCTTTCAGGAATTATCTGAAAGCTGTAAAGGTCAAGTAAGATGGGACAAAAAAAAAAAAAGGATGTTATTGCAATCAGAAACCACAGAGGGAAATATTCTTATGGGGACTTGGAATATCTGAGCATTACCTTTCAGAACACATAATTGTCTACATCTATTTTTTTCTGTACAAGTTGTGACAAGGAAGTCAGAGTTTCAGCTCCTCAGCTACTCCTACATGAGAGCAGTGATAGCATCTAATACTGTGAGACAGCACTGCTTTTAGGGCATCTATCCTTATTAAAATAATATGTCATTCAAGAAACAGAAACTTTTAAGTAATTTCCCCCCAAATGTTCCAACTTATAATCATCCTCATATGCTTTTGTTCTCTGAAACAGTGTTTCTCAACAATGCCAGCACATTAATTTCACCCAGGGGAGTTTAAAACAACATCACACTTTGGGCCCCACCTTCATGAGGGGAATTAGAGCTTGTGCTCTAATTGCTCATGTGGGAGGCCCAAGTACTATCCTATTTTAAACCTGTTCCAGGTGATTCTAGCAACAGCCAGGTTTGAGATCTACTGCTCCAAGTTCTTTTATTCTCCTCAGAATTTTCCCTATAATTTCCTAAGTATAAAAACAAAAGTAAAGTTGTCTATTCCAATTTTGTCCCCATCAAATATAAAATATACTAGTATTAATATATCCAGTCTCCACTTTACACAAGTATTCATTTATTCCGTTTATTAAATACTGAATACTATTTATATTATATAGTTTCTGGTATGATTTCAACATGACAGGACAGTCTCTCAGATTCATATTTCAAAGTTGTGAACCTAAACCCTGTGCTCCATTCCACTGAGACTTCTGCTTTATTTAAAATAGTATCCCCTTTTTCTTTATTTTCAATCTGTCATCTTAAATATGGCATTGAAAATAATATTTTGTGGGTATATTTAGATATTTATTTTGTTATCCTACTTTTGATTTTTACCTTTATCCTGGTTTTGAAAAATTAAATCTGAAATTTCTTCAGCAAAAAACAATTCTTAAGCCACACATACAAACAGAGACAAACACTCTCTCTTTCTCTGTGTCTGCCTTAATCTCTCTCATCTCAGCTTATTCTTTTTCCTTAAAGTATGACTATGGACCATGATTTAAAAAGACAAAATACTTTTACCTTCTTGAACCTCAGATAATGATCATAAAAAATTAAAGAACTTCACAAGCAAAGAAAAATTCAATAGCACTCTAGTGAAGATTTGAAAAATAAATTATAATAATTCAAACCCCAACATTTATTGAAAAACTTTTATGATAATATTGGCAGTAAAACAAAATTACAATTGGCTATTGATACCCTATTTCAAGCCCTACAAATTCTTTTAAAAAGATGTTCTTTGCTTATCTTCTTTCAGACTTGAACATTTTTAACTTTCAACACTTACCCCTATATTGACAGATTAACGTAAAGAACACAAGGAGAAAAAAATGAACCACCAGCAACACAGGCATTACATGATATGTTAAATTTATGGCTTTGGAAGAAGGCTTTAATGAAAACAAGAAGATAGATCTTTAGAATTAAATTGAAATAGAATTTGTCTCAGAGAAAGTGAGGATTAAGTGAAGGCAGGCTTTTATCAACAGATGTTATAGAGGATATTCTTGCAAAGGTGGCCTGAGCAAAGGCAGTTTACAGAATGTACAAAATATGCTGGGGGAACAATGAATAGTCCAGTTTATTCAGAGCACCATGTTCATGTAGTGGGGAAGAAGGTATTACATATAGCACTTTTGGACATTAGTTTAAAAGGTATAAAATACAAGAGAGAAGACTCTCATCTAATCCTCAGGTAATAGGATGCCATTGAAGATATGTTAGTAGTTATGTGAGCAGATAATTTAGCAGAGAAAACATTTGATAAAAGTAGAATGTTAGAAATCTGTTATTGACATGAACAATAGATTATAAACAGAATAAATTCATAATTCATCAATTTGAAAAACAAGCAAATTGCTAAGTGTTAAAATGGTGGAAAGATAATGCCCTGCCCTCAAGTTTCTGATTGTACATAGGGAATCAAAATAATTACCCCTCAACACCAAAAGCACAAAAAGAGATGCTTTGAGAGACATCTATTAAAATATGGCTGGTATTCAAAGGTTCTAGTGACCATTCCTATGGTTGGGTATACAATGTTAAGAAAAAAATGATACCAATAAGAGCATGATTAAACTCTTAAAAGGTATTACATTTTCCTCAGATTAGCCTGTAAACCAGTTTGGAAAATACCTGGTTTACAATACTAGAACCATAACTGACATGCCTACAACAGTTTTGACCCTGCATCTACCCTTTAGCCTCAAGGCAGACACTCTAAACAGGCACAACCCTGCCATCTTTAGCCTCTGGCCAAAGAAGCTTGTAGCCCGGACTTCTCTGTTAAAACTTCTATTTAGGTCGGTGCAAAGGTAATTGGGGTTTTGGACCATGAAGTTTAAATCATTATAACTAGGCTCAAACACATCTTTATTAATTGAAATAGGAACTATTACAATCAACACATTTTTGCCAATGAGAAATAAGTTTGTTTATTCTTGTACCATAAAAATCCATGCTTTGTAATTCAATGGACTCTTTGAAAGCATCTTCCGCATTCTGCTGGTTGTGGAAGTGTTTTCTCTGCTAAAAGTTGTTGAGATGCTTGAAGGGGTTTTCAGTTGGTGAGAGGTCAGGTGAATATGGAGGATGAGGCAAAACTCCGTACCCCAATTCATTCAACTTTTGAAGCGTTGGTTGTGCTACCAGCAGTCGGGTGTTGCTGTGGAGAATTGGGCCCTTTCTGTTGATCAATGCCGGCTGCAGGCATTGCAGTTTTCGGTTCATCTCTTCAATTTGCTGAGCATGCTTCTCAGATGGAATGGTTTCAGTGGGATTCAGAAAGCTCTAGTGGATCAGACTGGCAGTAGACCAGCAAACAGGGACCATGATCTTTTTTGGTAAAAGTTTGATTTTGGGAGGTGCTTCGGAGCTTCATCTCAGTCCAACCACTGAGCTGGTCATCTCTGGTTGTCATATAAAATCCACTTTTCATTGAACATCACAATCCACTTGAGAAATGGTTCATTGTTGTTGTGTACAAGAAGAGAAGACAACACTTCAAAATGATGATTTTTTTTTTTATTTTCAGTCAGCTCACGAGGCACCCACTTATTGAGCTTTTTCACCTTTTCAATTTGCTTCAAATGCCAAACAACTGTAGAATGGTCGATGTTGAGTTCTTTGGCAACTTCTGGTGTAGTTGCAACAGGATTAGCTTCAATGATTGCTCTCAATTTGTCCTTGTCAACTTCCAATGGCCGGCCATTGCCCTCCTCAAGAACCATCCAAGATTCTTGTCTCCTTTACCAAACTTTTTGAACCACCACTGCACTATACGTTCGTTTGCAGTTCCTGGGTCAAATGTGTTGTTAATGTCGTAAGTTGTCTCTGCTGCTTTATGACCCATTTTGAACTCGAATAAGAAAATTGCTCACTTGAGGCTCTGGCACGTAGGGGGGGAGGAGTGGTAGGGGCAACGTATGTAATCCTAACAATATATGTACCCCCATTATATGATGAAATAAAAAATAAATAAATTTAAAAAAAAAGAAAATTGCTCAAATTTGCTTTTTGTCTAACATCATTTCCATAGTCTAAAATAAATATAAAATAAATAGCAAGTAATAAGTCACTAGCAAAAAAGTAAAATAAATAAAGCAAGAAATGTGCATTAAAATGATGTATAACACAGCCTCATTTAATTGATTGTATTCTAATATCAAATGACAAATTTCAACAATGCTAAAACCACAATTACTTTTGCATCAACCTATAGCACAAGGAAAAGCATTCCCACCACAAAGAGAAGAATGGCCAAAGGCCCAGAGTTATTGGGATATATACACATCTTATTCAGGAAATTGAAAATATTCCCAAGTACCCCGTCTCTAAAAACAAACAAACAAACAAATAAATAAATAAATTAGCCATGTGTCGTGGCTTGTGCTTGTAGTCCCAACTACTCAGGAAGCTGAAGTAGGAAGATCACTTGAGCCCAGGAGTTCAAGACCAACCTGGGCAACCTAGCAAGACCATGTCTCAAAACAAAAAGAAAGAAAAGAGAAAAGAAAAACTCCCAAAGAAGAAAAGCACATTTTGGGATAAGGCTGATTATTGAGGATGGAGACTGACAAATACTAATTTAGTTTGATATGCTAAGGAGTTCGTACCTCATCTTATAAATTGGCTTAACTATTAAATAAAACAGGAAAGCAACTTGATCAGGAAGGCTTTTTAAAAACCACCACCACAAGAGTTTAGTGAATGTATTGGAAAAGTACAAAATTCCAACAGGAACATCATTAGCTGTCTATTTAAAAATGGGGATGAAGAGATGAAAAAATATTTTGAAGTCAGGGCAATATTTAACAAAGAAAAACTAAAGTTGATAGAATAATAGCATGGTTGTAATGCCTGACTTTGAAATTAATGGCTAGATTAAGATTAAATCAGAGGCAGATGGCTGAATTTAGAAAATGTAGGATGTCGATTACCATGTTGTTGTAATAAACTAGTTATGAGGCATGCATGAGAATGGTTTATGAACTATTCTGAAGGATTTTTAGAAAGCTTGTTTCAGTCCCATCTATCTCCTTCATGTATACAAATAAAAGTATGCAGGATATTCAAGTTCTCAGAAAGGAAAGGAATATTTATTTGAATATGTGGTCAATATTAATATTAAAAATAACATTTTAAAAAAGCCATAGTAATGGTATTAATGATATCTCCTCTGAGACTTCCACCTCTGGTCCTATAGTAGGTGATTCTCACTCTGTGGATATTCTTCCTAACTAGGAATATAGCTGGTGATGGACATTACATTAATGACTCAATCTAGGCCAGAACTTCCCTTTGTGTTGGCCTCATATTCAATTGCTTAGCTTGTATTTATAAAGGAAATCCAAAAATGTCAAATTTGGGATTAGGGTACCATTTAAATAAACCCAATGAACAATCCAGCCGCCCTAGTCTTGGCTGAAACTGAATCTTCTTTAATTTATTTTCATCCACCCCTCTAGTCTCTGTCTTTGAACTGGGAAATTTTCCATTGACTTATTTCCTCTTAAGGTAAAGTTGGAAAACTGAGGACCTGTTACTATTGTTTCTTCTTCCTTATTTGATTTTCAGAAACTCATTTAATAATAGCCAATATTTTTTCCAGTATTTCTACATGCGAGATAGTCTTATAAGTATATAAGTAATACTATGTGGGTAGAATTATTAATATCTCTACATTTCACATGCAGAAATGGAGGGTATGGGAGGTTAATTAACTTGCTTCAACTCATAGAGCTAGGAAATGAGTGGCTATAATTTGAACCCAGTCATTCTGATCCTAGAGTTTTATCACTTAAGTGCTAAACTGAGCCACACCACTTATCTGGCTAAACTGTGTCAGCCAATGTAAAATATGTTTGATCTATGGAATATTTTGAACCAAAATAGGATGCTCCAGCCAAAAAAATTAATATGTAAAGATTTTGCATTTTTTAAAAAAAATGATGGCACAAAATAAGCATTGTTTAGAAGAATATATCTAATATGCAGGATGACTTTTTTAAATGTTTCACTCCAATCAAGGTTCAATAATCAGAAAAATAACTTTCAATGATAATTGGAAGGATTTTTGAAGCACGGTATAAAAGAATTGAGTGATAGGGTGAATTAGCAAAACGAAAGAAGATATCAAAAACAAATGAAATTTTAAACCTCAGACTATAAGAGAAAACACATACTTGTGCCACAGTTTGCAACTAGCTAAGAAGAGAAAACACATCTAATGTTAATCACAGAATGTCATCTAAAATCATATTTTAAATATAGCAGTACTACAATCATCCTTATTGTAGCTTGGGAGCACACAATTTTACATTTTTTCAAGCAATTTCAGTGTGAACAATTGAGTTGGCACTGAATGGAAAAAAATATATGATCCATTTCTACTCACTTCCCACATTATTTTGAGTCTGGCCAAAGCATCCATATATAATTTTCTCTAATATGTTATCATAAATCATTCCTTCTGGTCCTTTTCTTTTCTTCCACCTCTTTACATTTATTGGGCATCAGAGAATAACGCAACACTGGCAGTCTGAGGTTTCCACTTATATTTGCATGATAAAATGTTCTATCTTTATATTCATACTTTATTCATTCACGCATTTCTGACTCAACAACAAATCAGTCTTTAGCTGACAGAGCATGTTATAATCTAGGAGAGAAGAAAGCCCAGTGCTAGTTAATGATTTCATGCTAGAATTGAAAAACAAACACTTTCCTACTTTTAACTTTTGGCATCATTGTTACCATTTCTTAGTTTCCATGGCATATATTTGGGGTGAGGCAACACACCCTCAGAAAAATTGGGTAGTAATTGGGGATTTACTGTAAGAGAGGATCAAAGGATAAAGTACCAACAATATAATGATAAAGAGGATAGAAAAATGTATGCACCACACACAGAACATGGCAATTCTGAAAACTCATTTATTATGGAGAGACTAATATTAACCCAAGTAAATAATGTGTCTCAAGCCAAGTTTGAAAAGAGGAGGCTAGAGGAAGATCTATGAAGAAAGACTACAATCTCATTTACATGCTTGAAGTCTGTAACATACATTAATATATCAAGACTTTATCATATCTGGATTTTTAAAAAATAAAACCAGCTAGTATTTAGGCTTGTTGCTGACCTGCTTACTAATGAAACTATATGCTTCTTAACACAGCTTATTTCACTTAGCATAATGTCCTCAAAGTTTGTCTGTGTTGTAGAATATATCAGAACTTCCTTCATCTTTAAGGCTGAATAATATTCCATTGTTTGTGTATACCAAATTTTGCTTATCCATTTATCTGCAAATGGACAATTGGGTTGCTTTCGTTTTAGATACTGTAAATAATGCTATTATGAACATGGGTATACAAATATCTCTTCAACACTTCACTTTCAACACTGTTGAGTATATACTTAGAGGGATAATTACTGGATTATATGGTAATTCTATTTTTAATTTTTTGTAGAACCACCATATTGTTCTCCACAGAAGATTTGATATTTACATTCCAACCAACAGTGTCCAAGGGTCCTATTTCTCCACATCTGGGAAACATTTGTTATTTTCTGCTTTTTTGATATTAGCTATTATTATGGGTATGAGTTGATATATCATTGTTGTTTTGATTTGCATCCCTAATGATTAGCAATGTTGAGCATATTTTCATAGGCTTATTAGTCATTCATAGATTCTTTGGAGAAACTTGTATTCAAATCCTTTGCTCATTTTTATATCAGGTTGTTTGCTTTAGTTGTTCTGCTTTAAGAGTTATCTATATAATTTGGATATTAATCTCTTATCAGATGTATAATTTGCAAATACTTTCTCACACTCAGTAGATTGCCTTTTCTATCTGTTGATGGTATCCTTTAGTATGCGAAAGTGTTTAATTTTCATGAAGTCCAATTTGTCTATTTTTTATTTTGTTGCCTTTACCTTTCATGCCATATCCAAGAGATCATTGCCAAATCCAAGATTGCAAAGCTTTTACCCTGTGTTTTTTCCTAAGAGTTTAGAGTTTTAAGTCTTCCATTTAGACTTTTGATCCATTTTGAGTTCATTTTTATATACGATGTTGAATATTCAGTTTTCCTAGCACCATTTGTTAAAAATACTGCCCTTTCCCCATTGAATAATCTTAGCACTCTTGTCAAAAATAATTTGACCATGTATGTAAGAGTTTATTCTAGGGTCTCTCTTCTATTCCATTGGTTTATGTGACTTTCTTTATGCCAGCACTGTATAACTGTTTTGATTTCTTTAGCTTTGTAGTAAGTTTTAAAAGCAGGCAGTGTGAGTATACCAAATTTATTCTTCTTTTTCAAAGCTGTTTTGGACAGTTAAACTCTCTTGAGATTCCATATGAGTTTTTGGAAGGATATTTCTATTTGTTGTTAGTATTGTCAGAGGAATTGCTTTAAAGTTCTAGATTGTTTTGGATACTGTTGACATCTTAACAAGATTAAGTTTTCCAATTTATGAATGTGAAATGGTTTTCCATTTATTTATGTCTTCTTTAATTTCTTTCAGAAAAGTTTTGTAGTTTTCATTGTGCAAGTCTTTCACCTTTTTGGTTAAGTTAATTCCAAAGTATTTTTTTTTCTTTTTGATGAAGAGTAAATAAAGTTGTTTTCTTAATTTTTTTAAAGATTTTTTTGTTAGCATAGAAAAATGTGACTGATTTTTATTGCTGTTCTTTGCATTCTACTACTTTGCTTAATTTATTAGTTCTAACAAGTTTTTGGTTTTGGTATTGTTTTGCATGGAATATTTTCTCTAGACTTTTCTACATACAAGATCATATCATCTGTGAACAGAGAGTATTTTACTGCTTCCTTTCCAATTTTAGTGGCTTTTATTTCTTTTTCTTGTTTAATTGCTCTGGCTACAACTCCAATACTGTGTTGAATAAAGTGACAGTCACGGACAACCCTGCTTTTTTCCTGATATTAGTGGAAAAGCTTTTAGTTTTTTACCACTGATGATGATATATGGCTTTTATGTCATATATGGCTTTTATTATGGTGAGGTACTCTCTTCCTATTGCTAGTCTAGTATTTTTATGATAAAAGGATGTTGAATTTTGTCAAATGCTTTTCCTGTATAAATCAAGGTAACTATTTTTTTCTTTATTATTTTCATATAGTATATTATATTGGTTGATTTTTGTATGTTAAACCATCCTTGAAATCCAGGAATAAATCCCATTTAGTTATGGTATGTAACCCTTTTAATATGCTGTTGAATTTGGTTTGATAGTATTTCGTGGAGTAATTTTACATAAATGTTTACAAAGGACATTGATCTATAGTTCTCTTGAACTTCCCGGCTCAGACTACGGTTGCAGTTGTAATGGGTGGTGGAAGGGCCGCAGTTCCTGGTCAACCTGAGCTCAATCGGCTTTCTCTGATGCAGTGGATAGGGGAGGTGCAGGGGAGGAAGTATCTGGATGGGAAAGACCAGAGCTCCGGCCTCTTGACACGCTCCCTGGGGGTGCCCCTCATGAACAGCTCAAACTCCTGGGGTTCGCTAGCTCACCACACTATTCCATATTTGCTGCTGTGCCTGGGCTCATGGAGGGTGGAAAAGCTTTCAGTAAACTTAGTGTCCCACTGTTCACTGAAGGCATGTATGACATCTCTCTGACAACTCTCTCTGTGATCCACACCTGAGCTGTGAGTCTTCTCCCCTCTCCTCTATCTGATCCCTTGCCTTCCTGCCAGGACCATCCAACAAGCGATGTCTATAATCAGCCATCTTGCCAGAATCCCTCTATTATTTATTTGTTATGGATAGTGGGGTACTGAGGTTTCTAAGTATTATTGTAGAAATCTCTATTTCTCCCTTGATTTCCTCATATTTTTCTTCTTGCAGTTTGATAGTCTGTTATTAGGTACATAAATTTATGATTGTTATATCTTCTTGCTGTATTGAAACTTTCATTAATATATAATGTCCTTCATTATTTCATGTAAACTTTTTTTTATTTAAAGTCTCTATGTATAGCCACTTCTGACCCGTTTTGGTTATTTTTGCGTTGAATATATTTCTCTATCCTTTTACTTTCAATTTCAAAGACTTGAGTCTTTAAATCCAAAGTGATTCTCTATTAAACAGTATATCATGGGATCATGCTTTTTAAAAAATAATCTATTCTATTCTACTAATCTCTCTATTTTGATTGGAGATTGTAACCCATTTATCTTTAAAGTAATTACTGGTTAGAAGAGACTTACTTATGTCATTTTGCTATTTATTTTTATCTGTCTAATAGCTTTTTAGATCATTATTTTCCACATTCCTTTTTTGTGTGTGTTTAGCTGATTTTTTGGTAGTGAAACATTTTAATTCTGTTTTCATTTCCTTTTATGCATATTCTATAACTATTTTCTTTGTAGATACCTTTGTAGATAATTTAGTGTCATAGAGTTATAAAATGTAATTTGATTTTATACCAGCTTAATTTCAATAATATACAAAAATTGCCCATTTGAGGCTCTGTAGCAATCTCTATCAATTACATCTTTATACATTGTTTGTCTAAAATCATAAACTAATAATTGTTTTAATGCATTAACAAAAGGATGTTTTGTAATGTCTTTTAATTTCTGAAACAGTGTGAACAAGAGAATACATCTTGCCTTTTTGTAAATGTTAAACTGCTGATGTCATTTGTTAGTCAGGAGTACAGGCATGGTAAAATGATTATGAATAATCAATTATCAGCCCTTACCAGTGGCTCAGTCCACATTTGGTTAGAGCATCAGTGTATATTGGATATATATTGAGCATTATTTTACGTCTGATATTTGCTGGGCACAATATAATTTTCACTTTGGATTCTACATTTATTTGCTATCTACAAAGTTAAGAATCAAATGTCTCTAATATCACATTTAGAAAAAATACATAAAAAATATATATACATACACAAGCAATGGGATACTATTCAGTCTTTTTTAGAAAAGGGAAATCTTGTTATTTCTGACAATACGGATGAACCTGGAAGACATTATGCTGAGTGAAATATGCCAGGCACAGAAAGATAACTACTGCATGATCTAACTTGCATGTGAACTCTAATAAAGTTAAATTCACAGAAGCAGAGAGTGAGTGCTGGTTGCCAGGGGCTGGATGTAGGGTGGCAATAAATGGGGAGATGTTGGTCAAAGGATACAAAGTTTTAGTTAGGGTGAATAATTCCTGGAGATGTATTGTATGCTATGGTGACTATAGTCAATAATAATACATACTAGAAAATTTCAAAGAGAGTAGATCTTCAGTGTTCTCACCACAAAAAAAGATAAGAATGTGAAGTAATTAATATACTAATTGGATCCATTTAATTATTTCATAATGTGTACATATATCAAAACATTACATTGTACACTATAAATATATGCAATTTTTATTTTTCAATTATACCGTGATAAAGCTGGGGGAAAAGAGAAAAAGAGAAATATATATGTGTTTGTTTTTTTTCTTTTTCTTTTTATTTCAGCATATTATGGGGGTACAAACGTTAAGGTTACATATATAGCCCATGCCCCCCCTCGAGTCAGAGCTTCAAGCGTGACCATCCCCCAAATGTTGCACATCTCACTCATTATGTTTGACAACTCTCATGTTCTACTTCCCCTGCTCTTCTCTGGTGTACCTGTTTATGATTTCCTCCTTTATTCATTTCCTCTTGCATTAAAATATTTGCAGTATGTGTTTTGATCAACCCCAATCAATTCTGTAGTAGCAGTTAGTTTATTTTTTTTAATTTCAAGAATGATGAATAATATGTGAGCTGTAATGAGTAATAAATGTGTGTTAAAGTGTTATGTAAACTCTAAAATACATATTTTTTGGTTACGAAGGACCACTGTGTACTATAGATTAGTCACTGTGTTATGATAAAAATACAAATAAACATGTAAATAGATTCTCTTCATTAAAAACAATAAAAGCTAATTTCCTCTTGAGCTCTTATGTATAAACCAAGCAAATTAGGCTTTTACTTATAATATTAAAACACTTTAGAGAGGAGTAATACCTAAATAGATAGGTAGATTTTTCAAATGAATAGAGTCTCAGAATAATAGCTGCATTAGGGACTGCTTGATGGAAGTGTGTTCTATTAATAGAATTTACATGTTGAACTTATTCAATTGTCAGTGCTCTGAAAGAGGCTGCTTCTGGATGTTAGCAGGATGGTTTCAGTCTTTTAGGACACATTAATAATTCAGGGCATATTGAAGGAGAACAAAATTTCCAGATCAATCATTTTTCTTCCTTACTATAAAAATCTTGGTGTCAAAGTGGTTGTGCACATGTTGGAGAGTATCCACAAATACTCTAGCTTATTAACTTCCTCCATAAACAAGTGACTGTCCATAGTTCTGTGAATATTGTTTTAGGAGTTGAAAATCTTAGATTTATTGTGATAAATAAAATCTCTGCTCTTCAGAATATATGTGTTATACACAGAGGCAGAAAATAAGCAGGTATAAACAAATTAGATAAGCTCAATATATTGCAATGAATACTCTCCAACTTGTAAGCCATTTAGACACTAAAAGCTTGCTACAGAAAACTAAGAGAAGAAAATTTATTGAAATGTGGATATATTTACAAATGGTGATATATAAGCAAAACTTATTTCTTGCCTTATTTTTATCAATTTGTATTATGGCAGGTTGGTGTAAAGGGTGTAATATGCTTTGTAATACTTACTCTTTAAGTATCAATTAGCTCCATGTAGGGCATTCATGCCCCTAAGAAGTTGGCAGGCAAAATGCCACTTCAACAAGAAGTATGTAAAAACTATAGGGAGAGATGGAAAAAGCCTTGCATTGATATATTTATAGTGGGAAGAAGGAAAAGGATAAAGTGTGTCTTTATCTTCCTGGCCTGGCCAAGGTTCTCACTGGAAGAGAGTCAATGGATAGCTTGAAGGGAGAGCTAAAAGCAGAGTGAGTTTTGCTATAGTTCCCATTGAGACTCAGGGAAGAGACTGTCTTGCAAAAAGTCCACCTCTCAAATATCTGAAGTAGATAGTTGTATGTTGGTGATGGAGTTGTCTGATTGCCATTGCAGGAACACAGAGACACAGGGGCAAAATCTGGAAGTGAACTACTTAGGCTGGAGATTAAATGAAAGCCAAACTTTGGTAAGATGTGCAACACCAGGGAAAGTGTGGTGAGGCTGAGTTAGTGGGGAAGATTCCTAAGTCCTGATTGAGTAGGGCTGGGGGTCAGGTGAGGGGAGAGAGAGAAAGTAGGAGAGAGAGAGAGAGAGAGAGAGAGAG
>VBSM01001124.1:29279550-29327302 GCA_008086735.1 Cheirogaleus medius | reverse complement strand
TCTGTTATCCATCTTGAGCGAATTTTTGTGAGAGGTGAAAGGTAGGGATCCTGGAACCGGGTGCAGACTTTAATAGGGAGGGATTCGGCCAGGTAGGCAAATAATACTTGTACCTTAAAGGCCAGAGAGGAAACACCTAAAATGTTGACCAATTGCATCCAATCAGATTTCAGGCCCCTTCCGCTCTGTTGTAAGGGCCCCATAAGCTTCTCATAGTCCCAGATGCTACATGGAGAAGAAAAGTGGATAATAAAATATGGAGCACTTACCTGAAAAAAAGCCACTATAAACAGAAAGGAAGTCGTTTCAACCAGAAAAGAGCTAGAAAACAAATAGCAAGTTTATTGTTCCCTGGTGTTGTTTGAGATGTATTATGAGGAAATTCAATCAGTTATAAGAAATAACCTTTGAAACATCTCTTTGCATATCTGAGTAGCACTTTGATGGACTTTCGATTCAGTAACATTCAGCAGGGCTTTTTTTATATTTCCATTGAAATTTCAATCTGCTATGCAATACAGAACTTAAAATTGTTTATATTCTACATACAAAACAGTGCCTATATTTTAGTACTAATTTTAGTACTAATTTATATGTTCTATAATAAGATAGTGATTTTTTCTATTATATTGTTATTTGATATAAATATTTCAAAATATTATTATTACTGGGAATTTATTATATAAAACATGTTACAGAGAAATTCACTTTTTGAAAATCCAATATATTTAAAATTAACATTTTTATAAACTTCATAAATTTATTTCCTGACTTTAAGCAGCATAAAAAATATATGTAGTTTAAGAATTTTTAAAAGTATTTTTAATAAGAGAAACAAAATAATAAACCCTGAAGAATTCTAGAGGTTATGGAGAAAATCAACTCAATTTTAAGTGTATGCTTATAAATTATATATTATCAACTCATAAACTTACTTTATAGTTTTAGTACAAAATATAAATATTTCTACATGCAAGAGAATTGAATATTTCATAAACAAGATACTAACAGATATTATTACTGTATAATGGCTTATTGGTAAGTTTCAATCTTCCTTTGTGAGTTTTTCTGTTTTCAAATTTTCTACACTTAACCTGACACTACTTTGGCAACCTAAAATCAAATAATCAAGCATAAACATATGTCATGCTTAAATGATTAATATGGAAATAATAATATGAACTTTTGAAAAAGTTGCAGAATTTAAGAGCAACAAGAAGGAGACACTAATTCGGTTAGATGTGTACATACCTGTTCATTAAAATTAAACTTACTTCTCCTTTCTACCAAACTTCTAGACATTATCCCCTAATCCTAATACTTATCGAAGTTATATTAATTTCTACAGAATTGCTAGTAGTTACTTATTATTTTTCAACAGTGTTAATACTGTCCACTCATTTAGATATTTTACATTCTTTCTGGTTAGCCTTGGAATAATACATAAACATCATTAAGACATGCTTATTAACTCACTGCTTTGAAATTGATTTGAAGTGATTTGGCTCCAGACATATGAGTGTTTGAACAGACATGGAAGCAAACTCAAAGGGATGGATCCTAGTATGATGGCAGAGCCAAGCAGCAGGAGTGGCAGGGACTAAGATTCCCATCCCCAGCAGGGTTGAAACCAATTTTGGTTGACCCCTCATAGCATACATTGTAGTGGGTATTCACTTATAAACAAAGGACTAGAAGAGATGGCTTAAAGAGAAAGGTGAAGTTTGTGTTATTCTATAAAACAGACAAATTTGGTTGGCTGACAAAATGATTTAAAGAAATGAAACCCCAAACCTCAGGGCTGGTAAGAGAACACCAGTTCGCATAGGACCGACCATTACCTGGTATTTTCGCCCTGTCTTCTTGACATATATGTGTTATCTTCTAAGTCATGATAAGTATCTACATTTTTGTTACTTCTTATAGAAGTGTTCATATGTCCATAAACAATAAAACATAAAATTGAGGGCAGGATATTTGCCTGTTTTGTTTACTGCTGTATCCCCAGCATGGAGAACAATGTCTGGAATATAGTAGGGCCTCAAATCTTGTTGAAAGAATCAATATAAGACTAGTTTCCATTCCAAAGTCTTATAGAAAGACTATTTTATAAATAACTTCAATTTTTGACAATGATCATGATGTGTTTTCTCACAGAACGCAATGTGAGAAAACATTAAAAATAAGTTACATGTATTTTCTTATTAAATTTATTGTCATGTAGTCTAATAAAACCTATCTATTTTAAATTTCCTCTGAGATTTAAACTCAGAAAGTCTACTTCACTTCCTAAGCAAATTGACACCTGACTATTGAGAAGGAAACTTGAATTAAATGATAATGTAATCAATTTTCAAATCTTTGTAATTAATTGAATGACAAATTATTAAATTATGACAACTGGATTTTAAACAAGAATTTAGTCTCTGAAAATTATTGTAGATAGATAATGTCAGTGTTGGCACCAGTAAAGCATCTTTGGACATGTTTTCCTGAATGTTTCTACATGAACATTTTGAAAAGATCCAATGCTAATACTGGTGGATGATATTCATAAATATACGAAACAATAATCATATTATTTATTTTTTGCTAATCTGAATTCTGGAACAAGACTGCCTGTGGTTGAACTTCAGCTTCATCATTTAATTAAATGTGTGACTTTGACAATTACTTAACTATTCTGTGCTTCAGATCCCTCGTCTATAAAATAGAAACAATGACAGGCCTCATCTCATGGGGTTATTCTGAAAATTCAATGACTTAATCCACTTGAAAGAACATAGAATAATGCCTAACTTATAGTAACTATCCAGTGAATGTTCTATATTATTATATAATGGACTTGAGAAATGGAAACATATGGTTTACTAACGACATCAGTTTACAGAAATGCTTTAAACACATTTTAACATGCATCAGCACATCTCGATAATATCAATTGTTCCTAAAATATGCCTCTGGGAACCTCAATTCAGCATGCCAAGTTGAGGTTGATTCCTATTCATATGGTGAGGGCTGATGGCTGATGTAACACAGGAGACAGAGCATTAAGACCAACTCAAATTTGCTCTTCCAAATAATTGAAAGCTGTTTCATCACCCAAGTCAGAGTATCAAACTGTCACTCACTCAACTCTAAATGTCAATCTTTGTTCACAAACTATATACAGAATATTGTACAACTTGGTTGACTTGAAAAAATATAAAATGTATTTATGATCATTTCTCAAATAATTGAATATCTAATTTTAATAGATTCAAAAATGAGTCAAGAAATGATTTAATTACTCTCACACACACAAAAAAATACTACCAGGGAAATGACTAATGTCAAATGAAGTATACCAAAAACAAAGAGAGAGAGAGAAAGAGAGGTTTTGAACACTGAACTATCATTGTAGAGAATGTTGGTCTCTCTTATTCAATCATTCATGAAAGAAAATATACCTTTTATATAAAACACTTCCAAATACAAATATTCTCTGTACCCAAAGACAAACCATAGAGGTAAGACCAATTTAAATAATTTTACTTTCTTGTTTAAGTTAATAAATTCCAGATCTCTCTTGCATAGATGTGATAAGCACCCCAACACCACCACTGGCAGCCTATTATCTGCCAAGTATTTTAGAGCCTAAATGGATAAAATGAGTTGAAACTTAAAGGAATTGAACAATTTATTGACACTGAGCTTTAAAAAACACTGATCACTTGAATAATTTCTTTTAAGAAATTTTGTTTCCAGATAACAGCATAGCTTTTGAGCTTGCAGAATGCAAGTTTGCTAGAGCAAAAACCTACTCATGCTGTCTCATGGTTCCCCAAATTGGATCTAGATAAGAAAGTATAGTGCTCAGTTATTCTTAACTCTCCACAAAGGAGCTCCATAAACACTGACCTACTGTATCAATGACTTTGCCAAATTAGAGTCATAGTATATATTACAAGTGGACATATCATTTTCTATTCTTATGACATTTACAACTTGAAATTCTACTTAAAAATTTATTTATTAGATTCACCCTTCATAGTCATTAATATCGAATGCCTTTATGACTCTCTTGGGTGATAGATCAGATGTAAGACTTCAACAGTAGGGATCTTTGTGTGCACTCTGTAAGTTTTGGCAAGGCTAAGTGCCTCAGAGTCCACAGAAGGACATCCTCCATTTAATAGGAACACTGATTCAGGAAGGTGAGGGTGAATGGCTGCATGGTAGTCGGACTGAGAGCTAATGAACAGATGTGTTGTAGTCTAAGCTTCCTAGGCTTTCTAAAAGTCTTTTTCAAATTACCTCCTACATAAATTGGTGTTAATGATTGTGCAAGTCTCTCTTTAAGAACCACTATGCTTAGACTAAAAGGGAATTTTCAATACTTTTGGGGAAACATTTTTTATCTATATTAAGAATAATTCTTTTCATACTGATGCTCTAGCTTTGCCTCACAGCAAAAGAAAATGAGCTCCCCTGCATTTGTTTCTCAGTGCAAAGAAAGACATTTAATTTCTCAGGCAATGCATGATAACTTAGAGCAATGTGTAGCATCTAAAACAGAAAATGCATACAGCTACAAGATGAGTGGACTGTCTCATCCACAGACAATAACCCATCTCTAATGACTCATTTTCCTCTATATAAATTGAGCAATGTGAAAAAGATAGGAATGTTTTTCCCTCACAAGGGAAAAAAAATCACCTGCAAAGATATGCTAATCATATTAGGCTGATGCATCCATTCGTACTACATCATTCTTTTTCCTCTATGTTAGGAATATGCCTTATTATAGCTACTTTGCAATAAAGAGAAATAAATAAAGGAGAATTTTTTAAATAAAAATGTTTTGACTTGACTTTGCTAGAAGGGGGCTGGGTTATGGGCTCTGTAACTACAAATTCAAAACCAAATAGCAAGAATGTAAATAAGAATTAAGAATTTGCTCTCTATATTAATATTCTATTAATGTTTTTATTAGACTGTTAGAAGATTATTGCTAGCTAGAAATTATATTAGAAATGAAAAGACTGGGTTTTTCAGGCTATAAATTTATGAAATTTTCTCATTTTATATGTGAATTGAGCTTTAACCTTTTATTTATTTCCTTAAAACATTTGCCCTGAGAATCAAGGATTAAATGCAATGTATTTTTCTCTATTTCTCTCTATTGTCTTCTACACCAAGAATATTCTTTGATGCGTTCTCTAAAGCTGATTCCTTTGATTATTTTTTAAAATTCCTAATCTACACTCTAATCAGGTTTCAAAACTGTACTCCTGCATTAACATTATGTATGTGTGCACCAGTGCTGAGCTAATGGGCCAGGATGAGTCAGATCCCCATATATTTTTATGTTTTTTTCCCCTAGTTTGTCTTCATTTCAGATTGAAAACTCCCTTTACTTAGCCAATTTTTTAAATGAACTTCATAAATCTCCTCACGTAGAGCACAAGCAGCAGAATTTATTTAAAGTGGAAAACTTTCTCTCCCAATATACTTTTGTAGATTTTGCTGTAAAGGGAAATCAGTCTTAAACAGGCAGGGCTGCTTTGCACTGAAAGAAAATTAAATTCCTGCATCCCTGTGCATAGTGCACGCATGACATGCTTTCCATATGATTTCTACCTACGTGATCATCACTCAGCACTGAAAAAGCTCAGGGGCAAAGGAAGGTCAGGAAGGTATGAGGAGAGCAACAAAAATCAAGATGAACTGAAAATGACTTAATTTCCATACATATTTCATCCTAAGTGCAGGCTCAAAAGAGAAAAGTGCTCACTCATCTCCCTTTTCACCAAAGCCTTCCCTGCAGCCACATTTCAGTTAAGTAAGGATAAAATAGGCTTTTGCACTGAGTTCAGTTAACTTTCTCAGATCAGATATCACAAGGAATTCTACCTGCCAGTGGCTCACTTGTCAATCAGAGATATGAAACAATAAGTTATAGATCAGTAAAGAGTATTTTACAATTTTCAGAGCACATTACCACATTTATGTCATTTAATCCTTGCAAAAGCCATGATCAAAGATAATTTTATGATAATTGATGAGTTAATAGTGGTTCAGAGGTTAACTAATTTGAAAAAGGTCTACTGATGATCAATAACTAACAGATGACTTGTGTTATCCCCAGTATACTAAATTGCTTTGAAAGATGCCCTTGTATATCTTTGTATGAATAAATATTCATCTGTGAACTAAAAGGTGGAAATATCATTCCTGAAGACATACACGTTTTAGGGATTATTTGTTAATAGCTAACTCCTCAGGGATCTTGTCTATTTCTGTACTTATAGCAGGAATATTGTGCATCCCTGGTTGAACCAGACCCATTTTTTTTCTTTTTAAACTCATTTTATTTAAATAAAAACTAATACATACATACATACTCATAATAGAAAAAAATACAGATAAAAAGAAGAAAATTAAAATTATTCATAACCCTACACAGGCTTTTATTGTTTATGTGAACTTTTTTCAAATAATTTTGACAAAGAAAAGTAGCAAATATAGTACACAGAGTATTCACATAATTTTCAAATATTTTCCCTATTATAAACCTCTTATATACTTATAGCTTAATTATCAAAACCAGAAAATTAATAGTAGCCCAATACTGTTAACTGAACTGCAGAACTTATTTTGTCAAGTTTTTCACTAATGTCTTTTTTTGTTGCAGATTCTGATTAAGGATCCTGTGCTGCATTAGAATTTCATATCTCCCTACTCTCCTCAAATCTGTGACAGTTCCTTGTCTTTCATGAACTTGACACTGTTGAAGAGTATTGGTTATATGCCTCAGTTTTGGTGTGCCTGATGTCTTCTCATGATTAGGATGAGAACATTTTTGACAGGAACAAACATGACAGAAATGATATGCCCTTCTCAGTTCATCATATCAGGGTTAATATGATGTCGATATATCTTGTTGCTGGAAAGTTAAACTTGATTCATTCATTAAGGTGGTATCTGCCAGATTTCTTCATGGCAAAATTACTGTTTTCCCTTTACAATCAATACAGACATTGGGGAAGATTATTTTGAGAATACAAAAATAACAATTTTCTAAAATTTTGTCTCACTCATTTTAGCATCTATTAGCGGATCTTGCTTGCAACAATTATTACTATGGTATTTCTGTTTCCCTCATTACTTCTACATTGATCAATTGGATTTCTTCTGTAAGGAAGAGTTATCCCCTATCCCTAATTTATGTATTCATAAAATTATTTATTTATATCAGTATAAATATTACTATTTATTTATATTAGTATGGACTCATGGATATTTAGTTTATCCTATATATTTCCATTCAATACTATTAATATTATGATAAGCAGAATAACAGTTCCCCAAAAAATCCCTGGGATTTGTGAACATGTTATCTTACATTGAAAAAGAAAGGTACTTTGCAGATGTAATTTAGGGAAGGATAGACCTTAAGATGGGGAGACTATTCTGGATTACCCGGAGGACCTAAATTAATCACAGCAGTCCCTAAAAGTGAAAAACAAAAGAAGGGTGGGTCACAGGAATTTGGCCTGAGAAGGACTGGACATGTTGTTGCTGATTTTGAAGATAAAGGAAGTGAGCCACAAGCCAAGGAATACAGTGGCCTCTAGAAGCTGGGATCAGCACCTGACTGACAACCAGCAAGACAATAGGGACCTCAGCCCTACCATAGCAAGGAACTGAATTCTTGCAGCAACAAAAAAGAGCAAGGAAATAGATTCTCCCCTAGAGCCATTATAAAGGCATGCAGCAATGTAGATGCCTTGATTTAGCAGCTGAGATCTGTGTCAGATTTCTGACCTACAGTATTATAAGATAATAAATTTGTGTTCAGTCACTAGGTTTGTGGCAATTTGTTAGAACAGCAATTAAAAATACTAATAAAACTATCTTTTCTTTTTTTTCTTCAAATTGTTCCAGCTTTGGCCATTGAGAGCTCCTTCATTTAAACTAGGTCTTTTGATCATTTAAATGGTTGGTAGCACTCTCTGCATAAGAATCAACAATGCAATCAACCTCATCAGCAGAAAATCAAACTAAAAGTCTGATAATTTCATACAAATGGAATTCATCTTAGATTCCCTCTCCATAGAGAAAAACCATGAAGGGATACAATTTAGCTAACAATTGCAATTTTTTAAAAAATTGAAATATTGAAGGATGGAGGCATTGGACATTTACCTCATTTCCCCAATATATTAGAGACAGGTGTGTGCACATGCGTGTATGTGTGTGTTGCTGTCTTTTTCAAGTCTGATACTAATTGGGAATCTCGAGGTAGGCCAGAACTCAGGAAAGAAAAATATTTAAGGAATGGGAAAGAAGCAGGAAATAAACACGCGCCAGCTCCTACCTGGCTCAGTTTACAAAGGCTATAGTTGATGAAGGTTTATCCCTGCACTAAGACTTACTATGTAGTTGGGATGACCAACATTCCTCTAATAGTAATTAATGGCTATATTTCCATAATTTAAGATTTGGCTTGAAAGGTAGTATCCTAAAGAACTGATATCAATTCATTTTAAGGAATTTGTGATTGATATCTAGTGCTTCTGAAATGTTAGGTTTTGCATGAGACATTGTAGTAGGAGGATTCACTGGACATTTAAATAGAAAGGGGTTCCACAGAGTGGGAAAAGGGACCTAGAAGCATAATGGTCCTTATCAGGATCTCACCTGTCTCCAAACTACTCTTGAAAAACTTGGTTATTTTAATGAAAACACCTTTAAGTTTCGAGGGGACAGAAACAACATCTTATTTGACTTCTATTTCCTACTTGGTTCCAGCACATAGTATATTCTTTCTATAGCTGTACATATAGTTTGTAGAATTAAAAAATGGATAAAAAATAAATAATAATGTTAAATAATGTGAAATATGTGTAACAATTCTGCCATAGGAAATATTCTCCACAATTACTCCAGCATTTGATAGTGAAAGATTCATGTTTGATAAATATCAGTTATCTGTATAATGTAATACTTTATATGCAAACTTTTTATTTTTTATTTCCCCTCAAAATGTGCTGGTAGGATAATATAAAGAAAATTTCATATATATACACACACATGCATATATGCACATGCATATTAGCTAGATTATATTTATATTTATTAATATATAAAGCTAGACAATGAATCCTCTCCATGATATTAAGAAAGCATATAGGAAAATTAAAAAAGAATACAATTAAACAGAGGAAGACACATGCCTTTTAAGACCTTTCACAGTAAGAAAATAAAGTAGATGTTAGATGATGATTAATAAAAACTAACACCATAAGCACTACATTAAAAATAATTTATGACAATTTGATGTTAAAGCAATATGCTATATATGGTCATTTTTGTTTGACAGTGGATTAAAGGAAGTTTAATTGCAAATCTTCAGTTAAATCTCCAGATTCAACAGTTGATTAATCTTTTAGGATTTATTTCACTTAATATTATTCTCCCTCAATCTTTTTCTTCCTCTCTTTATTTTATTAAGCTATTTTTCTTGTCAACAGATTCCACAGAATATGTCTGAGTGCAGTCAGCCATAAATATATTTGCTTTGTTCAGTCCTTCACACATTTTTAGGAATTTGAGTGGGGAAAATTATTACCTTAAGGAAAAAGTTGGAGGTGGACAATATTTTATCACTGTCAGTATTGTTGTCAGGTGATTATTGGGCCTATATTTTGCCCCCAAAACAATACCAATCTTATTTTAATAGTGTGGTCCAAAACATCACTAGTTAATGTTTAATCTGAAATTTTGTGTTTGGCTAAGAAATAAGTACATACATTTATGATTCGCACGAGGAGTCATATGAGTTGCTAATACCTATCGCTTTAAAAATTACTTTCTTGTTCAGTGTTCATCTCCTTATTTCTTCATCCTTCTCCTGTTTGTGAGTGTCGTTGCCTCTCATTTCCATAATAGCAACTAACATATGTATATCAAGTCTTTTTTAGTAAACTAAACAGAAATTTTATAGTGATTTATAAATCCTTCCCCATATATTAACATTTGGGTCTGTTGGTAACCTAAGTAACTTTCATTAACTGTAAGATTCCCACCTCCATTCTTAAATCACAATAACTCACCAGAGTTAGTTGGCCCCCAAATTTCCTAGGAAATGTATTCTCCTATAATAATTGTTTGATGCATAAAATAAAATACAGTTTTAAATAAGTATGCAATAGATGTAGAGTGCAGGAGAAAGGGGGCATAGAAAAGACTTAAAAACATTAAAGATATACCATAGTTGTAAAAGTATTATTAAAGATATACCAGTGCCTATCACTCCAGGCATTATAAATTATAAAATCTCTTTGCAAAGTAACTTAATGTTTATAAATCATGAACCTCTAAAAGAGTTAATTTTTTATCATAATAAGACTAAATCTGAAATTTTTAAAAAATCCTCAATGGAGAAAATCAGCATATACCAAAAAAAAGCATTGAAACATTAATTAAAGACTAAATTGGAAGCAAATTAAATGTCCATTTTCAGGAAATTCGGAACTATGATTTATCCATTCAGTGCAATGTTATGCCATCATTATATGTATTTACTCAATCTATTTGTCTACATAAAATACATACTATACATTATTTAGGGAAAATTAGAACATTAAAATTATGTATTGAGTATGGCTACAATTACTTTAAAAAGAGCATTCATTAAACTTTTGTTAAATGAAAGCAATCAAACTAACAAACCTTTAAGTGATAACTAGTTCTCCTTTTTTTCCCCCTCACAAATAACTGTTAAGTAGATTATTGCGATGCTTTTCCTCAGTCTCTCTTTCTTGAACTTTCCATAGCATTACTCAAGGTAAATTATTCTTCTCTTGGTTTCTGAACGAGTATCTTTTCCGGTTTTCTCCTATCATATTTTCGACTCTGCTTGCTAATTGCCAGATGTGTACCCTGAAAGTGGAGCACCCTAATCTATAGCTTTCAACTCTGTTTTAAGCCCCATTCATGTATTTTCTAATTCTTGGTGAATAATTTTTCATCTGCATGTCAGCACATATACAAACTCAGCACATATAAAGCTAGCAGAATGATTCTTCTGACTCTATAGCCTCTGTTTCCTCTGTTCTATTTTTGTCCCGTCTATCTAATGCTATAGTCCATTTATATACCATCCAGATTACATTTTAATAAATGAAAATAGTTGGATATATTTTGAAAAGAAATTTAAAATATTCTAGAGCTGTGTTGTTTGTTTGCTTGGTTATTTGTTTTTCTGTTTGTTTTTTAAAAGAATATCTAAAAATACAAGGCAATTGGGAGTTTGTTGTGAGGAAAGGCAGCATGGCCTAGTGGAAAAAGCATGGATTTAGAAGTCAGATAAATCTGCTCAAATCTGAGCTTTTGCATGTACTCACTGCATGAACGTGGACTACACATTTATCTTTATAAGACTGAGTTTCATCATCTATAAAAAGGACATAGCGAAATGTAACACATAGGCTTATTGAACATTGAAACTACTCAAAAATGGTTTTTGTTTTTGTAGGGCATACTCTTGGGAAAAAGTGAACAAAGGATAATGCTTTATTAAATTATGATATCTCCAGATTGAAAGTCTTTAGAAAGTTCATCTATTTTAAGCAACGACTAAACCTAGAATTAACTTCAAAACTATGACAACCTTGACTAGTAGGACAGCCTATATTTTAGTACCATTAGTGATTTAAAAAAAAACAAAAAACACTCTATTTTCCAAGATCTCTTCCAAATTCTCTTTTAAAATAGTTTTCTCTTAATCTAGAGCCCTCAACTTCAGCGATACTGGAAGAGGTTATTTATCTAAAACCTCTTCAAGAAAATATTTTTAGACACCTACCATGCTATCTACTAACCAAAATGTTGCTTTATAATACTAAACAGCCCAGATTCTTAAATATTCCTGATATTCTATTGGTTCTACTTCTATCAACAACTTTACTGTTTCCAGGAGTAGATTTAAAAATAAAGAGTTCCTCTTAATTCAGAGCAAATGATAGATAGCTTGACATGCAAAGAGTACTGCAAGATTACCACCCTCCCTTGTTCCAAATTCTACTCTTATTGGTGGAATCACATACATAGTTGCCTTCTATGCTCTATTGTTGGGGCTTATGAGCTGAAATGCTGAAAATTTGCATTTGGATATTTTTATATGCACTACTGTTAAATTCGTTGCCATTCTCTACATCAACATTTGCAATTACTTCTTAAAAATGTATTATTAGGCCCAAGAGAAGGACTTAACATTATCATATTAAATTTGATATTTTAAGATGTAGCTCATCACTCTTTTTTTTGATCATTATTCTATAACCAACATAGCTGTTATCTTCATCCAACTTTGTCATTTAGAAATTTAAAAACCATTCATTTCATATCTTCCTTGAGGTCACCAATAAAAGTTTTGTTGAATATGACTAAACACTTTCATCTTGTTTAATACCAATTCATCAGTCAACACTATTAAATTGTTAACTAGTTATAAATCTACATATGTGCTAAAATCTGTCAACTGACTTGATGAAATTAAAAAACATGATATACATATACACATATACACACAATCCAAAGGAAATGAGAGTCTCACAGAATTTATTTTTAGTGAAATATTCCGGTTCCCATTGATTACTTCTTTCTCTGCTGTATCTATATAAATTTTACTTGAATAACTTATATTAAAACCCTGCAAACAACAATATCCCACACTTTCTTCTATACTGGCAAGTATCTGTCTGTTTCATCTCCTTTGGAGTTTTCTAAAGTGAGTCACTGTATCCAATCTCTAGGTCCTGTACCATTTTTCACAGCTTCTCAAAGACCGCCAGCAAAAACAATCCCAATTCCATCTTCTGTCATATCCTAAACTGTGCTTCATCCAGGCCTTGGAATTTATCCAAAACATACATGGATTTTCAATCTGGGAGTTTTTGAGAAATACTTCATCCTGAAAACCACCTCCAAGTTTAGAAACCTAATAAGGTTCTAATGAGTGGCTGTACTTATTAGTCACTTCACATATCTCTGGCTTTAATTTCCTCCTATCAATATGATCCTAGAATTAATTTTCTGAATATACCTATGTTTAGAAGGAACTTAAATCCTTTGTCTCTAAGAATTTCTTCATAAAGTAGAACTTCTGTAGGGATGCATCAAATATAATGACATTGAATAAACTAAAGTAATGAGGAGATATTTCCCTTTAGTAATTGTTATCAGGTGTACTGTTGTTCTCAATTCCTTTCAAAAATTACCTTGTTGGTCTACTTTTCTATTGTTGTCATCTGTAAGTCTCATGCAGCAATATGATCTGCAAGTAACTCCTACTCAAGAGAGCCCCTTACTTGAGAAAGTCATTGAGACTTGTTTAGTAAAGACCTAATGTGAAATATTAATATTTGATGCAGTACACTCTGATGTGGTACATTGCAGAACATTAGGAATAATGGATTCTGACCAAGATTTTAAAACCAAATTCAAGCTACTTATAAAATCTTTCTTTGGCCTTATATTATGAGCATATATCTTCTCAAGGGGACATCTGTAGTCATGGTAGTTAACAGGTCAAGGATTTAGGGAATCTGAATCACAGCCTTATAACTTTGAATCTTAACAATTAAATGCCTACCAAAAGTATTCCTAGTCCCACTGGGACTGAGGCTTCTCATTATCTACTCTTTACATTACCTTGACCCAGCCAGGATTGGTTTAGGAATTGCCTCCAGTGGTGCAATATTGTGGGCAACAAGGACTGACATTTTTATGATTTTCAATGCAGTGTATATCAACACCTGGAACACTATGTGCATTTATGATTCCCATTCTTAAGAAATATAACAGATTTTTAATTTGCATTTCCCTGATGATTAATGATATTGAACATTTTTTCATATGTCTGTGGCCATTTCTCTTCTGTTCATGTCTTTTGCACACTTTTTAATGGGGTTATTTTTTCTTGCTGATTTGTTTGAGTTCTTTGTAGATTTTTTTAAAGAACAATAGATTTTAACTAAAATAATAAAAGAAATAGTGCTACTGCTTTATAAAGTAAGATTTAAAAGATTAGAATCACCTTTTCATTCTGGAAAACAAGTTAACAGAACAACTAAAACTATGAAGAAAACCCTGAACTGTGTAAAATGTGAATTTATTTACCAAATCACTAATTAATGTCATGTTAATTTCATTTCCAAAATACATGTTGACACCATCCACATATCTTTATCTCCACAGTAGCTAGTCTAATTCAAGATACTCTCATTTTTCCTAAACTAGGCATCTAACTAGTTTCAACTCTCCATTCTTCTTCCACTCTATGGTACACGTTCCATGCACTAATGAGTGTTTTAAAACTAAACTTGGGCCCACGTCAAGCTGACAAACTGAACATATGATCATAATGTATCTTTCTTGAGGCACTAATTAAAATTATTATAAAGAAATGTACAAAGAAATATATGACTCTAGAAAAAAGAAAATAGGATGAATGCCATCAATGAAGGAAAGATTTCAGCTAATTCTGGTGAGGAAAATATTACCTAGAATTCTGGTGGGCAGCAAGTTCACTCAGCAGACTCCCAAGGAAATGACAAACTCAAAGAAAGTCTAACAGAAGTTAAGAGTGAGGAATGGATCTGAAAACAGAGGTGTTATTTGAAGATTTAAACAGAAAAGATGTTATGATTCTACTACTCTCCCAGGCTCTGGGGAAAAATGAAAGTCATAGACATTTAGGTCTCCGCTAAAACAATTGATTATTGTCTTCAAAAAAACAGCAAAATGAAACAAAACTGAATAAACTATGTAGGGAAAACTAGGGAAATTTTAACACCCCAGAATAAAGTGTTCTGAATTCTTGCACTTAATAACATCAGTAAAATATCCAGCTTACTCCTAAGTGAAGGCACTCTGAAATTCTGCCTACACACACATGAACTACACTCATCCTTTGTTTTCCCTTATATTAAGTATGAGTGCATCAGGAATTATTAGATATTTCACAAAAGCCTGTACTATAGAATAGAATGATCAAGACAAAAAAATGTTATTGACTGGAGATGATGCACACAATTCAACAAAAGTAAACTTTGAAGAAAATTAATTTGTAAACTCAATGCTATAGGAAGTAAATTTAGAGATCAAAAATAATGTCTAAAAAAGAAAACATACAATTGCTAAAATAAAAAGAAACTAATGACAAATATGTTAGAGGATAATGCTGAAGAAATCCCTTTAATATAAACAATATGCTTTATGTAATAAATTGCTTAATATAAGCAATATGTATTACTTAATATATATTTCCATATATATGAGAAAAATATTTTAATTGAGAGATATCAGCAGACTAACAGCAGTATAAAGAAAAAAACCCAGAAAATTGGAGTGTGGAATAATAGAAAATAATTTACCAAAGATTAAGGGAGGTATTAGTCATCAAAAAAAAAAAAAAAAAAGATTCTATAAATTATTGAGCAGGATGAATAAAAATAATTTACCCACACCCTGAAATTTTATATTACCAATGGTAAAAGAAGATTCACAAGGATCCTAGAGAGGAAAATAATAATAGATTGCTTACAAATAAATTTTTTTCAAACTGCAAACAGGCTACTCATCCCTGTCAGAAGAAAGAAATGCCTTCAAAAATCAGAGTGAAAATAATAGAAACACAAAAATGGATTATAAATCTAAACTAAGAAGGTAATAAAGACTTTTCCTAACTGCAAAGTTAATAATTTACCTTATACACCTATCTTCTGTATTATTAAAGATGTACTTCAGTTATGATGAGGGGAAACAAGAAAAAGATCACTGAGGATACAATGTACAAAACCCAAGAGGGAAATCCCAGCAGGGCTGCTGTTCTGCTGGTATGTACAGTAATCTGTCCAGCCTTAGGCACAAGAATAGAAGATTCCAGGAGAAATCTTTGAGGAAAGTTTGATCTATGACTTAGATAAAATTATTTTAGAAACTGGATGAACATATTATACCATAATGAAGAAAAATTATAGCAAATGCTTTTATAGAAAATACTTTTCAAGTGTTTGCTATGTGTTAGGCACAGTTCTAAGCATTTTGTGTGTATTAACTTATTTATTCTTCTAATAACCTTATGAAGAATGTACTATTAGCATCACTATTTTTTCAGATCAAGAAAATAAATTCATACAACTAGGAAGTAGCAAAGCTTGGATTTGAAATCAGGTACTCTGACTCCAAGAAAGCTGAAGAAAAACTGAATAAGAAGAAACAGAAACAAAAATAAACAAAAACTGTAAAAAGCAGAGAGAAAAGAAATACATTCACAGTACACTACTTGACCCTGCAGTAAACATATTTACATAGTCATAATATATAAATACCATTGATCTTTAACTTTATAGTTGACCCTGGGTTTGAAACGTGAGGGCCCACGTATACATCGATTTTTTTCCAACGAAACTGGGATGGAAAATACATTATTGGACAGGATATGAAATTTGCCCATATGATGGCTGACTTTTTCTAGGAAGAGGAGGGGTCTACAAGCCGGACTGCAGGATTTGAGTATGTACAGATTTGGGTATAAACCTGTGGTCCTGGAACCAATCCCTTGTGTATACCAAAGAATAACTGTGTGTTTGTTTAGAGGGACATTTATTTCTACTCCTAATGTTGCCATAGAGGAAAGGGAATTTCCATTTGCCTTTTTATGAGCGAAAAGTAAGGGAGAAACACTCTAAGATTCACTCCAAGATTTCTTACCGCTTTGAAACTTACTCATTGGGTGAACCTAGGAGAGAATAAGTTGCTTGTGCTTATCCCATAATTTCCTTCTTTCTTTTTTTCCCTTTCACTTTCTGAACATGTACACTTAGTCTGTTCTCTCTCACTCCATGCAGTTTTCTCACAGTGGGGCAGTCTCTGTCCTTTCAGGGAAGGTCTGCCATTGTTCTGTTCAATATGCTTTTAGTTACTCAGTGTTGATCTCCTATTTTCCAATTCAGTTTTATTAGCAATAAAGCAGACATTTCAGTCTTTCTCTCTATACCACCCCTCTCCTCTCATTTGATTCCAAACTCAGAAGAGTGATAAAAGTGTTGTTCATTCAAAATCACCATCCTATATGTCACAATATAATATAAAAGTACAAATATAGCATTCAAACATAAAAATAAAAGTACAATATAAATGTGAAAATGTAAGATGTGGAAAAGTAGAAGTAAAGGAGAATAGGTATAAGAAAAGGTAGAGTTGATAATATTCCTCTCTTAAAAAGTAGAGATGAAGAGATACTGTCTATAGATAACACCACTAAAATATACAGATATATTTTAACCAATATGCCTCTTTTCAGATCTATTTATAGCCCCACTTTTAGAAGTACTTTGTAAATCCAAACTCTGAGTCTTCCAGAATTTGTGAATTAGCCTAATTCTGTGCTGTCCCTGGGGCTAGCATAATTGTAATTTGCTCAGATCTGCCAAGTTAGTTACCACTCAATCTTACACTTTCTGGTTTTCCAAGTATGTGTCCACCTCTTCCCTCAGGTTCTCTTTGCCTTTGTAGATTTATGCCTTTATGAAAATTCTTGTTACTGTCATTTTCAGAGTATCTCAAAGAGAATGGAGGTAAGCAAGTATATTTGGTCTGCCACGTTCAGTTTGAACTCTGGCCATTAGTTTCAAAATTGTCTGTATTTAGAAGTTGTCTCTGCTACAAACTGTAATTATACCATTTCCTTAATTCCCTTCTATTCAACTTTGATTATCTGACCCAGCATTTCAACCACTGTCTTAACCAAATACCCTTGCTCTTGCACTCTGTTAGCATATACTCAGCTAAACGTGAATATTTTCTCTTTGCCTACATACAAGGCTGAGGAATGACATAGGTGCTACAAAGAAAGAAATTAATTAATAAACAAACAAATAACATAACTAGCTCAATAGTGTTATAATTTTATCATCAGAAACTTCAGCTAATTCTACAATACTGGCCAGCATGTAATTCGTCTTTTTAATATTTTTACCTTTCCATCTCCCCACAAAAATATTTCAAACCCTTCCTAATTTCTTTTGGATTCAAATCTAACTATCTCCTTCCATTTTCTTAACAGACTTACCCTGTGCTTACTTTACAGAGAAAACAAAAGTCAGGAAAAAGATGCTAGGTTCTCAAAACTAAACAGCTAAATCTCCCTTTCCTAAATTTACCTCCTAATTTACCTCCTTGCCTCTATTCTACTGGCAAACTAACTGATGCTTTTCAGTTCTGATATTATTTCATCTTTCATCTGCACTCAGCAAAGGGACTCTTCCTGTAGTTCTTGAAAGACTCTCACGGCTCACGCCTGTAATCCTAGCATTCTGGGAGGCCGAGGCGGGTGGATAGCTCAAGGTCAGGAGTTCGAAAACAGCCTGACCAAGAGCGAGACCCCGTCTCTAAAAAAAAAAAAAAGACTCTCAGCATGTGCTTTCAGTATAATCCCACATTAGATTTCTTGCCTCCAACTTCTCCAATTTCTCTCTAATTTGCCAGTCCCTCTTTGTCTTGCTGGTTAATAAATGTTTGAATACTTCAGGGTTTCTTTCCTAGGATTTTTACTTTCCTAATTCTCCATTCATTCCTACCACAATCTCATCCATTTCCTTGACTTAACACCCAAATCTTAATCTCCATGAAAGTGCTCATCAACTACATACCCACACAGAGAACCATACCATTCTCCAGTAAAGCTACCATTTTACTTTCAGGCCACCTTGCTTCTCACCCAGACTCCTCCTTATATTTGGTTACTCTGAATTGTTACTAGCTTCCTCCATCTATTCTCCACAAAACTGCCAAAAGGATCTTTCAGTTAAAATCTATCCATGTTACCCATGCTGAAAAGCCCCAAAGACTTCTTTTTGTCTCTAAATTAAAGTCCAGAATCCAAAAATGGTTACCAAGGTCCTCGCTGATCCAGCTTCTGATGTTGTCTCCAGTTTTATACTTCGCCATCATCCTTTGGGTTCTCTCTTTGTCAGTCATCCTTGATTTCTTTAGTATCTCAAAGTCACTCCCAATGTTTCAAGCATGATGTGGTGGATGCTGTGAGTGCTGCCCAAATCCCATTCCAGGAATGGAGGACTTACTACTCCAGCTTCTGTGATCACTACCAACAGAAATATCTCAAGTATCAGCTCAGCTCCCTTCCGGGATTGCATAGGGAAAGAAAAGTGACTCACCCAAAGCTGTACCCACTTTTGGGTGGGGTGGGGAGAACAGCCTGCATACAATTACTCATGGACAAGGGGTATAAAAGCTTGGCTTTCTAGACTCAGGAAAACTCTGAATATTCATTGTACTGTCAGATCCTTCAATAGGGTTGGATGAGGTTTCCGTTGCTGCAGCTGCACCACAGTTTGACTACCCCTTCTGCTCATTCCTGTTTCTGTCTTTTCCCTTTAACAGGTGTTAATGCCAAAAGCACCTCCTTATTTTCCTCACTGACTTCTCACTGTATGTGTCATTTTTCCATAAAGGTATTCCCTGATTCCTCTGATTAGGGTAAGTTTTATTATGTTGTGGAGTTACAGTACCCTATGCTTCCCTGCTCCTAATACCCATCATATATGGAATCATTTTGTTAATTCTACATTCTCATTTGGATTTAACCTACACCTTCTTCTGCCTCCATGCTGGTCTTCCTCAGTCTTGTTTATTTTATAGTTTCTGATGCCACCTACTTCTGATCCTCACATTACTATTTCTTTCCCTATACTTTGTCTACCTCATTCCATTTAGCTAACTCTCATTCATCCTTCATGTCTTTGTTTAAACCATACCACACCAGGGTTTCCTTCTTCTGAATTGCAAATACTTACTTATTCTCAAATATTAACACCAAATATTGATATCTTTTATTCTCTACATACCCAAGAATGAAGGAGCTATGTGCCTTTCCCCACATTTTATGCTTAAGTCCTATTTTTATTTTACTTTTTCTCTCTTTTTTTAACTCTTGTGAAGTCTTAACATGCTGCTTCACACTCTGTAGGTACTGAATGAATATAAGCAGAATGAATCATTAACTTGACTTTTCTTCTTGCCACTCACACATATACTTTTTTACTTTGGGATACATGGCTCTCAGAATGCATGATCCTTTTAAAAATCCTATGTATCCCTTCTTCAAGCCCATTTATACTCAGGGATATACAGTCCCTATATTGATAAATTAAAAAATGAAGGTTGGAATGGAATTGATCGTTGGGACAGAGGCAACTGTTTACTCCTGCTTCTCAGAGAGATAAGAAAGGAAATCCACCCAGCTCTCACATGTAGTTGACACAGACAGTGTGCTCTCAATGTGGAGAGATGGTAGAAACACTTCCTGCCATTGTGCAGGTAAGTCGCTATTTTATACTGTGAAGCTGTTGATGTCATGGTTATTTCTTACCCTAGTTGGACTTAGTTGGACTAAAATAACTGTCACATTTCTAATCATTACACTACTAGTACAATTCTTCGATTTAATAGTATTTTAATGGTATATAGGGTTGCCTCTTCCAAAACTTCATCTATTAGTAAGAAATTGGGACAGGACTACACTTCCATACAATTTCTAGATTTTAGTGATATGCTTTGTGATTGTATAACCAATATTACAACCTCAATTTGTTTACATTATGTATGTTCTCTTTGAGAAGTATTTTTACTTCTGTTTTCTGTTTTATTTAATATTCAATCACATTTATAAACTTAGACATTGAGAATATCTGGATATAAAAATGACTGATTCAATATTTTTAACATAAAAACTATGTATCTCTTGCTACACTGTATACTTTTAATGTTTGAGATTGACTATTATTATTTTGCATTTATTTAAGTTATTAAATATGAAATGTCCAATTTTGAATCAAAAGTTTAGTTTATTATATCTCAAAGAAGTGGTATAATTAATGAAAGTATGCACCTAAACTACTGACACAGTTTTGCCATCCTAACAGTAGCTTGCTTATGCCAGCAGTGAAGAATCCTGGAGAGCGAGTGGCAATGAAACCAGGAAAAGCGTTTTCCACAGCTTGTTGAGAATCAAATCTTTTTCCTTGCAAGAAGTGGTCCAAAGCCTGAAAGAAGTGGTAGTCAGTTGGTGCAAGGTCTGGTGAATATGGTGGATAACAGAGAGTTTCCAAGTTCAGCTTCTGTAGTTTGAGCAGCATTGTTTTTTGTGACATGTGGTCTTATAAGAGCATTGGCCTGTCTCGATTGACCAATCTCAGCTACTACAATCACAAGCATACTCATCATTTCGTCCAATTGCTTGCAGTAGACATCTGCTGTTATCGATTGACCAGGTTTCATGACGCTGTAGTGGATAATACCAGCCCTGGACCACCAAACAGACACCATTAGCTTTTTTTGATGCATATTCAGTTTTGGACTATGTTTCGGCACTTCATCTTTATCCAACAATTGTGCCAAATGCTTGCAATTGTTAAACAGAATCCATTTTTCATCACATGTAACAACATGGTGTAGAAATGGTTCATCTTTATATCTTGATAGAAAAGAAAGGCAAGCTTCCAGACGATTTCTCTTCTGATGTTTCATTTAATTCAAGTAGTACTCATCTGCCCAGCTTCTTTACCTTGTCCATTTGTTTCAAATGGTCTAATATTGTTGGAATAGCAATATCAAACCTTGCTGCTAATTCACGTGTAGGTTGAGATGGATTCGCTTCCACTACAGATCTCAGATCATCATTATCCACCTTTGTCTCTGGTCACCCACATGGCTCATTGTCAAGATGAAAATCACCAGAATAGAACTTCTCAAACCAAGGAAGTACTTTGTTAATATTTCAAGCTGTCTGTGCTGCATTAGTTCCATGACGGAACTCATATTCAAAAATAACATGAATTTTTGACTTATCCATGCTTTCACAAAAAATTGCTGTAAATAATTTTTTTGAAAGATAACCACAAGCCAAAATATGTGTTTGAAAGAATGAAACATAAAAAACAAACAAACAAACAAAAACAAGAAGTGTCAATGTGAAATGTCAGAGATATCAATTGTTAAACTTAGTACTTAAGGAAATCAGACATTCCATACTTAATAACCTAATACTTACTGCAACTTCCCTGAGGAGCAGTAATTATACTTTTCTGTCTTATTGATACCAGGCTTGGGTTACTATCCCCAGTGAAACGTGAGAGGAACTTTTAAGATTCAACATGTGATTTGTTCTGTTCTCGATTTTTCCTTCTGACACAAGATAGAGTTTTTTTCATGCCAGAATCTTGGAGCAAAGGGTGATTTCTGATAAATATATTAAAAATGTATACATGTATATATAAATTTATATTTGCATATATACATAAACATACTATAATAGAGAAACTATGTGTATATACATGTATACATATAAATCTACACCTGTATCATAAACATTACATACAGAAATATGCCTAAATATGCTCACTTTTAAATGCTGTGGAACAAAATATATTGGAACAAAAATAATAATATAAAGAGAATCTATTATATTTGGTAAGTATTTTATTATTTAGGCGGAGACCTTAGCTTGCGTTCTTCTTTTTAAGTGAGTATGTGGCCATTCCCGTTTATAGACACAGAGAAGATCAGCATTGGTCCTGGAGCAAGACCATTCTACTTGAGATAATTTATTCTTTTGTGGGAGAAATCTCTCCACCAAGCTGCTCGACCATGGTAGCAACGGTCTCCCATGAAGAGTATTCTGTAGTGCCTTTGTCAGTCCCTTTCCAGATTCCTGATTGACTGCTGTCACCTTTTTCCAGATAATAATTTTGAAAATGCAGGTGAGAGACTGTAAGCTTTGGAATAATTATGCCTAGATATCATTCTTTCAGTGTGCCCACTGTACAGCTTAAGATTTGATAACAATTTTTCATTAAATAAAGGATCAAATCAAGTTCAATTTCTACTTTCTGTGGCAGTATTGAACATACCTCAGTGGAGTAAATTTAAATTTTAGATAGATATGTTCTGAAAATTATTGAGCCATTTCCCACATGAGAAATTTCTGGGGGGTTGCATTACTTCTCCTTGAATGTTTCCCATTCACCTGAGACAGTGCCCTCTGGCTATTTTTCTGTGTACGCACAACTCTAAAATCCCTGTCCTCTCTTGAAGAGAGAGCTTTCTGGGCTCTACCTTTTTACTAGAAGTTAAATTCTAGTCTCAAATCTGCATCCCCAACTACTCATTAAGCTCCTTTCCTGAGGGAAAAAAGACACTTCTGCAGATTTTCTACCCTTGAGTAACAGCAAAGACTGGAGCAGAATTGAATTAGAATTTTTCCTCTAAATGATCAAATTCTTAGGCAAGAATTCCTGAAGCTATAGGTCCTAAAGACAGAAAGGGCACTGTCTAAAAATGTACTATCTTCATTCAGAGAAAGCCCAAGTAGTCCTTGGTTCATTCTTTTTTTTCTATAATTATATATACATAAGAAAACAAGGGCCTAGAATAGTTAACTCCACCTAGTCTAAATCTTCAAAGTCGTAAAAGTAACCTTTAATTATAGTATCTACCAATTTTCAGTATATACTATATAACTATACATTAAAAGCATTTATCAACCTTTCTATTAATAATACTTTTCCATCCTTTAGATGAGGAAATATTGGCTGTGTATGGCTTAGGTAAATTATCCAAGGTCTTTCTGGCTAGAAAAACACATGGGAAATGGAAGAATGAGTGACATTCTTGGTTCTGTTGCTATGTAGATTTGTGACCCTTGGCAATTCTCCTAACTACTCTGAACTTTAGTTTAATCATCTTGAAAATGTGGGGAATTAAGAGAACCTCTAAAGTCTACTTAAGCTTCAAAATATGTGACTTTTTTTTTTTTAGTGAGACTTGTTGCAAGATTGCCATTGTAATACACACAAAATTTTATCTATTGCTTTATATTTTTAAGTTGTACTCATTGCTTATCAATATTTACTAGACTATTGAAATATGCTAATTTAAACAGCTCATAATATTAAAAGGAACTCACTAACATGTATCTAATAGGACATTACACATTCTCAGCCCATATGATCATTATGCTCAGACTTCAATCCTCTTTAAGCTTGGGTTTGCTGCTAGGTGAAATTGTGAAATTCTCTTTCCACTTAGTAATAATTTCTTGAACACTGTATTTTAAACATTAATCTTTAAAATCTTTTCAAATCTTTTAACATAAGAATATGATTTTAAATATTTGAGTATATGTTCCAAGGTACAACAAAGGGTTTAAACAATGAAACATTTAGAGACTCTAGTTCTGCTTCCAGTAAATGAATAAAACAGCAGGTCAAGTGCCCTTGGATAAAAAACCATATTTAGTAAATTAGATCATAAGCAAACTTATTTAATGTGATTAAGCCATAAAATGTCATTTTTCCATAAAGGACGAATATCTCCAGGTTGAGCATAAAGTTCTCTTAATGTACATAGGTGTTCATCTTTTTATTAAATGGAAATAAATATTCATTTTTTTCCATCTATTTTTAAGCATTGCCTAACCAATTCCAAGAATTTGTTAGTATCCTGCTACTGATTGCTGGTAGATCCAAAAGACTGGTACACACACTCTCATATTGCAGGATGTGATGGAATGGGAAGTTTTTCATTATTTCCAAATAAGTGATTGCAGTGATAGCCTCTGAAAAAAATTGCATAATTGAAATACTGGCTGTAGATTGCCTCAAGCATGCATGCTTTGACATGGATGAAATAAAAATCCTTTTAAAACAGAAAAGTGTATTTCCCAATCTCTTCTCTTGTAGTCATCTAACATAGTTATGATTATTATAATTTAGCAATTGCAGAACTTTTAAAATAGATTATGCTTAAGCCAAGAATTATTATTACTGCCATATTCTGAATTAAGAATCAAGTACAAAATTTCATCAGTGAGACCTCTCAGCTACTCTACCTTCTGTTAATCTGAACACTATAAGATGAAAAGGTCAAGCCCAACAACTATACATACTGAATAGCTGTTTAACACAGCAAGAGACACTATTATAGGCTGAATACCAAGACTGCAATCTGAAATTCTTAGCCACTGGCAGTTGTGGAAGCGAACTTTTCCAGATTTAATTAAAACTATACATGAAGATACTATGGACAATGAATCATGACAATTACCATGGGCTTTTGCATTTGAGTGACAATGGAACGTTAAGAAAAAGATATTGAATTCAGAAGGTAACACTGTAGAGCAAGTCTTCAGTGAATAAAACTGAATGTCTTTTTGCCATTTGCAGAAGGCCTTTTGCCAGATGGGAATAGATGGTGGTTTAAGTGGCATTTTTTTTTAATGCAAGTTCATGTTTTCCAAATGCTTTTTATGGTATTCAGCGGTGGACATATATATTCTAGAGCTTTTGATAATAATGAAATTTTAGTGCCTATAGAACCACTTTCTTTAGGCCCTTGCAATGAGGAAGGTTACTGACTTACTATTTATAACTTTTATGGAAGTGCTTTTGCAAACAGTATTTCTAAATAACCAACAATAGCTGTCTGGTTACAATTAGTTTTCAGTCTGAAAGTGCAGTAAAGTGTAATTCGCTATAAAAATATACAGTAAGTCCTCACTTAACATCATGGATAGGTTCTTGGAAATTGTGACTTTAAGCAAAACGACGTATAATAAAATCAATTTTTCTCCTCATCAACTTTATAATGAAAAGGTGTTGAACAAAAATGAGGTTATTCGAAGACCTGTTGTACATTGTTTTGCTCCAAGTTATAATTTCCAAGAATCTATTGACGACATTAAGGACTTGCTGTATATGTCCATGAGTTATGTGTGATAGCAAGAACAATTTTAAAAAATTCATTTCCCTGATTAGTTATTCTGTTCGTATTATTTCAATAATTTTAATATATTGAAACTATATAATAGGAACAGTCAGCTGAATCGTCGTTTAACAAAGATAATGATAGAGACATGCCACTATGCCAAGAAAGAAAAATGTGTGTATATTAGTTCTCTAGGGCTGCCATAACAAACTCCCACAAACTTGGTGGATTAAACAAAAGAAATTTAATGTCTCACAGTCTGGAGGTTAGAAATCCAAAATCAAGGTGTTGGCAGAATTGGCTCCTTCTGAGGGCTGTAAGAGAAGGGTCTGTTCCAGTCCTCTCTCCTTGGCTCATAGACGGCAGTCTTCATGTTCACATGGTGTTCTCCCTGTATGTGTCTGACTTCAAATTTTCCCTTTTTAAAAGAATATCAGTCATATTGGATTAGGGCCCATCCTAATGACCTTATTTTAACTTGATTAACTCTAGAAAGATCCTGTTTCCAAACGAAGTCACATTCTGAGGTACTGGGAGTTTGGACAGCAATGTATGAATTTGCAGGCACACAATCCAACCCCAAACAAGGCAGTTTTACCCTTTCATTTTTAATAGTTGCAAGACCTTAATTGAGAATCCAAGGGTTACTTTAAGTAGTTACTATTCTCCTGTCTTAAAAATATGAGAGAACAATAAATAGTATTTGTATCATTCTACTAATTTTCTTTTACTTTATAAAGCCCCTCTCTTACATTCCATTTAGAATATTATGTAATGATCTTCCCTTATATTTTATCTGCTTCATAATTTGTATTTTTTAATGTACTTCAATATTAAGTATGTATCCCAAATATCAGGAAATGTTTAATCTTTAAAATGTAAATAATGGCAATGATGAAAAATCAATGGTTTACTATCTTGGGAAACTTTAGAAATATCTACATGCTAAAGATTTTTTTATATAACCATGAAACTTATTCTTTACACATATGCTCCATGGGAAAGCTGTCTGTTAATAGTAACACAAACTTTTGCTAAAGAAAAAAAAATGTTCAGTGACTCTTGTTAAAATGCAACAAGACAAACTTTACTCAGGACCATTGCAATAGGTGTAGGGACCACTGCAATGAGGTCTTGCAGTGGGGGAGAGATATTGGGATCAACTCCGAAAAGAGCATGGGCAAGTAGAAATGTCTAGCCAAGGAGCAGTGTGGGGGTCAGTGGATGGTATAATGATATACGTGAAGTTTTGAAAGAGTATTTGGTCCATAATAAGAGCTTGTTGTGTGTTAGTTGTTTTACTCCTGAAATGAAACTCAATTTTTCTACTTCTTTAGTCTATAATTCTGCTTCTCCTTTCAATTGCAAAGAGAACACACCAAATTATACCATGGCTGTATGAAGTTAAAGGCCTTGTACATGAATTTAACTTTGGAGATAGCCTTGAGAATATATTTTCTGACAATAACAAAAAAATAGCATAAAATGGAAAGAATTAGATGTCCTTAGGGAAAAGGTTTCTTATACAAGATTTAATTCTTTGAAAGAAAGCATCTATGAGAAAGAAAAGAAATCCTTTTATTACAGCTTAAGTGCCAACAATATGTGGCATGAAACAAGGTCAAGTTTTCTCTTAAAAAACATAGGCAATAAATTCTACAGTTTATTGAAAAGATAAAAACCTTGCCAGAAAGAGATTGTATACCTTTCATATAAGCAACAATTGTTTTATTTTAAGCTTATTCTGTTGTACCTGATATGAATGACAAATAAATGACATCACTGTAAAGACTTTAAAAGCTTTAGAGACATGAGATCAGGGCTGGATAGGCACAGAGAGCTGGATCAAGCTGTCATTGCTCAATGTTTATGGTAGAAATGGTATTCAGGTTTAGACTCAAAGGCTTTATCTGGGAATATAGAGTTAAAATGAAACTAGTCAAGAAAATGATTTCATAATAGTATTAATAATAAATAATTCTATTTATTAATTGAGAGATAAGTCAAATAAAATTTAAAACAAAAGTATCTCCATTCCTATGACAGAGTGTGAGAAAGCAGCTAACTTGTTGGCTTTTCACTTTGGTTCTGCTCTCTCCTCACTTCTCAAATCATGACCCTAGTATACTCTTTGAATACCGAAAATGCAGTCTCACTGTTGTTAACATTGCTGTTTTCATTTTTCAAGCATTTGTCAGTTTGTTGATGAAAACCTTCAGATTTTGTGTTCCTGCTGTATCATAAATACAAATGATGGGCATAGATTTTTCATAGGTAGACCTCACTGAATAAAGTTTTGTTTTGTTTTTTTTTAATTAAGAAAAGGCCTCAGCCCTCACTGATTTATATTTAGGTCAATAGGACACTTGATTGTATGCTGTGTGCTTCAGGAAAATAAGCCTATGGTCAAGATGAAAGTTAAGGCAGTTGCATAAAAGTTAACATGCAGGAACTCAACAAATGTTTTTGAATCTATAAATTACTGAGTGTATATAGTAGATATTGTGTTGCAATATCTGTCACTCTATTGACTGCCATGTTAATTTAAATAAACATATTATCTTAGATGATTTACACTGATTAAAATATGTCAAAAACAAGGATTAGATTTATTTCAATTTATTTTACCACTTACGTGTTAATTGACTACTTCAATCTGAGAACTACATCATTTTCCTACATGTGTAAGCCAGTTTTGATTGCTGAATTTTTCATTATTATATTATTTCTTTATAGTGACCATTGGATTAAAAGTGACCAATTAACAACTTATTTAACTGATATGGATTTTTATAGGCACTCAAATTTGTCCTAACAATCTATGAAAAAGTACATTTTTTCATGCCTGGGGAAAATTACCTTGATGCTCCTGAACACCCAGTGTCACTCAGCTTTCCTAAAGGGACAGATTACCCAGCCAAGTTCACTTGGCTAGCATCCCTGACACGGCTATACATCAGTCCTCCTGCTCTCAAAATTAATGGCTAAGCCCTTTGGTGGTCGGTGTATACACATCAACTTTTACCCACTATATAAGCAGTAAGGGGTGGGCCCTTTATTAAAACACCAAAGTGATACTAGCAAGAGACTGAGGGGCAAATTCTACACAGACAGATAACAAAATGGCTATGGAAGTCACAGTCCATTTTGGCTACTAACATTTAGAAAAAGTAGAATCATTAATCTAAAAAGAAATCAAATTCATAGTCTTTAAGAAAAAGTTTCTAGCAACTCCCATTCCAACATTCTATCAACTCCAACATCCAACATTCCTTAGGATCACTTGACTTTGATCCTAAGGATTTTTCTCTTACTTTCTCTTTCTGACAGAAACCCTTTTAGAAAGGAACTCAATCAGATACTCTTTATGTACAATCATCACTATTTTCTCTAACAGGATATTCTCGTCTCTCAGGGCCTCAGCAACTCTAGTAGGTGTCTCTGTCTCCAGCCTCCTTCATAGGTAAGCACATGGTAATGAATCCCGTAAATTTCTCTTTGCTTCCATTAGAATTGGACTCAAATTTAATAACTCATATTATTGTAACTAGTAGCTTAAGCAATTTTTAAAATATCTTTGGAGTAATTATGCCTCTTTTCCCCCATTACTCTCTTTGATCAGTTGCAAAACAGTATAGGACTTTGCAATTATTACTCATTCCTGCAATAATATTTAAATAATCCACTTTCATGTACAGAGCAAACCAGCCCCTAAACCATAGGATTCTTTCAAATGGACATTAAGATGGACTGAAATCAGAAATGAAGCATATGTTACAAAAAAAAATATTGTCATTGGACTGAATTAAGAAAAACATAAATCATTTTTCATGAGCATAAAATTAAATTATGTCATTGAAAAAAATGTGTATTACGTTTGTTTTTTATATATATGGATGTATGTAATATATGGACATTTCTGGATAGTGTACTATATTATATACAAAGTGGTATGTCTTTTGTTTTCACTCGGTATTATATTGCAAGCACTTCTAGATGTTAGTTACAGCTTCTGTAACTATTTAACAGCAATACATCTTGATGGCTATGAATTCTGGTGACTGGCTGCTGCCAATAGCTCTGTAATTGTCTGGTGGCAGGGCCCAGAAGCTCTTCTCTCTGAACCAACAGTTGCTCCCAGGAACTCTGTAGTTTATTGTAGTAATAGCACTTTTAGGGTCTTGTTTCTTTCTGGTGTCTCTAACCATATGAAGCAGTCCCTGATCCTTTCATTTGCCTGTCCAGTGACACCACTCACTGCACCCTCTCTAGCCTATTGCTTCTAGGGACAAGTATTATGCCATGAATTTCTTTCAAATTCCCCAAGAGTGTACCCCAAAACACTTAGTATAATGCAAAATTATATATTCTTACTCTCTTGACTTCCTTTTACCTTGCATAAACCTAGATCCTTTCTTGTTGATATGATATTAGATCATGGTGAGATTTCCTATCCCCCAAAGTATATGTCTTCCCGAGTCTTTCCTTGTAGAACCAATGATGATCTCATGGAGATTTCTAGATTGGGATTTTACATGGATGTGACAACTTTGCATTTAACTTCTCCTATACTCTCTGCCTACTTCTCAACCTCTTGATGAAGCACTATGTACAAATGGAATTCCAAGTACATCCAAGATTTTCTCATGGTTCCACAAACTAGATATGCAAACTAACGATTATAATTAGCCTGAGTTTACAATGAGCTTTTCTTTCAAAAAATGGTACTCTAGAGGGGTCAACACTTTTATAACAGTCTTACATTCTGTAGCATAGCACTGTTGTGGATCTTTGGAAGTGGTCCTGTACTGAGCAATACAAGGACTTATAAGCTCTCTGTTCTTCACATTTAAGAGAGCAAGTAAATTGAATAAATAAGTGTATGCAAAGGAGAGGCACAAATACACATCAAATTTTGCATGTTAGTGGGGAAAGCTGCCAAGCATTTATGATGCATTTTAATTAGGTAGAATAATGGACATATGAAAAAGCCTAAGCTCAGCAACAGGAAGAATTTTTGTCTATTTAGATCATCTATGTAGTCTGGACACCTGCAAGAGCTCCTAGCACAAAGCAGGCATACCCAAATAATTTGTAAAATGATGAAATATTGATTTAAAGAATTTAGCTTACTAGATTCTTTCAAAAAATATTCATAAGTGTTCTTTTCAACCCCTCTTCCTATCACCTATTATTGTCCTATTACCTGAAATATGATTTAACTTTGCATAAAAGGAAGAAGGAAAAGTTCCCCCTTTTTGTATGGTCAAATAGACCATTAGCCATCTAAAAAAATCTGTAGATTGAGCCATATAGAATATAGCCTTAATCTTTCTGCATGAATTTTCACCTTTGCATGAAACATCTTTGAAAGGAAACACATAAAAACATGGCTAAAGAAATAGTATTCATTTTCCAGAATATTTTTAGCCTCACCATATTGCCATATAAAGTGAAAAATCCATTGCCCCTCCCAGATATGCTGTTCATTATTTCTAATTAGACTTTTATTACAAGTAGATATTCTCAGAAATTGTATTACATTTCATATTAATACTAAAGAAATAATTTATTACATATACAGCACCCCAAACTAGTTATGGCTCCATGCTCTTACTGTTGAATTATTACTCAATACATTAGATTAACTGTTTATACACTTTATATATTGCCTTGTTATTTCTATAAAATATTCACACATACTAGTTTTCTATATAGCAGTCTTGGAAGTAATCACTATTCTGGTGACTTAAGACAAGTGAAAATTTTGATTTAATTATTTTACTATTAGTGACATTTTGTGAAAAAGGGAAAGATTAATTTTTTTCTGAAAGATAGTTTCTTTTACTTATTTATAAGTTCATTATATTTCTATTCACACTGAAAATTATTAGATCAGAGTTTTATTAAAGAGCACAAAAGAAATGCATCACTTTTGAATACCTTAATCAGAGTGGCTCATTGAGATATTTGCCCTCGACAACAACAAACAAATAAAAACAACAAGAAAACTTACAAGCTTTCACTAAGAATAAACAGGTTGTTTACAAAGAGATAAAAACTAACCTCGGATGCAGCTTTTCATTTGCACCACAAGATGCTGTGAAATAATGTAAAATCCACAACTTGCAATGAAAATGGAATTTTGAACCTAGAATTTTGGGTCTATTCAAGCAAGAAGATCTAGTAAAGATATGTTTAATCACACAAAGACACAGACTCCTGCATGCCTCTGATTCTCAATCCACATCTGCTTCATTTTCCTCCCTGAGGAATCGCTTCCTCAGTATGGTTTGTAGTTTATGCTTCCACATAACTTTTACTTGCAACATTCCATGGCTTTTTCAATGATTCTGGTCTTATCTTTTCATTGTTTATAGCTCCAAGTATCAATATCAGCTCAAGAGGTCTCTGTATCTTGGTTCAAATTTCTATAGTGAGAGAAACTATTTGATTCAGCCCGGATCAGGTGCTTATCTTTGATTCCATCAGCTATAGGTTAAGGCATAAGGACATCTATTACCAACATGCCCATCTGAGCTATGGAAAGTAAAAGAGTGGGGTTGCATATTATTTTAGAAGAGGGTGAAGGCAAAGGGGAATTTATTGAATATATCCAACCACTGACAACTTGACATGGCAGCTTGATTAGAAAAGAAAACACAGGCTTTGGCATTAGAGAGGTCTAGGTTTGCTTATTCCTAATATTCCTAATTCCTAATGTTATATCAAAAAAAGAAAAAAAATCTAACTTCAGGCTTTGCTGTGAAGAATTATATGATAAAACATGTGATGTGCCTGGTCCCATATCTAAAATATAATAGTTAATGTTATCTTCCTTTCTATACATCAGTCAGCTAGCTAGTTAATTTAAGCGCCCCCCAAAATAATGCATTCTTGCAAAAATTATTTCACTGATTAAGAAGAACAGGTTTGGGATGGAAGGGAGAGAAAATAATTGAAGTTAAAATTCCTCCTAATTGGCTGTCTACACTACCCCCGAACAGTCCCAATTCACAAAGGATTTTTTATCATTGACCCAGGGGTTCAGCAGCTTATAAAATTGGGGAAGGAGCGAGAGATAGAAAAAAATATATACATATACATATAGATTTATATATCTTTGTTTCATTGTTTTCAAAGCCTACTGTAATCTAGCCCATTTTTGTCAACATTTTTTTTTTCCTGAGAAACAATGTTTCCTCCACCCTATGATTTCCTTAACACACAGCTACATTCCTCCTTATATGCACATGCCCTCTCTCTTCTACAAGTGAGCATAGGCTATTTTTCTTAATTATCCAAATAATACTTGTCCTGTCACCACAAATCAAGTTTAAACTGCCTAATGAAATATTTTGAATGCTAAAGCCTCTACTCACCTCACCTTCCTCCGAACTACTACTGTATTCAATCACCATGTGATTTGCTGCTTTGTTGTCTTCTTTCTCTAGTTACTCTTGATGCATTACTTTTCTCTTCCCAACTATAAGGAACAATACATTGTACCTAAGTTGTATACCACACAGTTCCTAGTTAGATGTAAACTATACCACAGATACTCAACAGATTCCTATTGATGATTTACTCCATAATTTCCTTATTTTTTAGACAAATCTCTCGGTAAATAACACTAGATATGTTCCTGACAGTAATGACGTATAATGCGTTATGCTCAATCCACATTACAATACAAACAAAATATCGGGACATCATTCTTGTAATAGCTATATGACCTGGAAATAAACATAACAATGTTGATTCCCAGTGTGCCATAACTGTAGAAATCTGATTCAGATGAAAATCAGCCCCAAATTGTTCATGTCTTCTTACATGTGATATCCGGCTAAACACTTTGCATGGTTCATTTTAAAAAGGACATAAAAAATTATTCAGAGATAATGATTCATAGAATTTACTTAATTAAAAACTATTTTTCTTGTTGACTTGAAATAGGGGTAACGTGTTAACAAAAGAAATGCCTGTATTAAAGTTGAAACCACAGGAAGTAATTCTTGAATAACATCTTGGTACTCTATAAGTCAGGATAGTAATTGCAAAAATTTGAGAATACTGCAGGCACAATAGTGTAGCATTACTTCAAATGAATTACACTATTTTCCCTTAAGAATTTGTAATAATGTTCAATAATAAATAATAACCTGTAGGGCAAGTATAAATGGAGGTGGAATGTAGAGTAGTATTTTACCAGAAACTCAACTCCACAGGCTAAATTGATCTATGCTGATTGCTTTTGCCTGTACAATTTGTTTCTGCAGATAATAGCATAAACTCCAACCCTACTCCCCAATCTGCCAACCTCAATTGACTTTCCTGTTTACATTGCTTATTATTAGACACTAAAAAGGGAAACTCTTTATTCAGCCAAAAAACACTTCAACCTATACTATGAGCACCTTCTAAAAATAAAGCAACCTATTGAGAAAAATACATTAACATTCCATGTAATTAAAGGAATTGTGACAACAGTTTAATCTTGTAGCACTTAAATCTTTTTGTAACTATATTTATTAGGTGGTGTAACCAACAAAACTGAACATTATAACCTCACCGAAAAGTAAGAATTTTAGTTTTCAAATTATGGTCTAAGATAACATCTTTTTATACTTGACATCTATATCATTAGTAAATAAAGAATTATTTGCATAATTTCATAGCAATATTATATTAAAGGTGGGTCTTTTATGGTTTATTTCAATTCTTATAAGAGCCTCAGAGAAAAATGGGAGAAAATTAGAAGAGTAAGAAAATTAGTCAAAAGTATGTTTGAGTTTTAAAAGTCTATCATTTCTACTAAACTAAACCTCTCATTAACTATTACTCTTGACCAATGCAGAAAAGTTTAACTTAAAAATAGCCATTATTTGCATATAAACATACAATTTTATAACACACTGAATTTTTGTTCTTCTTTGGTGTGCACAAGTTGAAACACTTCTTCACACTACATATGCATTTAATAATTACCAAAGCCCATTTTCCTCCTTTCACTACTTAACCATTAAAGTGATTGTATTCATGGCCTAACCTGCCCACTGAGTATCAGGGAAGAATATCCAAGACAAGAGAAAACTCAAAAACTGAAATTCAGCTATCAATTTTTTTGTAAAGTTATTTTACAGATTAACTTTTTTTCATTTTTAACATTTCTTCTCTACCCATCACTGTCAAATCCCTTCAAATCTCTTGATATATGTAAAATTCAGACACCATCTTATTTTTCATAATCACAGTAAGGCTTAACACATGGATTTTTATTTTAAAAAATCAGTCATTACATTTTGAATGCTGAATGAATGGTTTACAGTTCACAGTGGGGATACTCTCTATTTGCTATATGTGGACAGTAAACTGCTTGCTGTTCTAGAAATCACCCTCAGGTTTTAGTGGTTTAACAGAATGAGCAATGCAATATGTTTGTTACTAGTTGCAGGTGGGGTATAATATTCCAACTTCACACTTGATCAAAGATTCAGGCAGATACAAAATTACACAAGGCTCCATCCCTGCTACAACATTCCTCAATGACTTTTTGCCATTAATAAATAGTCAGATCTCCTTAATGTTTTTCATGGAGTTCTCCATAATTGGGCTTTTGATTACTTTTCTTGGTTCTTATCCTGTGACTCTCCTCATATACTTTGTAGCAGCCACACTGACCTATTTCTATCTTTTGAATGGGCTAAGCTTTCACACACCTTCAGGCTTCTTTTATGTGGATGTACAGGCTTCCCTATGTGTGCTGCTTCTCTCTTGAAACCTCCTTACTGTCATTTCTAGGTGGATGTGTTTGATAAATCTTGTATGTTTCAGCCTAGACGTCACTTCCTGGAATTTCAGAAGACAAGACTATGTGCTCCCCACAACACACTATATTTAGCACCATCATAGCAATTATATTACTATAATACAGTTTGTTCTTTGCTTCCTGGTAACATGCTCAAAGATGTAAAGTATCCAAAGGCATAGATTAAGTCTCATACACTATTTTATCCCAGAACACAGCACATGACTAGCTGACAATAGATGTCAGTGTGGAAATATTGAATAAATGAATGGGGAAAATTATTTTGGACTGTAACCTGACAACTATGTTATTAATTAGAGTTAGTTGTAAAACTAGAAAACATGGAAGAAATAGAACAAAATATACATATTTTAAACTTAATTCTAAATGAAAATGGAATTAAAATATATCATTAATTAAAAAGTCAAAAAGGAAATAAAAAATATAATGGGTTACATTACAACTTAAATCTAATATCCATTTTAAAAGTTACAAGAAAACTAAAAGTATAAAGCAAATGGTGTTTTTATGTAACAAATTTGAAGGACAAGCCATATTTTTAATGTATGTAAAGTTTCTACAAGGCATTAAACACAATTAAACAAATTAGAAAAATGGATATTTCTTTAAAAACAAATATCATTGCAACTTGACAAAACCATTTTTTAAGAGATGAATCCTTTCTGGTAGTAAAAATACAAATTCTAATAATTATATAAGCTTTTGCCTATTAAATTGGCAAAAAATGAGGGGGAGGAAGATAATGGTACCAGGGGTATAGTGAGGCAGCCACCTCACATGCTTTGGGTTGGCTTCTAAATTTATAGCAAAACTTTTCCAGAGAGCAATATGCCCATTTGTATCAAGAGACTTAAAAATATACATATCTTTCTATTCGGAATTGCCAAAAGTAGTAATTCATTCTAAGGAAATAATTGAGTCTGTGTATGTACGTAAATAAGTGAATAATTTCTAAAAGTAGTGTTTATTATAATATAAATTGGAAACAACTAAATTTTCAAACATACGTACGTGATTAAATAAAATGTGCTATATGATAAAAGGAGATTTAGTAATTAAGAAAATATTTAGTGACCTAGAGAATTGTGTTTTCCTTATTTAGATAAGGAAATATGACTTTTTCCCCCTTTGTGGTTTCTGTCTTTGTTTCAGTTGCCCAACTAGCCTGAAAACTCGACTTCCTTGTAAAGTTCTGCCAGCTCTCTAGAGTTGTGCCATAATTCCTGGGCTATATTCAGAGCAAAAGTAGCAGGCAATGAGGAAAGACGGCCTGCTTTTTCTTTCCCCTCCTCCCTAAACTGTTTATATTCCCTATTGAGCTTTGGCCACAGATAAAGAAAAAATCCAAGAATAGACATAGATGATTTTTATGTTTTGATGTGCCACAATCCTTTCCAAAATAATGAAGAAGAGAGCAAACTGCCTGTTTAGCATGTCTGATGGAAGAGGATGAAATGTGGAAAAGGAAAAAAACAAAGGATCATATCCAAAAATGTTATTATCTGTATTTTGAAAGGATTTTCCATAATCAAATCAAATATAAATATTCACTTTTATTTTTTCTATTTGTATAGATAATTAAAAATTAACTATAACTTATGTGAGATTTATTTTGATATATCATGAAAAAATTATCCATTTATTTCTGGGCCAATAAGATTTCCAATACTATTTCTAATCTATTAAATAATCACATTTTTCCATTAACTTGAAATGCCAGATATAACATATACTAAGTAATGCCTAGTACAAAGCATAGTACTAATATCTATATTTCAAATTTCAATTTTATTCTATTGATCTGTCCATCTTTTCATTATTTCCATGTGGTACTCGTTAGTAACTCTTTATGATATGCTTTTCTTTTAATTATTTTAAATCAACATAATTATACAGTTTGATATATTGCAAAAGCTTCATAAACATTAATAACAAATAAGGGTATATGTTTTGCTCATTAGACTATTAAAACAGAGGACTTTCTGAGAAAAGATTTTATATATGTTTTTTTCATCTCCATAATGAGTATATCTCTGATGTTCTCTTTGGTTTATAACAGTCTTTATTTTTAATATGCCCCGTGACTGATATAATATCATTGAGGCCAATAGGAATATTTTCTTGTTCTTTTCGGGCTACAATTTTTATGGAACCCTTCCTGGTAAATTATAATCTCATTTTAAACTTAATAGAGTTTGTTCATTTCAATGCAGGGCCTCTGTGACAGCTGTTCTGAAACCCTAACAAGGGCATACATTCCTTTAGATGCAGCTCCTTTCGAATAACTTCAGTCGCCTGAGGTTGCCGATGCTTTAACGTGTAACTCTTAATCAGGCTGGCCTGAAACTTTTACCATTAAACCAAGCCTGAGGACCTCAGGAAGTCACAGCTAGATGAGCAAATACTGCACAGTAATCTACTTACAGAGACAGCTTCCCAGGACCACCAAGGTTAAGAGTAATTTTTGTGAGAATTCTCGATTTATAAATCAATACCCTTACACCTGTGCCCGACTGGACATCATTCGCCTGCTGCCAACATATCCTTTTGTAGACTGCCTTAAAATATGAACCACACACATTTTATAGTGATAACATGATTATATTTTAATTTTAATATACTGAACTAAAATCCCCAGTCCTGCTTCTTTCTTGAAAACTCTAGTTCACAACTGTGAACTAAATAAAATGTGTGCCTGGTAAACTAGCATAATTGAGTCAATCAGTAACAAGAACAAAAGAATAGATGCAAAAGCATTTAAAATTTTATTTGCACTTATCACTCACAATAACTCTAGCAGGTAAACTCTGTTATCATTCTCCCTTTCCATTTTAGAAATGAGGAAATGGAGTTTTAAGAGGTCAAGTATTTTTCAGCATCACACTGCTAATAAGTAGTAGATCTAGCACTGGAATACTTGTCTCTTTGGCTACAAATACCAAGTACTGTATAAACACTTAACCAAATACTTCAAGAGGGTAGCAGTGAAAGACTCTGTTTTTAAACTGAATTTGATTTAAAGCAACTCAGAAAAATACGTTTTGAAACCTTTTCTTAAACGCATCTTTCTTAATAGCATCAACCAATGCCTTGCAGTTTTAATATTCTTTCCACTATCTAATCTCAATACCTCTTGCTAAATTTTAGCCCTATTCATTTTTAAGGAGTATCAAATAGATGTTTGTCACCCCCAAACATACAATGTCTACAAGTGACTACGGTACAGCATAACCCTACCCCAAGTGAAAAAGTATTGCTAGTCCCCTGGGAAAGTGTGTATTGAAATTAACATTGTCTTTCTTCCTTTTACAAACCACTAATGAACAATGTAGCAGAGAGGTCACATTTTTCAGAATATTTTACCAAATTTATGAAAGTTTGAGGAACAAAACCTTGAGGTCACATACATGAGATGATATTCCAGAGGTCTGGTTGCCCTGGCTTGTAAAGAGATGAGACTAAAAGCATCTTGACCTTCAATTCTTAGAAGATCTACTTTTACTTATTACAAAAGCAGATGATATCTGGAACCAAGGCCATATACTAGAGTGCTTACTATCTGAAATAGAGGAATTATAAAGAAAAAAAGGTAGAAGAAAATACAGAAAAATTAAATTTAAATAAAGCAGTCTAAACTCATTGTCCAATAGTTAATATGTTTGCAATTTTATTGCAAGCAGAAGATATTAGAATATTTGAGTCATGAATAATCACTGCTTTGTTAATATTCATAAAGAGGTATATATCTGCATACATTTGGTCTCACATGTTAAATATTTTGTTATCTTGGGGAAGATGATTGCTTCCCCGATCATGATTGCTTCCTCTTCCTTGTATTCTCAGTAATTCACCTGCAAATACAAATATTTTTTTCTTTTTTAATGTTACCTTTCTCCATGCCATTTTTGTCTATTCTCAACACTGCCCTAATTATGTCATATGTTATTTCATTTATGATATATCGCCATGACATTCAAAGCTGCTTTAGTCAAATCTTCTCTGATCTTTGGCTCCTAAAGCCAATCTGAATCTTCCTAGAACCACACCAGCTGTGGGTTTTCCCACCTTTGATCAGTAATTAAATAAATGAGCAGATATTCTTTCCTCTGTGTACTGTGACAGAAAAAAAAAGTTAATGATTGTCTCTTCTGGAAACAAGCTGCAAAAACCACAAAGTATGTTGGGTTACATCCTCTTATTGGCCATTTCACTTTTGCTAAAATAAATTTGAAAAAAATAATCTAACCTTTCTTTGACATTGGGTTGATAAACTCACCCAGAAGTCAGGTAATTAAAGATTGGATGTTAGTATGATGGAAACTTCCTATATTTAAATGGTTTGCTCAAATAAAGACTAGCATTAAAGATCCTACCAGGAGAGTTGACCCTGTCTGTCCTTTCAAAATCTCAGATCTCTTCCTGTTCCCTTTTTAGAGGACTTGAATAAAAACATGCAGAACACTTAAAAATATACACTCAGCTGGAGAGAGAAGATAGAGGAAACAAGAGAATTTTTCCTTGCCTGCTGCAAGGAGAGGGAAATACCTACCTTTTACATGTAAATCGCTGAAACTAATTACATTAAAGGCATATCCAGTAATATAATTTAATATTTTTCCAGGATACTTACAAGTAATTTTAATATATACCTTTTAACTTATACCTCATGTTTCATTATATGTAATTATTCTGCTTGCTTATTATACCCTTTAAATTACAATGATTAATCATATACATTGCATAATTAAATTGTGAAAAATGATTAATCATCATTGTATTATTGTTTAATTATACTACATATTTCATTTTAACTAGAAAACCTAGAGTGCTTTAACTCATGGGCTAACCACATTGTTATATGGGTAATTAGCCTGGATTTCATTACAGGTAAGGAAAATAAGGTCCAGGTTAAGTGACTTATCCAAGGTGAAACAAGAATATTCCTTGTTTTTGGACTGAACCAAAAATAGCTTAGAATTCAGGGCTTTCAGCCATATTTTATAAAACTGAAACAAAGGAAAACAGCAAGTTTTCCCCTCTAATTAGTAATATGCTAACTCAGATAATATATGCTTTTATTGTTCTAGAATCATATGGTTCTTATAGAAGTTGCAGAAAATATGGCCAATAGAATACCTCCGATAACAACCTAATGACATTGAACCTGGTCAGGTGCAGCTATCACAGCCCGGCTTCTGACTTCATGCATTTCAAAGCATCCTGGAATTACTCCTGGATGTCTTACTTCATAAACGTCCTCCAGACAGATATTGACTCCATATGACAGTGTCAGAGACTTACGATCAAGGACAGAAATTCTCCATTTTTTCTCTTCTATTATAATACCCATGCACATTATAAAATGAAGAGGGAAAAAAAAAGAGAAAGAACTATGGGAACTACTTTAAATCACAAAGCAGCTTTTTCTGCTCCCTAAGGAAGTGGTTAAAATACCCTCTGGAGTAGATTGCATCTGTTTAGTTACATTCATTGATGGCTCTTTTAATTATTGTAAATATTAAACCTCAAGACTTAAGCCAAGAAAACTAAGGAGAGAAATGAATGAGTGAACAACAGCAACAAAAATTGGTCTCTGTTTCATTCTATTGTAGGAAGTAATATTCATAACTCCTGAGAGATAGTCTTATTGCTTAAGATTAGATCATATTACTGTGTGACCCAGTTTAATTTGGGGAATAGTAGAGCAATTGGTATGAGATATTTGGTTGAAGAAGTTTGTAGAGACCCCTCCAGGTTCTGCTGATTACAGGCAGAGCACCTAGATTAATTAGCCGCCAAACCTCTATAAAATGAGTGGAAAACAATCCTAAAGTAGACCAGAAAGCTGTTAAAAATGGGAAATATATGCTAAGCAGAAAAAAAAAATGTTGGCCACAGACTCTAATTAACATACTAGGATTTTTTTCAAATGCTTTGGAATATGGAAAAGATTAATATTATTTCAAAAAAAATTTTACACTCATATGTTTGTGTCTCTCTGTGTGTGTGTATCTCATAATCTACAAACTGACAAGATACAACTCAATTATTCCTCAGAGCACCTCTTTCTGAGCAAAGAAACATGAGGAAAGCCAGCTAATATATTTTTATTTGAAAAGAAGATATAAAAACCTCTGATCATACATAGGGTATACTAATGTTCTTGTAACTATATTTCTAGTAAGAGCTTCAAATACATTTTCTAAACTGAAAATTATTTTAAATGACATAAATATTATACAGTCTTCTTGCGTGCTCTAACAATTTGTCCCCTTTAGAGTTCTTGACTGTGTACAACATACCCTAGAAATAATCTGTCTGTTTGATGCTTCTGGATCCAGCGTATAACTGCAGATACCATGGTTACAATGCCAAGTGTTAGGCATGAAATTGCAGGCTTTCAAATGCAGCAAAATTGATATACGGTTTCTTAGGACACTCAGCTGCATCTGCACCTGATCACATATTTGTTTATGAAGAAATGGTTGTCCATATGAGAAGGTGATGTAGATCATTAATTATAGATGGAAGCGACGAGATAAGGAAAAGATGATTATTTATATAACCCATTTCCTTCCCAGAATGCTGTACAGTGCAAGAGCTAATAAAACTGCTCTAATAACTTTGAACCCAAGAAGTAATTTACATTTTATTAGGTGGAAGATATTTGAAATTGTTTGTTGCAGAAGATTAAAAAGAAGGGAAATAAAGAGAAAGAAAGAGACTGAAGCTTGAATCAGAAATGAGACTCATGATTTTCCTTTTGATCCACAGAATAGCAACTGCCTGTACTACATTATAACTTCATATGATTTCCCATCAGGTTGTCTGAAAATTGACTCTTTAAATGTGATGATGCTGAAAAATGGTGTCTAAGAAAAGAAAGCTTTCTTTTTTATTTTTTGTTAACATTACTGTTTCCTGCAGCATTTTACTAATGAGATACACAATAAAATTATATCACTCATGCATTATTTAACATCACACCCCCTGGATTTCCATCTCCTGATTTTAGATGACTCACGTGCCTGAAAAGAGAACAGCCCCAGGCACTTTAGATTTTGAATATAAATCACCTATATAGTTTAAGAATATTATTTTAAATAAAATACCCAATTCTCTAGCCCTAGTATATGTGAACAAGAATATGTACTTTTGCATAACTATAACTTCATTTACATTTTGCAATATATCATTTGTTCATTGAACTAATTTTTATTGAGTGCCCACTGGTACAAGGTGCCATATAAGGATGTATGATATTGTTTAGTTTAATTAAGAAATCATTTCTCTTAGCATATTCCACTCCTCCCATACATATACTTGACAGAAACATTTTGCTACCTTGTTGGCATAAATTAAAATATTTACTGAGATAAGATATCCATTCCACATTCAGAATGACCCAGGACTTTAATATTTGAGTTGCAGAGGGAAATATACGTTTCCATGTCCAAACCACATAATTACATAGGCAGATTTATACTGGTTGTACTGGCTCAGGGAGATGCTGTTTTTAGCATCTCTTTTCAAATTCATGTTTAATGATGGCAAAATTGGTAGCGGTGGGAGTGTTTACACCACAGAAATTGGTCCGTGCAGTAAACTAATGGGTTTTGTTTTCTTTTGCCTTTTTCAATGAGCCTGTTGGTAAACATTTACCAGTACACTGCTGCTTTTATGCAATGTTGTTTACAGAATTATGCACATAAACAAAATTTGGCCTTGAAAGACCAACAATTTATTTGAAAAATTTATAATGTATAAATATATGTATTAATGCTCACAAAGGATACAATAACTGGTATTTACTTAAAATAATCTAACCCTCCTAAAAATTAGTTGGTGGAGGAATAGGGTGCAAATAAAATAAAAATGATAAAATACTAATCTTTTATAGTTGAGTGATTGTTATATAGGTTCATTTTGCATTTTTATATTTGCAAAACTTTCCATAAAAAGACATTAAAAAATAACAAAAAGCAAAATGTATATGTATATTTTCACTTACATATATTTATATGTATTATGTACATATTCCCTTACATATATTTTTATATATTTTGTGTATATATGTACTCTTGATCTTATATGTATGTATTCCCAGATGAGTACCATATTCTTAAAAATAAAGATCATATGTATGTACAAAGAATGTGCTATATAGTTATTCACTTATTTTCTTTTTATTTAATTTCAATAGATATAGGGGGTACAAGTGGTTTTTTTGTTACATGGATGAATTTTATAATATAATGCTGAAACCAGGGAATTTAGTGTATTGGTCATGAGAATAGCATACATTGTATCCGATGGTAATCTTTTACCCCTCGCCCTCTATACACCATCCCCCTTCTTAGTTTCCAATGTCCATTATACCACTTTATGACCATATATACATCATTTAGCTCCCACTTACAAGTGGAGACTATGTTGTATTTGTTTTTTTCATTCCTGAGATACTTCACTTAGGATAATGGTCCCCAGTTCCACCCAAGATCCTGCAAAAGGCATTATTTCATTCCTTTTTATGGATGAGTAGCACAGCATGGTATTCACTTTCTTAGTATGTCTTTGTATCAGGAAGTTATGGTTTATAGTTTAATTATGAAAAGAAAATCTTTCATTAATTCCAAATGTTTTCTTAACTGTAATTCAAACTGCATCTGGGGCATGAGAAAATATCAGACCAAATTCTCTTCTTAAATACATTTAAACAAAATCACCAAAGGATATAATTTGATATACCTTCAGTAGAGGTATTGAGGGGTTATATAGTTTAAAACATTGTAAGCTTGAGGAAGTTCTTTGTATGCTACTGAATCCAACCATTTTATTTGGTGAATAATAATAATAATAATAAACTCAATAGAACAAGGAACTTCTTCAAAACTTTTGAGTAGCTGAGTTCTTGCTACTCAAAAGTGTGGACCAGCATCAACATCACATAGGAACTTGTAGGAGACTCTGAATCTAAACCCTTAATTAACCCAGATGTACCGAAACAGAATCTGTAGTTTAACAAAGCCCCTGGATCATAAATATGCACATTAAAAATTGAAAAGCACTGAACTAGGCAGTACCAAATTTGGTACCCTCAACTCTGATTCCCCCTACCTCCTTACACCCCAATCCCTAGCAAGCAAATGAACTTCCTTTTGCTAATCACAACAACTGGAAGATAGCCACTCCTCATTCTAGTTGTATTTTTCCTAGCCCAGGTAACATTTGTGCATGCACGTGCACATACTGCCGAGGCATCAAGACTTCTGCCAGGTTTTACCTCCTTCCTTTAATCCTGAATTGGTCATTTCATAAAAGGACAGTGTTTATATTCTGCAATTCTGTAAAAGTTATCAGACACAAAAAGGATCAGCAATAGGGACAACCATGACCTGTGATGCTGCTGCTGAGGGTAATAAAGATGTTCATATTCTGCATTACAGAAAGGGAGTCATGAAATTCATGAAGATTAATACAGTAATGAGTTTCAGAAGAACTGAAATGCTGTGCTAATGGCCATAGACAGCTCTTAAATGAGTGTCTAACCTTTTAACCTTAAATGAGTGCATAACCTTTCCTCTGACCTCAGTAGCACTTCCTTTATTTGAAGAAAAAGCGCATGTGGAATGCATAGGGTATCAAGAACAGCAGGGCTTTTCCAGCAGAGAGCCTCTGAGGTAATGCAGATGGGAGGAAGCTGCCAAGGGTTAAACCAATTACCCTACACTAAACTTAATTGACGAATAATTTATGGAAGCCAAGAAATGTTAATTGAACAATGAATCACTTAGACTGAAGGATAAAATATATGTGGATTGATCACTGGAAAGCAAACAAAAGATTGAAAAGAGCTTAGGAGGACTTGAGTACCTTGAAACTTAAAGCCACTAAATAAAGAACTTCCTGACATTAGGCCTGTCAAACATCAGAGGAAGAAACTGAAAAAGGCTGTCAAATCCCAGTGCATGGCCTGGGTAGCAAATAGGATGTTTGTTTGTATTCAGTTCATTCATGGACACAGGGGAGAATTCTAATACATTTTTTAACAATATTTTAATTTAAATATTGCTCTTGACCTTAGGCATGCTACCCCAAGAAATTAAGACAGCTGCCATTTCAATGGTTGGAACACACAGATGTAGTGGGCATTAGTTAATTTCCTACAATGCTTAAGAAGCTTTTCTATTCCCAAACAGAAGAGAATATACTATGCACTCTCATTTGAAAAGAAATAAAAAATGAGAAAAGGAAATCTAGGTAAAGCAAAATTTAAACAAAAGCCAACATCACACAGTAAATTTAATTTGTGTCTGTTTAAGTTGGAAAAGGTTAAACGTAGTCCTAATTTTTTTATTTTTTTTTATTTAAATAAATTTAGGGGGTACAAGTATTTTTTGTTACATGGTTGAATTGTATAATGCTGAAGTTAGGGCTTTTAGTGTATTAATAGTGATTTTCTTAAATGCTCAGACTATTGTCTTCACTCTGTTTTTTAGTAAGTTTGACATCAGTTTAGTGATTGGCCTTACTCTGAGATGTGATGACCTGATTTTTCATGGAAAACTGCTTTGAATTTTCTTAAGGTAATAGCCATTCTAGCGTAAACATACACTGTAATTTGTTTTTGGTTTTTGTTTTGCTAGGAGAGGATGTGCATGCTTTCAGAAAGCATTTTTTTCCTTCCACTGCTTGTTTTTCCTAAGAGATCAGACTGTCAGTGTTCTTTTATAGATTACTTTATGCTTTGTGATTTTTCGATGATTGACTTCTTGCACTTAAGCTAAAGGAATTTACTGATATTAACTGTGGTTGTTTCATTCCTATGAAAGCTGACGCTTGAACTAGGCAAATCTCACAATGATAACAGTGCTTCATATTCCGTACTTCATCTGTATATGCACAGGATTTTACAGCAAAGTGTTTGGAAAGCAGTTTATGGAAGTAAAATAGACACATATTTGTTAACATCATTCTTCAGCTCACTGCTTGTTTGTGTTAAGAATATACTTGTTGACCCCTAAGAAGGATAAATAAACTAATTTCCTTTGGGCCACAATTGCCTTGTATACAACATGAATGATTTAAACTGGATGAGAAAATAACTTAATAAATGTGAAAACTTTTTTAATATAGAAAGTGTCCATAAATATGTATTAGCCAGCCTCCATTTCTTTCTCCTGGTATGCACATCCTTGAATGGTATCCTCCCATATTAAAGAGGGCTGGCCTGTTTAACCTACAGGGTATTGTGAACTGCTGGTATGGGACTTTTAAGGTTAGACCACCAAAGACATCACAGATTATGCCTTGATCTCTTTGGGATCATTTACTCCAGGGGAAGTCAGCGTCTATGACATGAGCACACATAAGTAGTCCTATGGAGAGATCCAGGCATCTTTCTTGTAATGATTGTAACCTTGTAAGAAACACTGAGCCAGAAGCACCAACCTAAGCCAAGTCCAAATTCAAGACCCACAGAAACTGGGGCTAAGATAATAAATCTTGATTGTTGGGTTAAGCCAGTAAGTGTTGGAGGAATAGTTATGTTACAATAGTTAACAAATAGAAAATGGTGGCTCATTCATGCATTCATCCAATGTTTGTGGGAGCGTCTTGTACCAATCACTGAACTGAAAGATTGAAGACAAAGATAAAGAAACATGAAATTCACTAAGAAAGGGGGGAAAAGTGTAAAAATAAAACTAAAATACGTTTTTCTTGTCTTAATATATATAATGACTTTGATTGTAAAAGCCTCATTGCTATAATTCTTTAATCTTTGACTAAGTAACATTTACGAAATCCTTAGGCAAACACAAAGTAGAAGGAAAGAAATTTCTCTCAGTAATCTGGATAAATGCATTGTTATTATAACTTCATCTTTGATGACATATTGAGGCAAATTAATTTGCTCAAAACCATATCTTATGAACCAGAGTCAAATGTCCGATTCTTGGCCCAGAGGACTTTTTATTTCACAGCCAAAACAAAAGCTACTTAACCTTGGCTTACCTCTTTACCTGGAGAAGACCAAACTGCAATGAGATATCACTTATCTCCGGTAAGAATGGCCTTTATCAAAAA
>VBSM01001124.1:29136640-29279450 GCA_008086735.1 Cheirogaleus medius | reverse complement strand
AAAAAAAAAAAACCAGAGAGCAAACAGACTCATTATTAAATATATGTTTTACTAAATGTTGAAACTATAGTGAGTTAAAACAGTTACATAAACATCTCTGAGTTTAAAGAATTATAAAGGGTTGTGATCAAAGAAACCTTGTTGGTAATTGGTCTTAATGACGCATTTTACAGATAAAGAAAGCAAAAGTTACAGAAAAAGTAGCTTACCCTCAGGCACAAAGTTAGTTTATTCAAGAAGTAGGAATAGAACATAGAGTTTCAAAGCAGATCATTTTCCAAACTACTGTAACTGGCATCTTTAGCAGGTTAAGAATCACAACAGAAATGTGGCTAGCCTCACTATTACGTAAATTATAATTCACATTGATTCCACACACCTCCTGTTGTTCCCTTAGTAGCAGTGTCAAATGTCTATTTGATACACAATATACCAAACAGTAAAATAATTTATTTTTTATCACAGAAGAAAAGATAATCTTGTGAATTTGAAAATGTCACTTTGGAAAGCTTCAAAACCACACATAACAGAACATAAAGACTAGAGATCTTGCCACAGACAAAAAAAGTCCTAACGTACAACTTTGTAAACAGCAATAGTTTCCATATTTGGAGTCAAAAAACAAGATCTGTAACAGCTCCTAAAAAAGAGGTCATAGAACTGTGTGTGCTCTGATACTCAAAACTTTTTCACAGGAAGAAACCGACAGAGTCTGACAACAGCATCTGTCATAGTTTTTTACTATTTAATACTACTGGGAAGGTAAGAACTAAAAGCCTGGGGTAGCCAAGTTTCAAATACTTGTTTATAATAAAACTTAGGTTATAGCATAGTGTCAAAATAGATTTCATAATGTTCATGGTGGTTTTAGTAAGTAGTTTTTATAATTTCTTAGGTTTAAAATTAATATTCAGTATGTTAAAGAAACAAATTTGAAAACATTGCTTTCTTCATAATTTCATGTACAAATAGTGTTATTCCACTTCTTAATCTAATAAAAAAAGACAATAATATTCACTTTTCTTTGATGAATTCAAAATAAACAGATTAAACCACCTTCAGAAAAGTTTTACCTACAACCCAGTTATAATTTACATTTAAATCTACTTAAAATTTTATAATTCTACTTTCTTTTTATACTCTTTTAATGCATGATATAACAAGCAAAATCTCCCAAGTGCTTAAAAATAACTTTTGAGAATCTAGTAAATTAAACTTACAAATATAGTTACTTAAATTCTTTTGATTATCACAATATAGTTTAGGGTGTTGGTCAAATTTGTGTACGTTTTCATCTTGAAATCACAAGTCTAAAATGAACTGTGCATTTTAAATTGTAAATTTTAATTTAATATAATCTCAGATAATCTAATAGGTAAAATTCTCTTAAACCTTACATACATTTAAAACGCTGATTACATGTATCACGCCAAAGTAGGAATACTTTAGGTTTGATTTATGTTGTAATTTCTATTTTAAATTCTTTTCTAGACTTTCCATCCATTTTGGAAAGATAGTTACTCAATAAGTAAACATTTTAATCATCTCAGATGTGTTTATTGCAATCTCAGTAAATTGGGGTTACTTAGCCAAGAAAAGTGGTCAGGATGATGAGGGAAAGGCTCCACATATCTAGAGTGATTTCTTCTCCACCAAAGAAGAAAACACTGGACCCTTTCTCCCACTCACTTTGTCAATAGAGGATTGAAAGTCCATACTTTTCAGAGCGAATGTTAACTTTCACAAATTATGAGCTACACTTTCACAATTCAATATTTGAATTCACTAGGTGAATATATGCTCTTAAAATTGGTGATAACTCTTTTTACTGACTTTCTGGGTTTATTTTCTCACATATCTTCATTTTTCAAAATCATAATTCTTTAAAGCTATCTTAAAGACATTCAACTATATTTTCCAGGTGTCTCATAACTTTGGTGATGCACAACTCAGGAGTCATCAAATAAAATGGGGAAAAGAGGTTTGTAAAATAATCAATATAGAAGTACAGAAAACAATCACACAACACAACAGTAGGACTGTTAGTCAAATTGATCCTAACCTCCCAGAACGGTAGAGTAGAGTTGGCTGCCCACGGATACTTATAAGACACCGTGCCATAATTATATCAATCAGAGTGATGACATATTGCTTCATTTATTCTTTACACCATTCCTTTTGACCGGATAGAATATATTTTCTTATTTAAATTGTTTATAATCATTATAAACCAAGGTATCATTAAAGTTAGTGAATGCAATCTTAAAAGGAATGTTAATGGCATCGAATACTGTCTCAGTGATCAGAAGATAAAAATGGTAATTAAATTATATACATAACCCAAAAGTTACATTTTTGGTGTCATTTCAATGGTCAAGGAATCATTTCTTAAGATAGACAGTCCTGCAGAACACGCTGTTCTGAGAAATAAGCCACATTAACTACCAATAAAGTGCTCGGCAGAGATATGTGCTTCCCTCTTGTATTGGTTTTTAGGGTTGTTGTAACAAAGTATCACAAACTGAGTAGCTTTCACAACAGAAATTTATTGTTCCACAGTTCTGGAAGCTAGAAGTCTGATATCAAAGGGCCATTCCCCCTTTGACGGTGTTAGGGAAGGATCCATTCCCAGCCTCCCTCCTAGCTTCAGATATTAACAGTTCCTTGGCTTGTGGCAGCATAACTCCAAACTTCACATGGCATTTTTCCCGTGTGGGTGTCTGCCTGTGTGTCCAAATTTCCCCTTTCTCAAAGAGCACCAGTCATACTGGAGTAGGGCCCACTCTAATGCTCTCATCCTAGTTAATGACGTCTAAAATAACCCTATATCAAAGAAGGCCATATTCTGAGTTACTAAGAGTTAGGACTTCAACATTTGAATTTGGAGGGAACACATTTCAATCCACAGCATCAAGATGAGAAGGACCTCAGATCTATTTGTGACATAATAGGAACAAGTGAGTAAGCAGGCATCATCACTTTGGGAGTAGAGTCATATGAGACCTGAAATGAACATTTCTCCTGGAGGTGAAAAATCTGAAGCATGGGTGCTAGGGATTCTCTCTAGTGAAGAGTCACTGACTTGGACCTGGGATGATTTTTAAGAAAGCACTAATTCAAAATATTCTATCTACAAATGAAGAGAAAGTTTTCAATAGCTTTCATTTTCACAAAGAATTTAAGGGGATAGAAAATTCTGCTGAGTATAACCTTGATACCTCTAATTCTCACCTCTATCTGATCACAGCATATGATCCTTGAGAGAAAAAAGCTTATCTACCTTTTTTGCTTATATATTTCTAGAAGGTAAATGTGGTCACACTAAGAAAAAGAACTATAATTACCTACCATTTGATCTAACAGAATCAAATCATCAAATAATAGATCCCTCTGATCTCCAGAGGTTGGAGGTGTTAAAAGGCTAAGCACCATGATTTGGCAAAAGCTGAGTTGTAGCATTACATTTTTACCTAATTTTTATTCTATGATCTGTTTTATCCTGCTATATCAAGAAAGCTGAAAGATATAATGCACTCTGATCCAAGAGAGTCAGAGCACTGATTCCACCCTCAACTTGCCTACTAGAGATCCCTATGTGTTTCTCAAATAGGTTCTGCGCTTCCTTATCATTGCTTAAGCCAAAATCTTTAGCCTTGCCTCACTCAGACAGTGAATATATTACTCTAGAAGTTTCCATCATGTCAATAATAGATAATTTATTCGGAGAACACACGGATGAACCAGAGTAAATTAAAATCGTTATAACGTTAGACTCCCCTCCCGAGAAGTAAAATTTCTAGTGTCTCATGTATTGGGAGGGCAAAGTCTTAAAAGCTGACCTGGGAGTCTTTGATTTCCCTCAGTGTTTCTCAATTTCTCACCGAATTTACTGGCAATGCGTTAGGAAGTACAATGCCCACTCCAAACCAAAGCGCTGCGCAAGGGGTGGTTGGCACAAGGTGCTCTGATGCATTGAACAATGCAACAGCCTTGTCCTCAAAAGGGGACAGTGAAGCCCCTTAAGAAGCAGGTATAGGCTCTTCCAACACCACAAGAAACTTCTGACCAAGAACTGAGAATCTGATCAAACTCATTCCAAATTCATTCCAACCCCTTATTAACTCATTTTTATGACCTTACTTTACTGTGGGACATGGACTGCTTTTATATTTCAGTTGGCTTTCCAGTCTTCCGTTTGGAGATGTCTACTTTCTCAAACCTTAGCTTGTAGATGTGTAAAGACGCGCTTTACCAACCAGCTGAGATTTCTGGGAAAGGCCAGGGGCTTCTCACCTGTACGTACTGTAAATCCTCTAGGAGGTAGTGCCCAGCATCCTGGATTTGGGACTGGTGCTCTGCTGCCCCCTACTGGCCCTATCTCATACTTTACATTGAAAAACAACTGTCAAAAGGCAAGCCCTGTTCTTAACCTCTTTCAAGAAGCCAATCAAAGATCTATAAAGTTGACTAATAAAGAGAAAAGGCCAAATATGTATTAAGAACTTAATTTTCCAGGCACTATACTCAGCCTTTTTGTACATATTCATGATTTAATCTTCTTGACGTCTCTGTGAAATAATTGTTGTTATAGCTCACTAGATAGATTGTCTTAATGGAGAACTGAAGAGACTAAACATTATGCCCAAGAAATTAAACGTATGTCATGTCCAGGATATTACTTTTTTTGTAATTGTTTCTGTCTGCTTTGTTCTGAATCAGGGAATGGGTTCAGTAACTCCCTTGGCTCAGTGTAAATTCTCAGATTGCCCAAAGTATCATTTTTATCATTTTCAGTAATAGCGTTTAAATTCAACTACCTATGCATCTGAGCTACAGTTCAAATTATGTTTTCTATACTGTTCTTAGAACATAGAGAAATGCTACAAAATAAAATAAGCATGAGGTTCAAAGTCAAAAAGCCTAGAAATGAGTTTCAGGGCTGCTCCAATGCCATGCAATCTTAAGCAAGTCATTTAATTAGACCAAGTCATAGATTCTTCAAGTGCAGAAGGCAGAATGAACGTTGCTCTTTCTATCCTAGCAAAGCATTGTGCAAATCACAGTATGAGATGCTTGTTAAATGCTGTGAACTTAGTTCATGCTATACAGAACTACCTGGAATTCTAGATTCCCCAGTATACCTATGCTTTGTGACTCTAATAAGAATCATAGATTATACAAGAAAGAAAGAAAACTGACATTTTTATATTGAACAACAGTATGTTTGTATTACAAAAATTAAAATAGCAATGATATTATCTTCATCAATGTGTAAGGGAAGATGTAAATAACATGAAGGAAAATAATTCTTGAATGTAAGAGCTTACTCAAATGGGTAGACATGAACCTAGATGCTTTTAATTTTATTATTTTAATTCAAATGTAACCTAACTTTCCTAACCAAACAAGTTGTTATATAAGACCATTACTACTACCATTATTACCATTGCCATTATTATAAGATAGAAAAGGGAAAAAATTATGCTAAATTTGCCTCTATGTGTATAATTATCACATAGGATGTTTACAAACTTCTTACATAGTGGTCATTGCAAGGGCTATGTTATATGCAGGCAACTTTTTTCTGGGAAATATTATCATTGAATGATGTCAATTTTCTTCTCTCATTTATGGTATTCCCATGAAAATTAGTTCCCCTGTGGTCAGTGTTTTTCCCTTACAGAAATTTTAAGACATAAAATAAGTAAGAAAAATAAGTAGTAGTATTTCAAAAATAGTAGCCATGTAAATGAACCCTTATTACTACAGAACAATTTAATCTATATTATCTAGTGTTATTTTCAAAAGCCTCCAAATCTTTTTTCTGCCTCTCATCTTATTTCTTTCAACCTATTGCTTCCACATGTTTTCTGGTGAAGAAAGTACAATAATTCACATTGTAGGTGAAGAAAATTACTATAAGCTAGAACTCCTTAATAATAATAGTTTATTGGTTAAAAAAAAAGAAAGAAAGCTTTTACTTTAAATACACTGAAATAGATGAAATATTTAGTGAAAATATAGTTACTATGGTATTTAATAGAGAAAAAATCAAAATGTCTAATTGATGAGATATAACATTAAGTCAATACACTAAATTGTATACTTTTTGATAAAACAAAGATATTAGAAGTAAATGAAATAGATAGGCAGAAGAAAGTGTTCTGAATCATTGAAGAAACATGTTCTAGACTGGTTTTAATAAGTAGTGAATGCTATTAATATTTTCAAGTTTTAAAATTTTTAACATATAGTCTTTAATTTAGGTAACAGAAATATATTTATGTTTGGCATAATTTCCTCCTCTCTCTTTTTCAGACAAACTGAAGATATTTTCTTTTTCAATTATTATCACCAGGTCTTCAGTATAGACATCAATTTTTTCTGAAATTTAATATATTCATCTTTGTGTATGGATGGATATAGGAGTTTATAATTCTTCCATTTCTGATGCTCTTTGAGCAAATTTAATTTTTTAAAAATTAAAGGAATTTAAATTATGTACAAAGAGTAATTCTTAAAAGGAGCATTGGGCTCTATACTTTTAAGACATAGAAAGAAATTTAAATTCATAGATATCACTGAAGAGAAAGTATAGAATAAAAAACTGAGTTAAATAGAAGTCAGTGTGTGTGTGTGTGTGTGTGTGTGTGTGTGTATGAAAAGGAGAGATGAGTTGGGACTCCTTGGAACATAGATTTGACGAAACAAGGTAACTCAGTCAATTAGGACTGAGATGCCCAATAAGAAACCCTGACACTTATTGTTACTATGAGCAAAGATGCTAAGGAATCAAGAAGCTAAGTAATAAAGAACCGAATTTTAGGAAAACACTCAGTCACCAGTGAGCTCAAGTCTGAAAGGTCGATTGAGTCACTGGCAAAGAGAAAAGCCTGACAAGCAGCAAAACAGAATATGAGAATCAGCTGGACAAGAGCATCCATATGATCCTGCTACCAAGAGTCTTTTAAAGCTTGGGGTAAAATGGACTCATGAACCAGGATTAGGATGATTGTGAAAGAATGTCAGAGATGGGAGAAAAGGAGAGACCTGAAAAGAAAGACAGACAGACTGAACTTCACTGAACCTACAATGACAGTGGTTGGATATTATGCTTTCCCTTGAATTGTTACACTCTAAGTATTTCACTTTAAACTCTCTTAATTTTTGCACCTGATCATTAAAAAGAGCTTTAATAACATCAAAATCAAGTATAAAATAGGTGATTCATTATTCTAAAATAATAATTAATTGTTCTATTGTATTTTGCAATAAGCAAAGTTATTAGACAAGTACTGTTAGACTATGGCACTAACAATTGTCACAGGTAGGAAACAGAACTAAAATGTTTGCTATTTAGCACAGAACTTGCATTTAATTGAGTCTAGTAGTGTTATGAAGCAGAAGCTCCTTTTTTAAATCAGATCCCTTTATTCATATCTCCCAGATGAAATTTCCTAGAATGTCATATATATACATATCTCTGCAGATGCAATGACCATGATGAACACAATGAGAGAATAAAATTCACGTATTTAAGCACATGACCCTTTAGGAAAAGAAAAAACCAGAAAATATGTTGAGACATTCCTCTCTAGTTTTATATTTTGCCCACACAGACATTAGTTCAAACTTTTATCAAGAAGGTCATAATCTTTTCTTTTGTCACAAAGAAAGCAACAAAACGAATAAGACTAAAGTAGTGTATTACCACTTCCCTGAGCTAGATAGGGTCAATCAGTGTCAAAAGTGACAAGAGACAGCACCGCAGCAATATAGCTTATCAGAGCTAATCTTTGGGGCTCTCAAATGAGAAAGTCTTGTGAGAGTAATGAAAAAGAGCATGAGAGACAGAGTGACAACAAGGTGGGGAAATTGTAGTATTGATTTGAACTTTTTAAAGTAAACAATGTCTGTGATATGAGGTTTAGCCAACACAGGGCCAATTAGTCTAACTATTCATGCTTATTCTCTGCTGATATTAATTATCTAAATATCTAATTTAATTTTCTTTAGCACTCACAATGTAAATACTCATTGACACAGCTGTGCCACTAACCAGGAGTAAAATAGGGTGGAAAGACTCGTTAGTATTGATATTTCAAGTACAAAGAAAAACAATGCCAAGATGTCCTGCTTCCCCAAGAAAGGTTACATAGAAAGGATTATGTAATCTGACATATGGACCTATAAAGCAAAACAAAAAATTCAAAATTAGACCTAGGAATATATAAAATTTTGGACAAATACATTTTTCTATTACATAGGGTGAATTATTCAATAAAAGACACAACTTTGAATCCCCACATAAAACTAACACAAAAATAAATTTCAGCTGAATTAACAATGTTGATGCAAACTTGAAAATAGTAAAAAAGAGAAAAGGAAATAGGATAATTAGAGGAGAATCTTTTCAACAAGAAGAAAATATATCAAAAGAGAGAAAGAGAGCCAGAAAAATGATTATTTGTGTGTGTGTGTGTGTACACATATATATATTAGATAATCTAAAATACTAAATAGAAATGGGGTCAGGATGGAGAACTAGAAGCAGCCTGCACACACTGCTCTCATGGAGAGGACTGAAGGTGGCAAATGGATATTCACCTTTGGGTCCATTACCTAAGAAAGACCATTGTGAATCAAAATAGAATTGATGAGAGGCACCCAAAGTGAAGAAGAAGGAAGAGGGGTGATATGCTTCATGGTTTGCAGGAGAATTCTCAGCAGAGGGGAACAGGTGCAGTACAAGTTTATTTGTCTTGAGCTGAGAGAAGAAATTTCAGATGAGAATGAACCAGAATAAGAACTCTGGCAACATGAAAAATGAAGCTGTTTCGGCACCCCCAAAAGATCACAATAGGTCTTCAGCAATGGACCTACACCTACAGGAAATTTTCAAAATGTCAGAGATGGAATTCAGAAAATGGATGCCAAATAAGATGAATGAGATAGAAAAGAAAGTTGAAAAACCAACACAAAGAAGGCAAAACAAGGTTTCAGAACAGGAAGAAAAAACAAAAACCTTTCTAAAGAGATAAAAAAACATAAGAAAATATATAACATATCTTAAATAAATTAGAGAGTCATATAGGAAATTTCAAAATACAACAGAAAGCCTCAACAACAGGCTAGACCAAGCAGAAGAAAGAATTTCAAAGTTTGAAGACAAGGCTTTTAAACTAACCCAGTCAAGGGCGCAGAAAAATAAAGAAAGAAAAAAGATGAACAATAACACAGATAAGTATCAAACAATGCAAAGTGGGCTGATATAAGAATCATAATCATCTCCGAGGGAGAAGAAAAAGCAAAAAGAATGGAAAACCTATTCAAGGGAATTATTGAGGACAACTCTCCTAGTATTGGCAGAAATTCAGATATCCAAATACAAGATGGTCATTGAACACCAAGAAGATTCATAGCAAACAGGACATCTCCAAGAAACACAGTCATAATACTGTCTAAGGTCCAAATGAAGGAGAAAATTCTATAAGCTGCAAGATGAAAGAAATAACTAACCTACAAAGGAAAACCCCTCAGGTTAACAGCACAATTCACAGTAGAAACCTTGCAAGCCAGAATGGATTGGGGCCCCAGTTTCAGTCTTCTTAAACAGAATAACAGCCACTGAAGAATTTTATATCCTACAAAATTAAGTTTCATAATTGATGGAGAAATAAAGACTTTTCCAGGCAAGCAAAACCTAAGGGAATTTGTCATTACTTGACCTGCCTTACAGGAAATACTCAAAACTAGGTTACACATAGAACAGCATAATAGACATCTACCAGTACAAAAGCATCCTAAAGTTAAAGCTCACAGCTCTAATAAAACAACAGCACAAGAGGGAAAACAAAAGAACAAGGTGTCATCCAACATGATGAACAGAACAGTATCTCACATATCAATAGTATCCTCTAATGTGGATGGTCTGAATGTCCCATTTAAAGACATAGACTGGCTGAATGGATGAAAAATCATACCGAATTATATGCTATCTCTAAGAAACCCATCTAACTCACAAGGACTCACACAGACTCAAGGTAAAGGGATAGAAAAATATCCTATGCAAATGGAAACCAAAAGCATGCAGGTACAGACATTTTCATATTAGATAAAATAGAGTTTAAATCAACAATGGTCAAAAAAGACAAAGATGGTCATAAAATGGTAAAAGGAGCAATTCAAAAAGAACACATAACAATTATATATCTAACACAGGGGCTTCCAGATTCATAAAGCAATTTCTACTAAAACTAAGCAAAGAAACAAAAAGTAGCATCATAATTGTCAGGGACTTCAACACCCCACTGACAGAAAAATGACATTTCATCAAAGTAGGAAATCAATAAAGAAACACTGAACTTAAACAGGATTCCAGAAAAAAAATGGATCTAACATGGGACATTTTACAAGATTGATCATATCTTAGACCAAAAAACAAGTCTCAGAATATTAAAACAAATCAACATCATACCATGTACTTCCTCAGACCATGGTGGAAAAATACTAGAAATCAATTTAAAAAGAAACACTTCAATCTACACAAAATCATGGAAGTTACCAACTTGCTGCTGAAAAATCCTTGGGTCAATGATGAAATTACAATGGAGATCAAAAGATTCCTTGAATTGAACAATAAAATAGATGCAAGCTTAACTGATCAACATTTATGTGCACATTTAATAGTAACATTCATCAGGTGTCAGGCAGGTAGGAGGGGGAAGGAGGAGATCGATATATTCACACCTAATGGGTGCACACCATCTGGGGTATGAACATGCTTGAAGCTCTGACTCGGGTGAGTCAAAGGAAATATATATAACCTAAACATTTCTACTCCCATAATATGATGAAAAAAAATCTATGGGACACAGTAGAAGCAGTCCTAAGGGGAAATATCATAACCTTAAATGCCTACATCAAAAACACAAAAAGATCACAAATTAATCATACCATGATAAATCTAATGTCACATCTCAAGGACATAGGAAAAGAAGAGAAAACCAAACCCAATGTCAGCTGAAGAAAGGAAACAAAAAAGCTCAGAGCAGAGCAAAACAAAATGGAACCCCAAAACATACAAAGGATTAATGAAGCAAAAATTTGGTTCTTTGAAAAGAAAAAGAAAATTCATAGACCAGTAGCCAGATTGAACAAGAAATAGGAAAGAAAGGACTCAAATAACCTCAAACAGAAAGGAAAAAAAGAAGACATCACAACTGATATCAAAGAAATACAAAATATCATCCATGAATACTACAAAAGCTTCTATGCACACAAACTAGAAAATGTAGAGGAAAAGGATAAATTCCTGAAAACACACAATTTCCCAAGTCTGAATCAGAAAGAAGTAGAAATCCTGAACAGACTAAAAAGGAACAGCAAGACTGAAGCGTAGTAAAGTATCTCCCAACAACAAAAAAAGCACCAAACAAGATGATTCATAGCAAATCCTACCCAACCTACAAAGAATAGCTGGTACCTATATTACAGAAATTATTCCATACAATCAAGAAGGAGGGAATTCTCCTTAACTCACTCTATGAAGCCACCTTGATACCAAAGGCAGGAAAGGACACAACAAAAAAAAGAGAAAACTACAAACCAATATCCCTTATGAACATAGATGCAAAAATACTTGATAAAATACTAGCAAACTGAATTCAAAAGCACATCGAAAAGATAATTTAACATGATCATGTGGGTCTTATCCCAGGGATACAGGGATAGTATAACATATGCAAATCAATAAACGTGATTCACCACATAAAGAGAAGAAAAAACAAAGACCATATGATCATCTCAATAGATGCAGAAAAAGCATTCATTAAAATCTAGCACACTTTCATGATAAAAACCCTCAACAAACTAAGCATAGAAGAAACATATCTTAAAATTTTAAAAGCCATTTATGACAAACCCACAGCCAACATCATACTGAATGGGGATAAGTTTGAAAACATTCCCCCTAAGGACAAGAACAAGGGTGTCCAACTGTCACCACTTCTGTTCAATATGGTGAAGGCTTAGCCAAAGCAATCAGGAAAGAGAAAGAAATAAAGACTATCCAAGTCAGGAAAGGAGGTCAAACTATTTCTGTTTGCTAATGATAAAATCTTATATCTAGAAAACCCTAAAGACTCCACCAAAAGACTCCTAGAATTGATAGATAAATTCAGCATAGTTTACAGTTACAAAATAAATGTACAAAAATCTGTATCATTTTATATACTAACAATAGTCAAGCTGAGAATCCTATCAAGCACTCAACACCATTTACAATAGCTGCAAAGAAAATAAAATACTAAGGAACATACTCAATGAAGGAGGCAAAAGATATCTACAAGGAGAACGACAAAACATTGATGAAATAAGTCATAGATGACACAAACAAATGGAAAAGCATCTCATGCTCATGGATTGGTAGAATCAAAATTGTTAAAATATCCATACTACCCAAAATGATTTACAGATTCAGCACAATCACATGTAAATAGCAATGTCATATTTCACAGAGTTAGAAAAAAACATAATTCTACACCTCATTTGGAACCAAAAATGATTCTGAATAGCCAAAACAAGCTTAAGCAAAAAGAACAAATCTGGAGAAACCCCATTAAAATTGGGCAAAACATATGACCAGAGTTTTTCAAAAGAAGATAGACAAATGCCCAAAAACATGAAAAAAAAATGCTCAACATCACTAATCATCAGGGAAATGTAAATTAAAACCACAATGAGATACCACCTTACCCCTGTCAGAATGGCCTTTATTAAAATGTCAAAAAAACAATAGATGCTGGTATGGATGCAGAGAGATAGGAATGCTTATACACTGTTAGTGGGACTGCAGGTTAGTGCAGCCTCGGTGGAAAACAGTGAAAGTAATATGATTCTTTCTTATGAGATAATAAAAATTACAATGTGTTTTTCTTAAATGTAAAGTATGGGGTTTTACTTCTTGGTGAAATCCTGATTTATTGTCACTCATATGCATATATACACATATTTATGCATTTTCTTTATTTAAAATAATTGGATATATATTTGGAGAAAAAATAAACCACTGAAACTATAGATTGTTTATATCCCCTCAAAATTCATAGGTTGAAACTTAATTACCAATGTGATGGCATTAAAAGATGGAGTCTTTAGGAAGTGATTATGTAATGAAGGAACCCTAATGGGATTAATGTCCTTATACAAGAGGCCCCTAAGAGCTACCATACCCATTCTGCCATGTGAAGACACAGCTAAAAGGTGCCATCTATGAACCAAAAAGTAGGCCCTGACTGAACACTGACTCTGCCAGCACCTTGATCTTGGACAACTCAGCCTCCAGAACTGTGAGAAACAAATTTCTGTTGTTTATAAGCCTCCCAGTTTATGGTAATTTTGTTATTGTGGTCAGAGAAAACCAAGACAATTGTCAAGAGATCAAATACATTATAGTCACAACTTCCCAAAAATATCTTGAGAAATAATAGATGATATGCAGGGATGTGTAGTGCAGACTTGTTAATATACTAACACCTATGCTAAAACCTGTTTTTAAGAGGACATGGCCCATCTTCTCCAATATGTATTTCAGCACCCTTTGAGCATGCTTTACTGTTTTAATGTTTTTGCATGTCCAAAGAAAATAATATAAGTGTTGACAGATTACTGAATATCTGCTGAGACTGAAATGTGCCTATGCACTATGAATTTAAGGCCACTGAATTTCCGTAAAGGGAAAAGAATATATATTGGGCCAGTCCAGTGCATTGAAATACTTTCATAGTCCAAATCCAAAAGTAGAGTGGTCCAATGATATTTAATGATTTAAAAACAAGAATAAGGGCAAAGGAAAAGTAATTATTCATGGCATTAACATTTTCTTTAAACTGCAATCACTTTTTTCTATTGAAGATATACAACTATAAATACAATACTTGTTGGTATTCTAATGTAAAAACTTTATTTTCTTTAAAGAAAATTAGAAAGTTTTGGTTTTTTAACAGTGTGGAACTTAAAAGGTATTTTCCTAAATTAAACAATTTGAAAATTACAAATAACCAAATGATATTTCCAAAAACAATCCTCATCTGTAAAATAATAGAAATATTTTTGTAATTACACAAATCAATACAAATTCAAATTTAACTTTTGTAACATGTAATCTATGTTTAAGGTTTTTGAAGCAAACTTATTTATCCTTATATATAAATCTAAACATTTATATATAATGCTACTACAAGTACAGTATAGTCATTGAGACAGACTTGCATGGGTTTTCTCATTTTATTAATTTGACCTAGTAGTTATAAATCATGTCCTGCTCTTCCAAAGATCTTAATTGAAAATATTAAAGAGTGTATATGTGTGTATATATTCTTCCTAGAAATACTTTTAGAATTTCCCTAAAAGAAAACGTGCTTTAAGATACAGATATTCGTTCTGTTTAAATATGGAAACCTAGATCTTTTCCTTTTTATTTAAATTTTTTCTTTGCTGAACTGAAAGATAAAATACAAGTATTGCCATTAGCATACCGGGAAAGTTGAAAGATTAAATTGTACCTTATCTCCTGGGAAAGTAAACTAATTTTTATTTTGCTAATGATTTATGAGTAATGTACATCAAAATCTATTGTGAAAGAACAAGAGGGAAACACACATTTTATTTTTGTTTTTAGGAGTAAAAAGGATTCAAATGGGGGTTAGCTAGAAACCCTACAAAGAACAAACTGTGAGAATTACTCAATGACCAAAAGAATCCTGGAAGTTAAACCAAGGAAAAACCATCCAGAAGAAAATACTTACACCAGAAAGATCCCAGTCAATGTACCTGATGACAGAACTGGCAGGTTCAGAATTCACAGAGAACCTAAATTCTCCGCCTCCAAGTCTGAACCATGCAGTTTCAAATGTCTCAATTTAATGACATTTCCAATGTTTATACACTTGTTCCTCATTATTTGCAGATTCAATATTTGGAAATTTGTATACTTGTTAAAATGTAACCCTAAAATCAATGCTGGATTCTTTTTCTCAGTGATTATGGGTGCTCTCAGAAGCATAAAAATTTTGAGTCGCACGCAGCAGGGTGAAGACCTACCTTATTTTAGCTTTCATACTGAAAATAAGTGTTATTTTAAGTCTATTTAGTACCACGTCTTTAGCATTTTTGTGCTTTTTGTTGGTAATTTCACTGTTGAAAACGCTCCAAATGTAGTGCTGAAGTGCTTTCTAGTGTTCTCAAGTTCACGGCCATGATGTACCTTAAAATGTGTGTTAGGTAATCTTTGGCATGAATTAGACTGTCATAGATCATGAGTTCAATGTTAATCAATCAACAATATATATTAAATAAGGTGACTTCAATCAGAAACATCCACAAAACAATGTTATATATTGATTTTCTGCAAAAATATGACCAGAGGCTCACAGAAACTAACTGTATTTTCTCTTGAAGCAATCGCTTAGTATTCACTACTAGTTCAGGATTTGAGGGAACTTCATAGAACATAACTATTGTAAATAATGAGAATCAACCGTATCTATCCATATCTATATATTTGCATATCATCTATGTGTTGAATGCATATATCTAAGCCAAACAAGTCTATAGTATTCTTCAGAAACCATAATGTTTAAATGCTTGACTTTCATAAATCCCACAGTTTCCCCCAAATAATTGGAAACAAAATGGACTTTTAAATAACTAATGGGTCAGAAAAATCAAAATAAAGACAAGAATATATTTTGAACGAAATGAAAATGAAAATAACTGGGATACAACTAAAGCAAATATATAGAGAAATTATAGCACTATATGGCCATATTAGAAAGAAGAAAGGTCTCAAATCAATGACCTCAGAGCACACCTTAACAAAATACAAAAAGAAGAAGAAATTAAACTCATAAAGAAAATGGTAAGATTATAGGATAAATAAATGAAATAGAACACACAAGGGCTTTCAACATTTTATTTTACTCCTCTTATCTTTTACATTATTATTGTTATATATTTTTAATACTACATTTATCTTAAATCCACAGATGATATGATTATGGTTTATGTGTTCAATATTCATTTACATTTACCCATTTATTTCTTTTTTCCAGTGTTCTTTTGTTCTTACTCAATTCTTGTGCTTTAATCTGGGATAATTTTCCTTCTTTCTGTAAAACTCCTTCCATATTTCACATAGTACATGTCTGCTGACCAGGAAGTCTCATTTTTGTTTGTCTGAAATATTTTTATTTTACCTTCCTTTTTAAAGAATATTACTGCTTATTGTAGAATTCTATGCTGGCAATTTTTTCTTTCTGTGCAATAACATCATACTGTTATTTTATGGCTTGCAACCTTACTGTTAAACAGTTGTATCTGAATGTTAACCATTTGAAGATAATAAATCATTTTTACATTTGCTGCTTTTAGTATAATTTATTTTTGAATTTTAGTAGTGTCATTAAGATTTGCTTAGGCATTTTGTGTTCCCTGACCTTCTTAAAACTGTACTTTTTATTTCTCTTGTCAGTTTTGGAGAATTGTTAACTAGAACCACTTCAAATATTGCTTTTGTCTATACTCCCACATTTCTTTTTGTGGGATTCAAATTACATGTTAATGCTTTTCACCATGACCTATATATTTCTTACAATCATTTCTGTATCTTTCCATCCTTTTATTTCTCTTCATGCTTCAGTAAAAATACTTTCTACTTTCTCTTTTTCAAGTTACATTTTCTTTTGTTGCATCTAATCATTGATTGATTGATTGATTGATTGAGGCAGAGTCTTGCTCTGTCTCAGGCTGGAGTGTAGTGGAGCAATCAGATCTCACTGAAGCCTTGAATTCCTGGGCTCAAGCAATCTTTGTACCTCAGCATCCCACATAGCTGGGACTACAGGCATGCACCACCATGCCTGTAATTTTTTTTTTTTTTTTTGTAACGATGAGATCTTACTGTGTTGCCCAGGTTGGTCTCAAACTCCTGGCCTCAAGTGATCCTCCCACCTTGGCTTCCCAAAGTTTTTGGGATTACAGGCATGAGCTATCCTGAACATGCTTCTAATCTATATTTAAATTTATATATTAAGTTCTTAGTGTCAGTATATTTTACATTTAATTATTTTTAGAGATTTTATTTTTCTGATAAAATGTACTACCATGTCAAATATTTTCATGAATGTATTAGTAACAGATATTTTAGTCTGTGTAGGACTGTAAACATTGGGATTAGAAACTTCACAGGAAGATATTAAAGAATGAGTAGACCTTTCATAATGTAATTCTTATATCTTTTTCCACATAAGAACACTATCGTCTAAGGAATGTATAAATGATGATAAGCTTAAATAAGAAGTAAAGGTAAACGACCTAAAGACAATATTAAATTATTTAATCAGAAGTCACAGAATCAATTGCCTATGGTTGTCAGGCATATTAAAAAAAGAGCTTCATGTAAGACGTCCAGTAATTTAATGTCATCATATTCTGTCCTCAGTCCTTCTGCAGATACTTTGTCTCAGTGTCAGGAAGACTCAAAGTTTTGGGTCAAGGAGGCAGCAACTCATTAGCACTATCTGATGATTTCCACACAGAGACATAGAATAGTTTTTCCCCAGCCATCCCACTTTTTAAGAGAAGCTAAACATCCATATTTTTATCCAAATTCCTTGTTTTACATTTTTTAACAGTGTACGAGACAAAAGATATCTCCTGGAAAGGGCTAGTCTGCTGACCATGGGACCTCCTTACTCCTTTGATAAAGTTTATGTTAAAGGCGGTATCTGATTGAAGTAAATGAAGTTCCAAATATAGGCTGATTTTCTTAATATATATGTGAAACATTGAAATATGTGTAATGGTAATATATCTGAAAGATGGCCAGATAGAATTTCAAAAGAACTATGCTTTTATCCTAATTATATTACTTAATAAATATATGAACATTATTTACTCATCATGTATTTGATGAGAATAAAATGAGAAACAGAAAATGCTTAGAAGTTATAAGAGACTAAAAAATAATTCCTAACATTGTAATTAAATTTTATTAGTAATAATGATTAATTTGAAATCAATGACTTCAATTCAGTTCTTTATAACTCATGTCAATGTGTATATATATTATAGCATGTATGGTCTATACAGAAGTATCAGTCAAAATTCATCTCTTCCTCTTACCCTTCAATTTAATGAGGAGCCCCAACATGAAGCCTCTTACTCCATCTCAGCACCTAATGAAAACAGACAAAATTTTGGGAAAAAGGTAGTTATGACCCACCCAGGTAACTTGTGTTAAGTATTTTCTAAGATACAATAATTTATATCAATACACATAATTCTGGCTAAGTCATATATACTATTAGTCACTTAGGGAAATGAAAGTGACTCATATTTGATAATTTCCAGTAAATATTTTAGAAGTATGATACATTCTTTGAACTATTGTTAGTCACCTATCAACCAAAATCCTCCAATCATAGAAGAATGAATTCTGTATGACTTCAATGTCATGTTTAGTAAGCTACAACTACAGGGGAAATATTCTCCAGCTTCAGAAGAATTAAAAAAAAAAAACTTCAAAGAGAAAATGTAATCATCTGAAAAAGTGTGATAAAGTATGCTCATTGGAATTGAAATGGTCCTTGGTTAAAAGTTTCAGAAAGTAAATTAAAATGCCAAGCACAACGAATAACTTTGGGAATAAAGAATATGTTTCACTCTCACTCACACTGTAAAAGGAAAAGAATTCAGTCCAATTAAATATTCATGAAACAAAAGATCAAGGCTTTGAGTCTTAGATCAAGTTCAAGACTGGGCATGAACTAATGATCCAACAGTTTATATGAATATTAAACATTTAATAGAGGAATAACTCAGAACTACACTTTAGAATGGATTTCATTTTAATTTAATTGACTGATAGTTAATTTTACTAATTCTGAGTAAAAAATTGACACAACACAACTATATCGAAAACCACATATTGAGAATTAGTCAACTGATGAGTTTCTCTGGGTTTCAGAAATTAATGTAACCAGTTAGTAGATGCACTGAATATTTGTTTTATTATATTATAGTAATATTTGTTCTTTTCCCCCAATTTTTTTACCTTTCACACATATGAATATTAAATATGAGCTGATATACAAAAATATATAAGCAAATTTACTTATTATTCTTTGCCCCCAAATTTAGTGCAAACTTAGATTGAAAAGGAGGCACCTATGTATTATTTTAGCATTAGTTGTTAATGAGGAAGACACTGCATATATTAATCATTTGAAATGAAAACTCTCTTCTGAAACCTCCCTGGAAACAGGTGTGAGCAATTTCATTTCAAAAGATTGATGGAACAAAAATACACCAAAGAAGCTTTGACCAATTTGACATCCTCTTTTTAAAGATTCAGGAAAAACTGAGGTTAACCCAGCCATAAGCAGAATGCCTCCTCTGAGTGTATACAAACTAGTGAAATGTGCAAGAGGCCCGAGAAGCAGCTAAGAGGTCCAGCAAAAATAATCATCCACTCTTTGTGCCGAGAGGCAACAAGCACTGCAGGTAAGATAAAGTTCCAGACTTTAAATCCATCCTTAGTGCAGCAGGCCTGAGGCCGTACTTCCCTTGAGAAGGTGTCTTGTCCATCACTAAAATCAGTTCAACCAAAGCATTTTATCCATTTATTTATTTTCAAGTTGTCAAAGACATTTTAGAAAGCAAAGGCAGACAAAGCTCCTTCTAAAAAGCCTAAGGGATCTGTTATTTCTTTTGAGAAAAATGACCTGGAAACATTTTTGCAAAACTGCTAATAAAAATGCTCTGAGTACCATTATGCTGGCTGAACCAAAATAAAACTTTTCAAGGACCTACCAGATTAATAAGATGAAATACGGTGAAACTCAGGGGGAAAAAATGATGAAATAGAGAGGCTAGGTAACAATATAATTTATTATTAGATTAACTCATTCTCATTTGGTCAGCCTACTGTTTATTCATGGTATTTAGAACTTTTACACAACTAAAATAAATGGTGTTTAAAATTAGACTATAAGCTTTTACTAAGATATTCATAGGAATAAGTAACTGAGATAAGAATTTATATATCCTCTTAAAAATTGCATGGATCATATTTTACTTTAAGATTTGCTTAGTTTATATTTTATACTATGAACATCCAGAGTACAAGGTTTCAATGTGCTGTTTACTGTACAGATCATATGTTTTACAATTACTGCCATATAATGGGTGCTGTTGAATAAAGATTTCTTGGATGTTTTAATGAACAACAATTTTTATATCAAGAGGTCTGAACTTTGAGTCAATAGAGGACATTTAACAGATATGTCAGCCCCTAAAATCATACACAAAATACTTTTGTTGCTATACAAAATTTTATTTTATTCATGGGGATACAATACATATATTTCATCAGATTTCCAAAGGGCACCATGATCTCACTCTCAAAAATTATTTTCTTTTCTTTAAAAAATATCAAGACATAATTTGTTAAGGAAGTGTGGTATAATAGAAAAGTCTAGGACTCGCCAAAAACCCTCAAGAACCTAATACTTTGCAGTGATTTGTTAGAAGCATTTCAGCTAAATTAAAAAAGAAGGCAAAGATACTGATTATGACTACTGTTTTCAAATTGTACTGAAGTCTTATCCAATGCAGTTACATTAAAAAAAAGTGTAATAAGAAGAATAAAGTTTGGAAAGAATTGTAAACAAGAATATTATGATATTTAGATCATATGATCATCTATATAACAAACATAGGATAATATATAGATGAGTATTAGAAATAATGTTAGAGTTCAAGATTCTCATATTAATAAGATCAATATTCTAAAACATTTGAGAATATCAATAAATTGGAGGAGAATGGGAGGAAATAACATATAATTTAAAAGATTCTGTTCAATAAACATGTAAGAATACTGGAATAAATATAGCACTAAATGTACATTTTATAGAAAAAATGTATAAAAGAAAACAAATATTAAAGAAATGGAAATTTCATAAGATAAGTACTAAATAAATAATAAGATAGAAAGTTAGCATAGTTTCTTTTAACAAAGCACAAAAACACAAACTGTAAAAGAAAATAATAATGAAACAAATTATATTAGTATTAAAATTAATGATTCATTTGACAAATGACACCAGAGAAAATGACAATTTACAAACAGGAATCAAATATTTTTGATGTATATAACTGATAAAGATATATTATCTAGAATATGTTAAAAATGTTTACAAATCAATAATAATTCCCAAAAACCATGTAGGAACTCAGTATGTGGTGGTAGTGGGAATAGGCATAGGAGTGAGAGTAGAGATACTCATCTTCATTATTATCATTAGCATCATCATTATTATGATTATTTTTCAAATCAAGTGATAGTAGTCCTGGGAGGTCTCACTCAAAATCATAAAGCTTGCCAAAACTAAAGTATCTGTTTTTGTTTATCCCAAATCCAGTTTTCAAGCTATTATTACAATACTATTCTATTAACTTCAATTATTAGACAAATAAGTGCTTTTCTATGCAACAAAATAATTAAGATATGACCACATTATGAATAATGGAAAACAAATACTCATAACAAATTAAAAGGGAAATCAGTATAAAAAGAGATAGCTCAGTGTAAGTGTATCGGAGCAAGGTAATGGCCAGTCATTACAGCAATGGTAAAGCAAACCACAAATTAAAACGTTTGTGATATTTTATCATCATTTTAATCAAATCTTATCAGTTAATTTTGTGACCGATATCTATAAATTACGAAGATTAACAAATTAAGTGGTAGGTATTTTGTAACAATAAGATAAATAATATATATATAAAATCACATAAACCTCTTAAGGTATGTGGAAGTTTTCGAAGTATAAATATATCATATACAGAATTAATTTTCATTTAAATGTCATGACTTGAATTGGAAAATATTTTACAAAGTATTGGTTCTGTCAATTAACGACTTATTGAGAATGTTATATGGCATAAAATAAAAATTGTATATATTTTAAATAATTTGAATATTTTATCTTCATTATGTGACCTTCTTGATGTCTAATAATGGTTTTTTCTCAAGCCTATTTTGTCTCCTATTAACATAGTTACACCAGATGGCATTGTATTATTTTTTCAACTTTTTACTTTCAATTTTTTGATTCCTGGTCTTTTAGATATAACCATTTAAAGAGTATATAATTAAAATGTAGGCTTCTATGTAGTCCTTTTTTTAACTTTCATATGGAATATTTATCTCTTTTACATTTAAAGTAATTATTAATATATTTGGGTCTATATCTACCATCTTATTTCGTATTTTTGAATTTATTTCTTCTGTTTATGTTTTGTTTTTCTTCTCCTCATTCTTCACTTTTGGTTCTTGTTTTTGTTTAAATGGGTATTTTTTGTCATGTTTATTTTTTTTTTCTTGACTACACTGGCTCTATTTTTGCTATGTTTGGAATGTATCACTCAAAATTCATGTGTTGGAAACTAAATCCCCAGTGCAACAGTGTTGAGAGGTGGGAACTTTAAGAGGTGTTAGGTCATGAGGGCTCTTCCCACATAAATGGATTAATGTCATTGTCAGGAGAGAGTGTGTTTCTTACAGAAGCAAGTTTGGATCCTCTTGCTTGCTCATGCTTTCTTGCCCTTTTGCCTTCTGCCTTTTGCCATGGGATGATTTAGCAAGAAGGTCTTTGCTAAATGCCAGCACCTTGATCTTGGCCTGTCCAACCTCTAGAACTATAAGAAATAAATTTCTGTTCTTTATAAATTACCCACTCTGTGGAATTCTGTTATAGTAACACAAAACAAACTAAGATCATTCTCTTGGAGTTAGTCTAGAAATTATGACACACGTACACAATTTATCAATGTCAAAAATTAACTGATACATTTATTCTCTTCTTTGACAATAATAGGTCCTTAATTACTACTGGTCCTCACTTATTTGTTATTGTTGTTGTTTATTTTAATTCTATCTTGTATCTTTGAATCTCACAAAACATTCCTTGTTTGTATAAGGTTAATGATAACTTATATTAATTATTTATTTACCACTTTTATTATTCATTCTTTCTTGCAATATCTAATGTTTCCCTCAGAATCACTTTACTTCCCCTTGAAGTCTATCTTTTAGATTTTTCTTTAAATGCAGATCTGCTGATAGGAACTTTATTTTCTGATTTTGTTCTTTTTTAGATATTTTTGCTTTGCATAATTCTTGACATTTATTTTTACATAGTATTAACTTCTAGGTTGGCACTGATTTTCCTTCAGCACATTGAGGATATCATTTTACTGTTCACTGTTGCTATTTTTGATACTGAGAAATAAGCTGTAAGTCTAATTGTTGCTTCTACTATCTGTGGACTGGTATCTTCTTTATTTCTAGAATATCCAAAATCATTTTTTATTCCAATGTCATTTAAGTTCCCTTTTCTCTTTTGTCTCCTACTGGAACTCCAGTTACATGTATGTTGGACTTTCTTATGACACCATTCCATGACTTTTTATCTCTCATTTATGGTTCCTCCTCTTCTTACCTCCATTTTGTTTTCTTAATAATTTCTTCCATTCAGTCTTGTAGTTCACTAATGTTCTCATTGCTTCATCTTAATTAGATGCTAAATGCATCCATTAACTCAATAAATTTTATTTGTAATTATTTTATTTCTTAGATATTCTATTTGGTAAATTTTCAAATCTATTTGGTCCTTTTTATAGTTTCCTGTACCATGAAAATCTTTTCAAGCTTATTTTCTTTCATAGTAAGTACTATAATTTAATACTATATGCCTGATTGCTCCAATATTTGAAGTCTTACTAGATCATTTCTTTTATCCACTGTCTTCATGTTGTTTTTTGATTCTTGCTTTTGGTCAACTTCTCTTTTTCCTTGGTCTTTTATTTGTGCGAATCCTTTGAGGTCAGATTAACAGGTCTTCCTCTATGAAGTACTGGCACTCGCTTCTGCAAGACACTTTGGGATACTCCCACTTTGGATGAAGCTCACATCATAATGTATATTGGAAAGCCTAGGTGATGTGATTTGTCCTACAAATCATCAATGACAAGCTTGTTGCTATCATGTCTTACATAATTTTCCTCGTTTCCTCTGCTCAATGGAAAGACAACTTTTTTTGTAGCACTTGGGCATGGCTGGAGTTTCCTCCTGGTTCACATATGCTTAGAAGTCATAGCTCTTTCAGATTTATGAGTGACTACCAAAGAATCCTTCCTCCAGCTGGCCCATACCAGATTTACTTGCTTTCTCCCATTTCTTGACCAAAAGTTAAAAATTTATGCTTAGATTTTCCACATTTGGCAAAAGCCCTTAGGGTAAAAATAATTTATTTGCTTAGTACAATAGTCTGGGTTTCCACTGCCATTTAGATTTTTGTCTCATAATGCCTTGGTAGCCTGTGAATTTCTCAGTGTTTTCTAATTGAAATATATGTATTTACCCATAATTTTAAACTGTTTTCAGCTGGAAAGTGTTAGGTCCCTAAGCAACAGCAACTATTCCAGCTGCTAGGTCCACTTGCTACACTTCCATGGAATTTGTTGGTAGGAGTCAACAAACTCAGATGGATTTAAACAGTGTATTATTTGTACCATAGCAGGCAAAATTAGTTCCATGTGCACATTGATTATCTTTGTTTTCCAAAGTTCCATGGGGGGCAATGCAGAAGTGGGCCAAAGAGAATACTACACACATGAGAGCCTTTATCACAGCTTAAGATCCTCAAAATTAAAAGCTCCCAATATTTTAAAATGGTTAGCAAACCTGCCAAACGTTTTCCCCATGGGAAGTCATTATGTTTATAATCCTGCTTAGAAAAAATTGTCTGTACCTTCCAAAGATGTTTGTAATTCAGACATAACTGAAAAAAAAAAAAAGCCTATGAGTTACCTTTGACCAGAAGACATACAAAGATAATAGAATTATCTCACCAAAGAAGTCCCAATATATTAACGAGAATAGAAATCAACTTAATAAACTATTAATATATTTTCTATATACAAAATAAAACAGGTGACAACACATCTAAGTATTAAACTAAATAAAATAAAAAAACACTCATGTATCTGCCATCATCCAAGCATTCTGAAGGCAAAATATATATATATATATATATAGGCTATATATATATATATATAGGCTGATAGAAAAGAGAGAAACCTGATTTGAACTGAATGAGAATCATTTCAATAATTTATGAAGTAAAAAATAATTTATTGAGTCCTATATTGTGCTAGATACTGGTAATAAAACAATGAAAAATAAGCATACAAAATAAATATTCAAATATGCATTTAATTTTAACAAATGGGAGGAACATGGTTCTTTGAAAGCACAATAAAAAATAAATAAGACCTAACCTAGACTGAGAATAGGGATTACAGTGTCAGAGAAGATTGCTCTACAGACATGATGCTTCTGTTACATAGGTAACAATTGATGTCATGATCTATTCTGCAAGGCCGAGTCTCACTTGGTTTATTTTAATTTAATTAATTTTATAATAAAAATAATCAATGCATACTACTTATTTAATTGGAAAAATAACTTAAGTATGGTTTACATTTTTAAAAGCAAAGTGAAGTAATAATAGTTTAATACTGAACAAATGCTATGCAGTAATTAAAAGGGAAAATATAAATGCCACACTTCAAAAATCTTCAGGCTTACCTTGAGAGCAAATCTTTAGTGTGTATATTATATGTGTGTGTGTTCCAAAACAAATTCTCTTTAGTAACTATATTTTTCTTTTTTTTAGTTCATTGGTCAATTTTTTATTTATTTTATTTTTTTTTATTATTGAATATACATGGCTAACACAAGTAGGTTAGGTTGAATCAAAATGACCTGAAAACCTTACAAATGTATAGTCCAAATCATTTAAATAAAAATGGCTTAAAAATCTTAAAAATGTATAGTCCAAATCATTTAAAGATCTAGAAACAGAGAAAAATAATGAAAGGATTTTCAGTGTGCTCCCAAATAATTATTCATATTTACCAAAATAATTGAAACATTTGTATTTTTTTTCACATTTTAATCTTTACTGTTTTAAAGCCTTATGATGTATATATGGCTGATATATGTATAATGTATATATGTCAGGCTTTAAACCTCTATGTAGACAGTTTGGGTCTAACAGAATAAGACAATATTGATTTTCTGTACTGGAGTAATTTTTTTCTCATCTGGTATTCAATAAAATCTGGGTGCATTACATAATTTTTAATGTCTTAAGGGCCATAGCATACCATGAATTAGAGGAGAGGCTTGACAGAGTTTGTGAACATCACCCTGCAACCATTCTCCAGGCCATACTTTATCTTTTATAGTGCAAAGAGGAAAAGAGAGCCAAGGAGCAGCGCTACACATTAGTTCTTGTTAACCTAATGCCAAAACAAGTAGGCAGTTAAATTAATAGCTTTGCAGAGGAATATAGTGTGAGTTAGAGAATCCATCTCTGTCTCATAATTCATGTCACATAGAAAGGACATCCTGATGTTTGTTGCACCTTATCACACTTGAAGCATTTTTTTATTTATATTTGCATTTTATACTCAGTTATGTTCTTGTAAGGCTCAGAGTGGCTTTCAAAGATACATGTAACACAAAATACAGAATGAATTTAAAATAGTTGAAAATTTGGAGCAAGGAGAAACGTGATTGTGCAAGTAGGATTGGAAAAACAATGTTTACTATGAGATTTCAGACAAGCCTCTGCATTACTTATTACATACTAACCAGTATCAACAACTCATAATAAGTACAACAATGACAGAGAAATTTATAATACTGTCTCTCAGTACAAGATGATGGCAATGCACCAAACAATCATTCAATATCAGGCAATAGGATAGGAAGCCAGTGTGATCTAGTCATACACAACTCTAAAAGTTCTTGACACTTGACACTCAGAGTATCTAGTAAAATGTGTGAATCAGCTATACTTAACCAAATAAAGTTGTATTTAACGTGATTTTTATAGCTATTGAGCAACTCTTAATTCCATATTTTACTCCCTAGTAAGTATCTGAAATATAATTGTATTTCCTATTCTGTAACTGCCACATGTGTTAACAATCTGGAAGTCTAGGTATTTCTTCAGGAAAGTAAGAAGTTTAACAAGTGCACCCCACTTTCACAGAGAAAAGATCCAGATTACCTCAGGAATATTTTTTCTACTTTAGCACCACCACTGCCACCAAAAAATCAATACTTTTAACTATATGTACAATGTAAGTTTGGGGCTCCACAGCTGAGAGACCCAGGGTGCCGTATAGCAATGAAAGGGTAAAATACACAGAGCTTCTTACCCACATTCTTTTTAGAAAGCTCTAGGCCTCAAAATATGCAGGAAAGAAAGACAGCGCTCAGTAGTGACAGAACTTATATATTTGACTTTATTATTCTAAGCAGTAGACTTCCTTATCTTAAATTTTGTCCCGTCAATGGAAAAGAACCCAAACTATGTAAAATAATTTAAAGAAGTTTATTCTGAGCCAAGTACAAGTGACCATGGCCCGGATCCATGCCCAAGAAGGCTTGAGCAAGTAGTTTCACTATGGCTGGGTTACAGTTTGGTATTATACATTTCAGGGAGACAAGAATTATACATAAAATCATAAATCCATACGTGGAAGGAGTACATTGGTTTAGCCGAAAAAAGTGGGACATCTCAAAGCAGGGGATTATAGTTTATAGGTGGGTTTAAAGACTTTTTTTGATTGGTAATTGTTTAAAGAAATGAAGCTTTGTCTAACAGCCTGGAATGTTTTAAATTAAGATAAGGAAGTCTGCTAATCGAAGACAAGCCACTGGACATATACTAAGACTCAAGTGATCTGTCAAGTAAATTGAGGATCGGCAGGTGTGGTTCAAGCCCTGTCCTATATAGCCTTAGGCGTGTTGATGAGTTACAAAGGATATCTCCAAGAAGTAGGTAGGGGACGTAACAAGGCCTGTCTGACCTCCCTTCTAATGCAGCTTTAGGGTATTTCTGGGGTCCCCTTAGCCAAGAGGGGATCCATTCAGTCAATTGGGGGTTTAAGATTTTATTTTAGTTCACATTCCTTTTATAAAAATAAGACACCTAGATCTATAATTAATATAAATAAAAATATTAATAACAAATAAAATAAACTATTAGAATTTATGTTTTCTGGAAGGTATCTCGGTTGCATAAATTGCCAAATGTAGAAATTATAAATTTAGGAGACCCTGAATGATTTAAGCTATATTTTTGTCATTAAGCATCAATCAAGAATGAAACCTATAATGCACTACATTAGAGAAATATTCACGGTCACAGCAGTTCTAGAACTAAAAATATATCCTTCATATAAACATTCATGTCGCAGCTATTGTCATGAAAATAGTCTGTAACGAACCATTCCAAAATTCAGCTATTTGAAACAATAATAATTTATTCCCATCTATCTTTGCATTGGCTAAGGGAAGAGTGGTTTAGACAGAGCTTATATGGGCAGCTCTGCCTATCTAGACTAGCCTCATTCATGAATCTCAGAGACTACTTGTCTGATCCATGTTGGGCTTGCCCAAAGAGGTTTGGCTGTGCTCCACGTGTCTCATCCTTCTCCTGGTTCCAGAACACTAATCTGGGCATGCTCCTCTCATGTTGATAGCAGAGGCTACAGAGAGCAAGCAGAAACATGCAATGCTTCTTAAGGCCTAGGCCCTAAGGCCTCACACAGTCACTTCTACCCATCTATTCACTGAAGTCATGTGGCCAACCCAAAATCAAAGAGGAGGAAATACGCTGTACCCATGAAGATGGGAAGAAAAGAGTAAATGTGTTTTAAGAATAAATGAATAGAATACTACACAATTAAATATACAAAACACATCACAGCAGTTTCTATTAATAGCAAATACTTGAGATGTCCATCAATAGGGAACACATTGAGTAACATGGAGCCTTTTCATATAATTTGCAAACCATAAAGTTTTACTTTTGTATGTTCTGATTACAAACACATTCCAAACATATCTTAAATTGAATAAAAGAAAAATGTGAGCAGTGTTATGAAATACAGGTTTACACTAGCAAGTCTTTAATCTACTTATACCCTATACCTGGGGAAGGATTGTGTTAGGGACCACTTCAAGAAAACAAAAAAGGAAGGTAATCCAATTTAATCTCCTTATAATTTTGCCAATTTTTTTTTCTGGCAGAAGATTTAATTTCTTCAGTATGCTTTTAGCGGAATGTACCTGGTTTTTACAGATTGCTTAATTTAAGAAAAAAAGAAATCTAACAATTTATTGAGCATGGCCTTTCAGAAAATGTTACATAAGCTATACAACATTATGAGTATAAAATTAGGATAATTGTAAAATACTCTTCCTTTTTAAGTGAAGCATCTCTATATTTCATCTGTTAACTTAAAGCAGAATGCATCCAGTGAGAGAAGAAAGGGGTAGGGAGTTATCCTGGTAGATGTCAACATCTTTCTACTGCTGTGTCTCTTAACTATTTATTAGGAAAGCTTGATCTTTAGTAAGATTTCTGATTTGTGTACCTTTGACTAAACAATCAGATCCTTTTTGTTATCTTCAATGTGTGTAGTGTTTTAGTAATTACAGGGGATTTTCAAAAAAAGGGTAAATCAAATGCTGAATAAGGATGTAAAATACATACCATAGTTATTAAAATGTTGAAAGATACTCAAATTTGTCAATGAACAAATTCTAACACTAAAATTGAATTTTTATTGAATGCTTATACATATTAAAGACCTATAATAATTAGTGTTATTAATCTTCAATTCAAAAAGTTAATTGATAGCTTAAAAACATATAGTCTAGCATGCTGAAAATTTAAAAAACAAACAAATAGAAATTAAAACAGACTTCATGGAAAGGGGTAAAAAAAGAAAGTAGACTAAATGAGAAAGAAGGAATCCTAATGATAATACTGATGTTTGTTTCTAATTAAATTATAGCATGACTAGCACGATGTGAACAAAAAATGACAAGGTTTGAATAGTGCTTGTTATATTTATTCTCACCCACTGTGATATATTGGCAAGAGCTAGTATTATAACCAAGTATTAATTAATAAATCGTAATTCTCACTCTGGGATCTATTTCTTATCACATATGTGAATTCCCAAGAAAAATATAGAAAATTAAAATCTTTTCATGTCTGTAAGCTGGGACTTCTAATCAAAAGTCTTGCTATATGTTCCACAACTTGGAGGTCTCTAAAAAGCTCTGTACATGGGTTAGAAGGATGCAACGTTATTATTGGTGGAAAATTCTGGTCTTTATCACAGGTGGTGGTGATAAAGGCCAACAGGTCAAACTGAGAATAAAGGCTTGTCTTTTCAGTTGACAAAATAGAATGACAAATTTACTCCTCCCTTTGCTTTTAATAACGTGAGCATATAACCTCCACAATAACAAAGACATTTTAAGTACTATATCCAGTGGAGAAGCCTCAGTCCTGAGATGATTGTAATCCAGCCCCTGCTGGATCACATTAGCATACATTAATTATTATTTCTTCATTAGACTCTAAGCTTTCCTCAGTACCTTAACGAAAGAATCTCATTATCTTTTAAAAATATTTTCTCAAATCATCATTCAGTGTTACATAATGTACCTAATAAAAAGCCCATTTGATCAATTGCTTGAGTAGGAATTTGTACATGTTTCCTTCCATATGCATCCTTTGTCAGAATACAGACTTTTTGAATCAGTAGATAAAGCAATCAAAAGTGTGTAACTCTTTTATCTAGATCCCAAAAACTCAAAAATTGAGTGTTTTTCACTAGTTCCACTTGAAGGCCTAGTAAGTAATCTAGAGACTATTTCAGTTTATTTTTCTTGTATTAGGTTACATGATTACTACTTCAAATATTTTTTAAGTAGAAAATCAAGTTCAGACATAACTCTGTTTTGTTTTGTATTTGAGTACAAAATGTATTTGCTCTGATATACAAAGAGATTATTTGACTTGTTAGACTGGATGGGACACAGAAACACACTTCTGTTCTATGATAAGCAGTGGAACAAGAAAGGGGGCTGTAGAGGAAGGCTTCTTTAAGCCCTTACCCAAGTTTCCATTATTTCATTACCATACAAAATGAACTAAAAATTTATTTATAAAAATGAACTAATTGATATTCAGAGACATCTTTAAAGCAGACTCAATAATTATACAACCAAATTTAAAAAGCATTTTCTATTTCTAGTTAGTGTGAATAAACAGCTCTAGTCCTAGATCCTAAGCCCCTCCTATGCACATATTTTGAAGATGCCACTGAGGAATGTCTCCCTAAGTGCTGTGCTTAGTAACCTTGGTGAAATAATTTCATCTCAGCCCTTTTGCCGGTAGCTTCAGAGCAATAATGCCCAATTTCATGGCATAGCTGTTACTGTCCGTGATCCCCTACTTCATGGATCTAAAAATACCAGCTAGCATTTTTTCTGCCAATAACCTTCAATTTAAGAGAGCAATAAAGTGAGTTTTCCAAGGCAAAAAAAAAAAAAAATGTTGTAAATTCATTGAAATTATAGTCTTCTAGCTGTTTAAAAATGTAAGCCAGGTGCTTACATAAGAAATTGCCAATGAAGAAGCATCCTGTATTTTAATGCTAATCTGTGGAATCTGGGTAACACTGCAGCAAAAGCATGTAGCAGCAAACTTATTCTAAGGCAGGGAAAATTCTAAAAGCAAGACGGTACAAAAACAGAAGACAATGCTATCATTACTCTCCATTGCTTCATGCACTTTAGAAAAATATGGAGGCTTTTACATCTCTTTTTTGATGATTATTTGTTGTGAATTCTCAGTGAAGAAAATATTTGAAAAAATTGTTTGAGAATCCTCTCTCAATTTCAATACTCCTATATCATCCAACCTGAAATGAAGAATTTTTTAGCCATGGGAGGAAAATGCAGCAGGAATAGGAAGATAGAGCAAAATGAATAAAGCAAAAGTACCTGATGCATTGGAGAAATATATTGGATTTAAGGAAAGAAAATAATATATATGGTGGATTTCAATTCATTTTTTATATAAGTAAAGCATTTTAAAGAAGAGATACTGTTTATTTTGATTATTTCATTATTTTCCAAAATTCTAATAATATATCAAACAAAAGAAAAAAGGCATCATGTGCGGGCATTACATCTAGACTTAACACAAATATTTCTAATTAAAATATTCATAATCAACAAAACTTGTTTTTAACTAATGATATCTGAGCATCATTAAATTAAATTACATATAAATATATGTAATTTTAGAATTATATATAGTTTAATGATGGTCAGATTTCTATATAAAAATATATTTCTCAAAGGGGAAAGTTGCAAAAGAATTATTACAACTGAATAAAAACATGAGGGGAAAAGGAAATCATTACAGGACCATTTGCATGCTTGAGAATATACCAAATCAAAACACGCCTATGACCCTAACAAAGGAATAATCAAATTCCAGCTGAAATAAACTTTTAAAGTCATAAAATGTCTTTTAAATCCCCCAGAAAGAAGAAAAATCCAGCAGAGTCATCTATAGATTTTTCTATTTTTTTGGCATGTGACATTTAAGAAAACTTCATCAAAATCATTTTTCTGAGCTTATTATTTCAACAAGAAGGACTGCTTCCACAAGGCTTTTGTTATTAAAGAATGTGCTTATAGTATGATAATTTATGTCTAGTTCATTAAGCAGGTGTTCTGGGCAAGATAATATAGGGGAAATGGCAAATATGAAACACTGTTTTCCATTAACCCCTCTGGCACTGACAGTCTGAAGCTCCCCTTCTGAAGGCTAATCCATTTTGCTTAATGCTTAGCATTTTCAGATCCTAGCTCTGGGTGCCAGCAAGGTTTTATATTTGAAGTACAAATAAAAAGGTGGTAAATTTGAGCACCTAGTCAGTTATCCCTTATGAAAATCAGCTGATAAAAGCCAAAAAGCATCATAAGCAGAAAGGTTTTATAGAATCAGTATATGCCAAGTCATGATGCTTTATTCTCTGTCATTGGAGCAGATGCTATAAATTCCTTTTCATTACATTGATGGAAAGATAGATGATAGATAGATAGATAGGTATAGCCACTATTTTCACCCATTAGAAGGTTTTCAGATCCCACACTTAACATTTCAAAGACTGTTCTATAGGAAAGGTGGATTTAAAAAAAGGAAGATAATGAATATTATTAATCACAGTATCTAAACCAAGGTTACAGGATAACAAACTGCTTCTTATCCCTGGTCAAATTTAGTTCATAGACTTGCTTTACTATCTGGATTTAAGTGACTTTGAATATGATACGTTCCAGTTTGCCACAGTTACCATCAATTTTGCTGCGATGACTTCTAATTTGCTTTACTCATTTATTTTCATTTATTTGATCTAACTGATCCCCATAGTCATTTACATTTGTGAATCCTATCTACACATTTATCTCTGCAAATTAGGAACCACTAACTTCACTCTTTGTTTTTAATTTTTTCCAAGATTCAGTATTGCAGAACTTAGTATTGGTCATGTTTTCAACTACTCTGGTCTCAGATAACCTAGATTCCAAATGAAATTAACTTCTTTCTATGTTGGCTAGTAATTTAACTTCTAAAACTTCACATTTTTCATCTGTAAAATGGCAATCATAATAATAGCTTCAGTAATAGCTACCTCAAATGTACCAAACCTAACCATCAGCATCAGTTTTGTGGGCATGCACCCTGTGCATTTACCTAGGGACCTACACTCAGAAGGGCCACATGCTTAGGAAGTGCTCTAATATCTCTGGCTTTAAATTCATAATAATTTTTGGATAAGAAGTCTAGCACTTTTATATTGTTCTAGGCCCTTCAAATTATGTATCCAGTCCAGATATCCCCAGAGAGGGAGTTCAACCATTTAGTTCAGAGTTTTCTTCATATGAAGTATTAAAATATATTAATATGATGTCAAAATAAAATAACTTGCAATGGTATGTGAAGCCACAAACCTCATTTGATTCATTTTTTTTCTTTTTATTGGTTCCGTTTTCTTAATTGCATTTTTTTAGATGTGAATATCGATGCAAAATTATTTACATTTTTATTCTGTTTCATTTGGAAAGATTATTTTAACTCCCTTGGGTTATCAGATTTAGCAAATAAAAGTACAGGATGCTAGGTTTTTGGTCCACCATACAAGGAGCTTGGAAGTCATCATTCCATCCTAACAAATGAAAACCTGAACTGAAAAATCAACAACTCTTCGTAGATCTACCAGAGAAGTAATGTCATAGGGAAAACTACTGCCCCCAAAATTGAAGCTACAGACAGGTAAATACAGAGAACCACAGCTTACTGGAGTAGACATCCATGACTAGAAACCTCTGCAGGAAACATTACCAGGGTAGGAAAATCTGGCCAGTTCTATGTTCTACTCTGGAGTTCCAGGAAGCAGTCTGAGTCACAGAAATAAATATAAGTCATTAGCATATAAATGGCATTTAGAGCCAAGACACTGGATGAAACGACAAAGGAGATGAATTTACATGGATAGGAACAAGGTGAAGGAGTTCAGTGAGCTTTGGAGTGCAATAAGAAGTTGGGGAAATGAGGAGAAATTATTAATAGCAAAGGACATAGAAAAACTGGTCACTTCAAGAAAAGGAAAACTAGTGTTCTTGAAGCCAAATAAATAATGAAGGAGAAAGTCATCAGATGTGTCAAATGTTACTGAAAGTTCAACTACGATGAAGCCTGAAAACTAACCAGTGGAGGACATTGGTGATCTATATCATATAATAGTTAGAAAATTTAAATTAAATATATAAAAGTATTTACAATTGCCTAGAATATAGTTAGTACTCAGTAAAGGTTGTCAATTTTTATACACAAAGCTTCATTTTTATGCTTGAATCACAGGTGGATTTTATATTGTGAAACAGAAATTGCATGAAAATGGTAGAACAACCGTTTGCAAGTCCCTCCCCATGTCGCTTCTGATTCAAAGCTGTATCTGCACATGAGAAAACAGATCTGCTCACTTTTAAATCCCTCAAAAGCTGCTTCTGGTTATGACAGAACATTATTTCTCTGGCCTTTATCCTACCAAGTCAACCTAGCCTTCTGCTCCCCCTAATAATTTTCACCAGCAACCTTCTCTATGTAAAACCATAAAGCCCAGAAAACACCTACCAAAATATTAGGAGAAAACCTTGGTAGCCTAAAATAACTTGAAATGAGTTAGATCCAATAGTGGTTAAAATCCTACATTCCAGAATCAACCTGCCTGCGTTTTAATACCAGCTCCATCACTTATTAGCTGTGTGAAATTAAAACCTCCTTTTTCTTCTTTTGTAAAGTAGAAAGCAATAGTAATAATTGTAATACTTTGTGAGGATTGAATGCATTAAAATGTCTAAAGTGCTTAGGATAATGCCTGATATCATAAATAAATCTACTATTTCATATAAGTGAATGAGCTTGAAAATCATCTACAAAGACTGCTGCAAAAAATATACATGTCTAGGTCCTATACAGACCTACTAAATTAGAAACCTCTAAAGGTTTTTAAAGGTAAAGTCCAGAAATACATGCTATTAAAAGAAATGTGCTGTTGGATAGTCCTCTTTGGAAATGGCTTGCTTATTCTCCACACAAGAAGCTTATTGAGGCTCTTAGTAAGACAGATAACATTTGTAGCAGTGTTTGCTGTAATTACAGGTTTTCATTGATTTAATACTAGCTAAGATTGGGTGGGGGGAGATGCAAACACTTAAGTGTAGTAGAAAATAGAGAAGTGCATCTGAGAAAAATATTTGAGTGATGTATCACTGGGCAGAGAACAGAATTTGTCCCAGAAAAACAATTGAAAAGAAACTAAAATTCCATAGTATAAATAAATAAGCCTTATTCAAATTGAGCCGAGGAAAAAAATGTAGCTTGGGAAAGAATATGAGAAAAACAAAGAAAAAATAAGAGCACTTGAAATACTAAGAAGAGAGAAGAACGAACTTTTGAAAATGAGCAGAAATCCTCAAAAAGAAAGTACATGGAAAGGGTTAAATAAAATATTGCACATCTAAATAGAACAATTCTATATAATCGTCAAAACCACGTCAGTATACATATTAGTAAAATAAAATTATACAGAGTTATCTTTTATATCAAGTCATATAATTTTAGTCACACATATATAACTAAATATTAATATTATGACTATAATACCTAATTATTATGGGAAATGAAGGCAAAGATAATATTAATAAAAGAAAGTAAATAAACTGCTATTTTAGCATCACTCAGAGAAAAGCAGTTGAAGTTAAGATATTTTATGTTTATATCCATATACTTGTGAGCATATACATATGTATTTATAAAGACATATATATTAATATCTGCAATATCTTCTGCACCAATACCATGTCATCCTTACTTATCTCTCCATTAGCACTCTTACTTACCACTCATCTTTTTCTCCACTTTGCAACCAAAAGGATTATTAAAAGTAGATATATCTGATTATATTACCCTGAAGTTTGAAATACTTCAATATTTTCTCACGTCCCTGAGCATCAAATCTAAAACCTTATCACATCTGCAAAGGCCATCTGTGCTCTAGTTCTGCCTATTTTCCTCCTTCCTCCTTCTCTCTCTAACTACTCTAGTTACACTTACTCTCCTGGATTAAGTTTCCCAGAAGTGGCAAGATTTCCCTTCCCTTCAGGACTAGAGACCTATTCTCCAAGACCTTTCCCATTCCTCTTCTTCCCAGAAAGATATAATAATAGCTCTTACTCATGCAACTCCACAGTATTTTGAACTGAATACTTCTCAGAATAGGAACACTGATAAAATGGAAATAATTCTTCCAAAACATAAAAAAGGAAGCAAAATTGAAATTTTTATTTCTAGAAAGCCAACATGATGGATTAGACACTTCTGTGAGATTATAGGATGACTATAAAACATAATCTCAACCCCTAGGTTAGGAGGCAAAGATAAAAAGATGAAACATTTATAGAGTATTCAATATGTTCAAAATGCTTTACAGAAAAAAAGTCTCATATATTTACAAAAAAGAAAAAACCCACAAAATATATATTTATTTACCCTAGTATACAAATCTCTCCAACCCATAGTTTTCTCATGGATTGATTACCAAAGATTCCTAAAGTCAAACTGGACTCTGACCCAGAACTGCCTGAATCCTAAACATGTACATTTTCCATCATCTCCGCCACCTCAGCAGCTCAGCAGCTAATAGTCCACAAATAACTCTAACAACAAGCAGAATGTGATTAGCTTGACAATAAAAGTAAACACACATTGTGGCAGGAGTTCTTTGTAAGCAGTGTCTTTTAGTAGAAATGTATCTGGCTTTTAATAGCAATGTTAGAGAAGCATCAAGGAGGCTTCAGAAAACTTCTCCAGGAGAGGTGTTATTTGAGCTGGACCAGGATTTTGAAATGATTCAGAAAATGAATTATAAATAGCAAACTCAGAAAGGCTAACATTAGAAACAAAAGCCACAAAGTTGCCATGTTCACACTCAAAGAAGGTTCACACTTCCTGTCCAGTCCTCCTATACAACATCCCTAACGGTCACAGATGGCTCAGCAGAGGCAGTAGTTCTGGTGACATTTCAAGCAAGGCTGATCATATTCTTACAAGCTAAGATGTAATGCATTCCTGAGGAGCTTGTGGGTGTGCAGGAATCTAGAGAAGTACCTTTGGGTAGATAAAGAGTGGACTATCTGTCCTTCCTGTCTAATGAAGACAGAAAGCAGTACTTAAATGAGAAGGTGTCAATGAATGATAATATTTAGGTATATGATTGGTTAAGACCTTCCCTAACAGGATGAACTGCCACATTTTGGGACAAATTGCAAAGACAAGTTAAGACATTTGTAATTAAAACTTGACAAATTCTCATACCAAGAGTATACCAAATATACATGCTCTTTATAGACTTTTTAAAGGATCCCCAATGAACATTTGTATTGCAAGATTCCAAAGTCAGTGTGTGAAATAACAAGTAAATTTTAAGTAGATCATGAATAGAAAATATATTACGTTTCCTAAATATTTTTTCAGGCACATTCAGGGATAAAAGATAATTGTAAATTCTGTTTTATAAAATTATACGTAAAAGTCACATTTCTTCAGCTAATTATTTGAATGATACATGCAAATTTTACTTTAGAACTTTATAAGAGAAGTAACTATAATCTTCTACATATGGTTAACTATAACCAATTATGCTTTTTCCACAGTCACGGCACTTAAGTTAAAAAAAACATATTTTCGTTGCTTTATTATTACATATCTTTATTAATTATTTTATTCAATCGAGTTGGACAAAAATGACTACAAATATAGCCTGCATTTTAAATCTTCAACGTTAGTAGGAAAAAAGGCATGGGGTGTCCTTTAGCCTCCACAAGCAGGAACAGAATAGTTACTAGTAAAATGGCACTATCGTAAGATTAGTGCATCTGAGAGTCACATTTCTTGTTCTCCAAAATCTTTTATTAAATCAAAACTGAAGTCACTCCAAGAGTAACTAAAATTTATAAACATAGTTTTCTTAGACAAGATCTATTGAAATAAAAAAGAAATATAATTATGTATCATTTTATTATATGTCATAATAAAATTATATATTTAATTATACGTATAATTGTTCTATACATTATGTATAACATAATTCCATGTATAAATTATTCTGTAAGTATATATAATATAATCTATAAACAACTTATATATATAAAAGGACAATTTATATTATATATATAATTTATACTCTATATATTTATATATTCACAAACATTTAAGGTTCTTTATAAAATCTAGGTGCCACATTGTGAATTTTGAATTAATTTAGATGGTAGTAGGTTGCACCATGTAAAATTCCTACTATTGCATTATATTTGCCCTACAGTTATGACTCAACAATAAAATAAAAGCTTATATGAAGTAAAAGTTTATCTTTTTATGTAAATGAGCATATCCATTATAATCAAAAGTTTTATTAGATCTTTTTCTCCCCTAGAATTTAACCTTGGACAGATAGTATAAACAAACATCTGCCATAAGACCCTAAAAAGAATGTTGATGGTAAATCAGCAATATTTTCAGTCAGTGGGGACAGGTGTACCAAGAAGATCAGGCTAGTTAGTTCCATCAGCTCAAGAAATGGATTGATCCCAAAGGCAATGAAAGGAAGACTTGACCATCTGCAGTTATCAAGAAGATAAATAAATCAGATTCAGATGTCTGCCTCTACTCTGGATATGATCAGAATGTCCCCTAATTCTTTATATCATAAAACAAAGACATATAAGATATTGTTGCCAACTGACACAAATTGCTCTACCCGGCAGTCAGTCAAGAGAAAGAAGTTGTTTCTTTGTTGTTGTTTTTCTCCCTAAATGTCTTTAACCATGCTTTTATTTTAGCAAAACATAAAATAAAAAAATAAAATAAAATAAAAAATAGTGATACATTAAAGGGAACAATACAAATATTGTTGGATAAAATGGTAGTGTTGCTTTTAGTATAGTATATCCTATTTTAGGATAGTTTCAACAAAGTGGTGATGTGGTAAACACCACATTTCTAATATTTTTTCCATGGGGAAGAAGTTCACTGGCTATTACAAGGCTGGTCTATCTTATCCCCTCTCACTTTTCATCTAATTATGAATTTGAAAGAGTAATTCTATGTGAGTAGAACAGATCTTTCTTTTGGACTTCTTGGAAGTAAGCTGCCTTCAGGAAACACATGTTCCAATCTGCTCCTCCATGCCACAAATTGTAAAGGAGCCTCTCTGAGTGTATGGGGAGAGGCCCACCCCATATTAGCCCTGTTGTACCCCTAAGGCTGCTACATCTTAAGTTCATTATTTCCCATGAATACAAACCACATGCCCCTACCTAGCCTTTAGCAGTAGTAAAGGTGATGTTTTGGCTTCCATGTGCTAACCTTCCAATCTTATTTTTAATTGGTTCAAGATCTCAGTAGAAAAAAAGATGATTTACTTGGGACTCTCAAATGCCTCAACATCTGGCATATTCAACTTCACTGATAATAAATGAACATTTACAAATTAAATTTTGGGGCACTATCATCTCTCACAACTCTATAGTCTGTGAATTAACAACATTGCTGCCATCACCTTGCAGTGCAGCCCAGTGAGCCTGAAAAGAAAGAGAGTGAGGGAACCATTGGCTTGGAGATTTAACATAGCAACCACAGCTGATCCCTGAACAACACAGGTTTGAACTGTGCTGGTCCACATTTACGTGGATTTTTTTCCATAAAAGTTACAGCAAGTGTGCCTGCCTTTCCTGCTTCCTCTTCCACTTCCTCTACCTCTTCCTCCTCTGCCACCCCTGAGATGGCAAGACCAACCCTTCCTCTTCCTCCTCTTTCTCAGACGACTCAACACAAAGACAAGGATGAAGACTTTATGATGATCTTCTTCCACCTAATGAATAATAAATTATTTTCTCTTCCTTATGATTTTATTAATAACACTTTTTCCTTTAGCTTAGTTTATTGTAAGAACACAGTATATAATACATATAACACAAAATATGTGTTGACTATAGTAAGGCTTGCAGCAGCCTATTAGCAGTTCAGTTTTGGGAGACACAAGAGTTACACATGGATTTTTGACTACATGGGGTTTGGCTCCCTTAACCTATATGTTGCTCAATGGTCAACTGTAGTTTCCTTTTCTCCTCTCTAATGGATAAACTGAGGAAATATCTTCTGCTACTTGAGGCAACCCCGAAAAAAACCAAAACACCAAAATAGAGCTATCCTGTCTTTTAACACCAGGTCAGTTTTGTTGGATTTATAGAAATGAAGGCTGGCAAAACCTGTGTCTCCACTTGCTGGGACCACCAAACTACAGTGGGATAATGAGTGCAGCCAGTAAAAGATACAGCCAGGACTATAGTTATAAGAAAACAAAATTTGCTTTTACTTCATTTTGCTATTGTGTGAAGACAGTTATGAAAAGTAACTTTGTTCAAATTAAATAGCATGCTATTTTTACAGAAGATAGATGATCATAATAGTCGATGACACTTTTTAAAGGAAATGCTGCTGGAAAAATTACAAGACGAAGCAGGCCTAAACAGCTGCATCTGTTGGAATGGGTTTTTGCAGCTGCACAGAACCCACAATAAATGACAAGCAATTCTTCTCACTCATTCTTCTATTACGTATAAATCTTCAGACTCATATTTCATACTTCAATGTCATATTTTTTATTGAGCTGCTGGGGGGAACATCATTTTACTAAAGATAGTAAAATAAAGTGGAGAGACTTGTTGTCATAGGTAGAAATGAAGGGGGAAAGTCATTGGATTTTAGCCCTTCATTAAAGAAGCATTTTCAAGTATTATTTTCAAGTAATATTTTATCTGGGTCAGGATGTGAATTCTGAAAGGATTAAAAACAGAACCATAATTTCATAACCAAGAAATTAATTGACAGGTCACAGTGACACTGTAAAAGCATTAACATCACATTATGAAAATAGTACTGGAGTATCTAGAGTTTCTGATTTCCAAAAGTCTGGAGGAGTAACCCACTACACTCAAATGAAACTGCCTACAAATCAGGAGACAACCTCACCACTACAACATAAACTCCTGGAGCTCAAGTACCACCATCCATAAAGTAAAGATGTGAGAAATGCTGAAATTTAAGGTTTCTTTTAACTGTAAGATTGTCTGTATCTATTATCTATGTTTATTGTAGGAGAAACAGATGGATAACAGGCACTTTTGCTGAAGGAAATGTGAAGAAAGAAAACAAAAAGTCACTACTAATGATATCTAAACAATTTATAGAAAGAATCTGGTTATTTTGCTTTTCTTTCCATGATACTCCTTTTAAGTAATTATACTATCAGTTCCTGATTATAAGACCTTCATTTGTATTGTCCTCATTTAAATATGCCAATTAAAGAAGATACTTTTTAAAAAAATCATATTATTGTGGTTTTTTCCCTTATCATAATAGAAAAGCACTAGATATTCATTGTTTTAAATGCAAAGACTCATGGAAAGAAAATGAAAATTATCTATAATTCTATCACCCAGACATGACCATAGTCAACATTTTCTATATAGGAGTATGTATATGAAATTTGAAATAAGTTCCCTGATACTGGCTTATGAAGTGATACTGAAGAGCTTTGAGAATGGGTCACTGTTCAGGATTGTCCAACTACATATTCTCAGTAGTCAATTGAAACTGGTACCATGAAAATAAAGGAAACACTTCCAAACAAGTAATTGTCAAGGTCCAAGAATCCATACTGGAAAACTGGTATAGTGAGGGAAGAAGAAAATAAACTTTATGTTACAATTTGCTGAGCAGAATGGACTAAAAAATTGAATGCCCCAATTAAGAGAGTTCCTCTTATTCATTACCCTGTTAAATGGCATGCCTCCCTAATTGGAATAATGAGCAAGGTAGAGACTTAGTTCAGTGCATTCAAATGGCTCCTAATAATACTTAACTGGCATGCTCATCTCATTTAAATAGAACACCTGGTGTTATCTCTCAGCCTTGTTTCCAGGAGTTGGCTCTATGATATTTACTCACATAAATGTCTATGGGGCAAGGCTTTTATTGTTTCCTTGCTGCTACGCCATGGGGATTGCTAAGAAAGTTTTGTCAGGGCTTTAGTTTCCTTCATGGCACCTTTATCAAGTAATTGCACGTTTGACACTGAAAATCCAGAGTGGTAGACTGAGGTTAATGACACACTTAGAGCTTTACTAAAGAGTATATGCTTAAAGAGAGTACCTTCAATTTTATGAAGTACCTATTTTGCAGCCTTACAATTATACATTTGATGTCACATTCAGCTATTACAGCAAAATTTCATTGATAAGAATGACAACAAAACACAAAATGTCAACCTCAAATGAGTTTAGTTCAAATTACCCAATTAAATTTTAACTGTTAGAAAACAGATTCTCTACTAAACTTTCTTCTTTAGGCAAATAACCATTAAGACTACTGTTCTGATGGGGATTAAGAATGTAGAACTTTTATTCAATTCAAATCTTACAAGCTAAAATTTAAATTTTTTTTTTTTTTGCATCTCAATTCTGTGACCAAAAAGTCCTTAGTATTTTGACAATTGAAGTACAAAATATGTGAAGGCCCCCTGCTATTTAATGACCATTGAAAGATATGCAACACTCTATCTGTTAGTTTTTAATATTCCACTAATAATTTCTTGCTAAGAAGGCAAACTAATGCAGACTATTGGCTTTTTTTCCTAAATCTAACCCTAGAGAAGTGACAGAATTAACAAATAAATTGTTGGATCTGAGACACTAAGAGGCAGTTTTTGAGAAATTTTCTTTTTATGTAACTTTGTTGAGAAATGGTAGTCCAAAAATAGAAAAACCAAAAAAAAAAATAAAAAGAGCTTTTAATTAGGTCCTTTTCTGTCTCCATATTGAACTGGACTGCTCATTGCTCTGTGAGTTAACACAGTGAGCTGTGGACAGACAGGTACAATATGGTCATATCAGGGTAGTTGCTACAGGTTGGGATCTTCTGAGGCATGTGCCCAGATAGAATTTGGGGAACAATGTGTTTATTATAGACCAACACCTATGAAATGAGGGAGGTTAAACCCTATAACTCAAGAAAGAAACTTTTGAGTCATTTTTTATTCTTTTCTTTCTAATCCATCATCAAATATTATCCAGCACAGAATAATCTATAAATTTTTTATAACCATGTTCAAAATATATACATAATCCCCTATTTCTCACCAATCCTACCTTTGGTTAAGCTAGTATCAGTTCTCACTTGGGTTGTTGCAACAAGTCCTTAGCTGCTCTTTCTGCTTCTACCTTTAACACCTACATTTTATTCTCAACACAAAAGGTAAAGTTTTGCATATATTTTAAAATGCTAGTTTTAAATGTTTAACATATAATTTAGCAACCTCATAGCTCATAAATACTTATAAACATACATACTTCACACACACATATGTGTGTATATGTATTCAAGTACATAGGTGCGGGGGTTCCTATTATGCAAAAGTAAAGAAAAAACAAACTGATATATATTATAAGTACATATATATTTTTTCATTTTTATGTAAAACCTGAGAGTTGGAACTACTGGTACATAATGAACAGAAGACTTCCATAGTATTTCTCCCACTTGGCTATATAGGGTCCCCAGTGAAAAGAAATTCATGTGACAGCTATATTTAATGTGGGGCAATTCTTTAAAGAATTAAGTTAATGGCAAGGCTTAAAAACATGCACAAATGAAAACCCAGATGTCGATACCTGTAGTTGAGGCTTGTCTACAGTACATGTGCTACTTAGAGTTTCTACCTTAGAGGGTTTGAATGTCTGTGAAATGTAGTCACTTGTGATTTTCCTGTGCATGTGGCTTGAGAAACATGCACGGCAGCCAGGTGAGAAAAGCTGATTACCAAAAACCACTACTCAATGAGGGTGTAGTAGTAGTTGTAACATTCCAAATTGTCTTTGTTTAGTCACATAGGAAAACCTTTGCAAATCTTGTTTATGCAAAACGCAAAATGATTTAGAAATAAAAATCCATTGTGAGAATGGTTATAGAAGTGAAAAATATTTGATAAGAACAGAGCAATGATTCTAAGTCATAAAATAGTAGTCTCTTGGACAGATTATATATTGTATTAGTATCTACATATTTAAGTTTTTGAGGAGTCCTCAAAATATATTTCTTCATGTCCAAATCTATTCCATTACCAACCTGCTGGACAAGAAAGGCCATAGGTTTTGAGGTACAGGTTTTTGAGAATTAGATTTCTTCTACCACTCACTAGGTGCATGACTTTGTTCAAATTACTTAATTTTCTTCAGTTTCAATTTCCTTATGTGCAAAATAGTTAAGTAGTGTATGTTTATAATTATATAATTAAATTAGATGATATTTATAAGGGACACAGCAATCAACAATGTTATTCCACCATCCCAACCCACACCACTCCCTCCTCAGTCTCCTAATCTCTTGTAAAACTGTATTCTTTACTTGACTATACTGCAATTAGAAATTTATTTCTTCCAATAAAATTTTAAAATGTGTCTAGGTCTATATATAACAGCCCTTACTCTATTTATTAATATTTATCTATGTGTATTGTTTCAAGTCTTTCTAAATATGAATTAGCCAAATCTGAATAAATCTTTTTAAGCTATCAGCTTACCACCTAGTGGAAGCTGATAGATAAGAGTCTATCAGAAAGATTAAGAGTCTTAGGGAAAATCAGTAGTATATTATGTGAGAAAAAATATCCAAAATCTGAATCTGAATCCAGAGATTCAGTCTGAATTATAGCTAAATTTATAGCTACATTATAACTAAATTATAGCTAAAGTTACAGTTTGAAAATCTCAGAAATAAGATCTTTTTGGTGAATGATTATTGAAAAAAATTAACATTTTGGATAATTCCATTAGATTCATGAAAAAATGCACAATGTTTATATTCTAATTTTAGATTAGGAGAGTAGAATCAAATAATCCATTGTAATAATTTGAAATTCACTTTCATATCTAAAATATGCCCAAAGACAGAACACTAATTACAGTTTTATTTACCTTAAAGGATCAAGAAAATTTATTCAGATGTACCCAGTGTAAGCACTGAGTATAAAACTAGCATAGTATTTATAAGCCTTTATAAAATAAATAGAAATCAAAGTTTCTTTTTTCCACAAAAGATTAGTTTGGAATGTTAATGCAAGAAATAAATAAAAATTGTCTTTGCACTTATATGTCAGTTTATTTCTTCTGTACTTTTGAAAAGCTGTCACTTGGAGTTATTCCAAAATAAATAGCAAATGGACCCCCAGTACTAAAATAATGAGATGGCTATCAAGCTTTCTAGGCAAACATATAATGCCATTTTCCTATGATAGAAGAGAGCTAAACAGTAATGGAATTAGATTTCTCTAGCAATATATGTCACTCAAATTCATTATTAATTTTGTGCCTTACCTAGCACATAGGGGTGTAGTTAAGATTAGAGCCTATTAGATAATTTAAAATTCATAAAGTTTCTTGAGCTTCTCAGAGTAAAGGTGCTATATAAATATTAAATAGCAATAATGATGATAATGATGAAATTATTATTCTAATCTTCACCTTGCACATGCTGTAAGTAATTCTCAGCCACTTTATCACTTGCCTATATGCACACACAGAGAGCCAGGGAGGTGTTTGGGATATGGAATTCCCTTTGAAATCAATAGGAGCTCCACAATCAATTCAGCTCCACAGAGGACTGAGGGGTGTGGGGAAAAAGGAGAAATTGCACATTAACACTGGATAGAAGCAAAGGATTTATAAAGAAAAAACACAGTTCAGTGGTTTCAAAGTTAAGAAAAATAAGGCAAGGTTACTGTTTTTAATTTAAAAAGAAATTCTAAATATCATTTTACAGAAAAAAATAAACTTAGAAAGAAATTAAAATTTATTTTTTGTTGTTTAAATAAAAAAAGCAACCATGTACTTTCTTATATTAAGAAATGAAAACTCTCTATTTTTTTAAATAAGATGCATATATGTTCGTTTATGTTTCTTGCTAAACCTTATTTTGGATTTCAAAATATCTCCTGTATCATATTTTAAAATCCTCTTTGTGTCTGCTAAAACTCATTGTTGTAATAGTCCCGCAAAGAAGGTAGTACATTACATTTAAAACGAAAGCCTTCCTCATTACTGAGAACTACATGAGTACCCGTGGCCAAGAAAATCATAAAAATGGATGCCTTCAGAAAAAATGTAATAAAGTGTACGTCCTTATAATTAGAATAGTGGAAACCACAATATGATCATGTTTAATACTGAAAACATGGGGCAAGATGAAGGGAAAGGTATTTTTGAGAACTGCTATTTATATAGTTTAGAAGCTGTTTCTTCCCTAAATTTATCCTCAAACCGCTACTTAGCCCGAGATGGAAACCATATTTATAGAAACAATCTTCTTCAGATTCTTTAGGATAAGAGGGCACAAACCAACACCTATAAATTTATAGTTTACTCAGCCAGCCTGTAACCATGGAAACAGATTGACCATTTACACAGAACTACCCCTTGTGATTTTAACCCTGTCATCTTTGCCTTGAAAACTGCTAACAATGTAATCTGATTACTTTGTCTAAGAATCTATTATCATTCAAACAACCAGACAACCAATCAAAAATGTATATTAAAAAGTTCTTGCTACATTAGTGTATAAAAAAGCTTAAGTCATGTCTAACACAAAAGTTTAACAAAATCCTCTCCACAGAATCTTTGTTTATTGGAGAAAGACAAAGAGATGCTGCATCAATAAGGCCCTTGATTATGTGCCATCTGCCCATATTGTTTCCCACTTATGTTATCCCAGACTTTATTGTCTTATGTATCCTCCAACTTACAAACGCTGTCACACATATGTCCTTTATAATATTGGCTTTGTCTGTTTTGTGCCGCTATTAACAGAATATCTGAGACTGGATAATTTATAAGAAACACAAATTTATTTCTCACAGTTCTGGAGGCTGGATGTCCAAGATCGAGGGGCCAATATTTTGTGAGGGCCTCCTTGTTGCATCATCTCATGGCTGAAGGCAGAAGGACAAGAGAGGAGATAGAAAGTACAAGAAGGGGCCATACTCATCTTTTTATAAGCAACCAACTTTGGCAATAACAAATCCACTGCTGTGATAACAAACCCACTCCCACAATAACAGCATCAATCCATTTATGAGGGTAGAGCTTTCATGACCTAAACACCCACCTCCCAACACCCCTGCATTGGGGATCAAATTTCCAACACATGACCCTTGTGGGGCACATTCAACCAACAGCATTCTGTCCTTGGACCTCAAAATATGTCCTTTTCACATACAAAAATACATTCACTACATCCCAATAACCCCAATGTCTTAACTCATTCTAGCATCAACTCAAGTCAAAAGTCTCATTTAAACCAGATATGAGTGGAAATTCAAGGCATGATTCATCCTGAAGTAAATTTCCCCCCAGCTGTGTGCTTGTGGAATTAAACAAATAACCTACTTCCAAAATACAATGGTGGGACGGACATAGGACAGACTTTCACAATCCAAAATGGTACAATACAAAAGAATAAAGGAGTAACTGGTCCCAAATAAGTTCAAAACCCAACAAAGAAAATTATATCAAGTCTTAATGCTGGAGAATAATCTTTGTTTACTTCATGTCTTACCTCCTGGGCACACTAGGATGTGGATTGGAGCCCAAGGGGTAGCCCTGCCCCCATGGCTTTGCTGGATTCAGCTCGTGTACCAGCTCTCATGAGTTGGAGTCTCTGCCCACAACTCTCCCAGGTTGGTGTTGCACACTGGTGCAGCTCTAGAGTTGTAATGTTTCTGTTGCAGCCCCAACCCTGTAGTTCCACTGGGTATTGCCCTATTGGGGATTCTGTGATGGCTCTACCCCTGTGACAAGTTTCTGCCTGTGTCCCCAGGCTGTGTGATACATCCTGTGAAATCTAGGTGTAGGCTGCCATGGCCACACAACTCCTACACTCTGCCCATCTGCACAGTCAGCTTTATGAGCACATTGTCAAGGATGACCACTTGTGGCCTCTGGAGCAGCAGCATGAGCCACACCTGGGCCTCCTGGAACCATGGCTGGTGTGGCCAAGGATCACTGCGCTTGAATGCATCAAGCACAGTCACAAGGTGGACCTAGGCAGAGAGCTCGTAGATGGTGCCCTGGGCCCATTTTTCTCAAGCCATGCTGCCCTCCTAGAGCTTTGGGCCTGTGATGAAAGAAGCAAACTCAAAAATTTCCAAAATATCTTTGGGGTCATTCTCCCATTATCTTGATCATTCTAGAGATCTTGATTCTCCCAAGGTCATTCTATCCCTGATAATCCCTTTATTAAAGGATCCCTGGGCCACGTGCTTGCAGGTTCTTTTATTCTTCACATGGCCACGCTGCAAATTTTTCAAATTTTTATATTCTGTTTCCCTTTTAATTATGATTTCCATGTTTAAATAATTTCTCTCTGCTTTCATTTTACTATATGCAGTCAAAAGAAGCTGTGTAGCTCCTGCAATATTTTGCTTAGAAATGTCTTCTGCCAGATATCCTAGTTTATCACTCTTAAACTCTTTCTTCCATAAAGCCCTTGGACACGGACATAATTCAGCCAAATTCTTGGCCACTTTATAACAAAGTGGACTTTACTCCTGTCTCCAATAAGATATTTCTCATTTGTATCTGAGATCTTATCATAATGGCTTTACTATGCATATTTCTACCAACATTCTGATCACAACCACTTGAGTAATTTCTAATAATATCTATACATTCCCTACAGTACTTCTTTTCCTCTGAACCCTCACCAGAATTGCCCTTACTGCTCTGTTAAAGGCAATACAGGCTTTTTCTACTCTGTTCCTCCCAACACTTCTAGCTGCTGCCTACTACCCAGTTCCAATGCCACTTCCACATGATTTAGGTATTTATTATAGCAATACCCCACTCTCTGTTACCAGTTTTCTGTCTTAGTCCATTTTGTGTTGCTATAAGAGAATACCAGAGACTGGGTAACTTATACTGAACAGAAATTTATTTCTCCCTGGTTCTAGAGCTGGGAAGTGCAGGATTATGAAGGATGGGCATAGTGTGATGGTTTTTCTGTGTCATTCCATGACCAAAGACAGGTGGGCAAGAAAGGGCAAGAGAGAGAGCAAGTGGAGGACAAACTCATCCTTTTATAAGGAAATCACTTCTGTGATAACAAGTCCACTCCTCTGACAATGGTGTTAATCCATTAATTAATGATATTTATTAGTTCAGATGTTAATGATATTAATGATTAACAGAACCAATGAATCCATATATTTAGTTCAACACCTGAATACCTCTTAAAGGTTTCACCTTACAACACTTCCACATTGGGGATCAAGTTTCCAACACTTGAACTTTGAGGTGACACATTCAAACTATAGCACTGAATTCACATCATTTTCAATCTCCATGTAAACATTTAAAGAACAATGACTATTTCTAATTTTTTGAGAGATGAGATATATCATAGGCCTTTGGCTTTAAAAATGACAATTACCTATTTTTATTTGGTATTATTATTATAAATAGCCATAAGAATTGCTGTTACTACTTTGACATACCTTACAGTTTAAAATGAAATCTCACATATATTATTGATATTGAATATCATAAAAACCCCAACAGGAAGACACTATCCTTGCCATTTGAAAGAGGGAGCTGATACCAAGAGAATTTAAGTATCTTGTCCAAAGTAAAAATAAACAAATAAAAAATCTATAAATAAATTTATTTTTGGCAGAGTTAAGATTCAAAGTGTGATCTTTTGACTTTAAGCCTTGTCCTTCATTCTATACCTACAATTACTCAATTTCCAGATAATATCTTAAGACTGACTAAACTTTTCTAAGACTATACTTTCAGGAATCATTTTTATAGTTTGTTACTAGAGAAGTTTATCTAAATGTGTAGAGCACCATGGATAAACTTATTGCAATAAAGATTTTAATTTGTTTTTGTTTTGTTTTGGTTCAGAATATTATTGGGGTACAAATATTTTGGTTACATGAATTTCTTTTGTATAGTTGAGTCAAAGTTATGAGTGTGTACATCACCCAGAAAGTGTGTATTGTACCCATCAGGTATGATTTTACCCATCTCATCCTCCCCCTTCCCACCTGCTTGATTTCCATTGAATTTTACTACTATATGTGCACATGAGTGTTGATCTATTAGTTCCAATTGGTAGTGAGTGCATACAGTTTTTGTTACCCCATTCTTGTGATACTAAATTTAAAAGGATGGTCTCCAGTTCCATCCATGGTTGTTATAAAAGTTGTTAGTTCAAGATTGTTTTCCATGGCTGAGTGATCCATGATATATATATATATATATATATATATATATATTAATCCACTTAAGTATCAATGGGCACTTTGGTTGTTTCCACATCTTTACAACTGTGAATTGTGCTGCTATAAATATTTGAGTTCAGGGCCTTTTTAATAAAATGTCTTTTTTTTCCTTTAGGTAAATACCCTGTAGTGGGATTGCTGGATCCAATGACAGGTCTACTTTCAGTTCTTTGAGGTTTCTCCATACTCCTTTCCATAGACGATGACTAGTTTGTAGTTTCTTCAACAGCGTATAAGTGTTTCTTTCTCTCCACGTCTGAACCAGCATCTGTTGTTTTGGGACTTTTTGGTAAAGCCATTCTCACTGGAGTTAAGTGATATCTTATTGTGCCTTTGATTTGCATTTCCCTGATGACTAGAGATTTTGAACATTTTTTTCAAATGTTTATTGACCATTAGTCTATCTTTTTTTGAAAAGCTTCTGTTCATGTCTTTTACCCACTTTTTAATGGGGTTGATTGACATTTTCTTGCTGGTTCACTGAACAGGTCAAACTATCATTCTTTGCTGATCTTATATCTAGAAAACCCCAAAGACTCCATCAAGAGACTCTTGGAATTGATAAATAAATTCAGCATGGTCTCAGGCTATAATATCAATGTACACTAACCAGCAGCATTCCTATACACCAACAACAGTCAAGCTAAGAATGAAATCAAAGACTCAATACCTTTCATAATAGCAACAGAGAAAATAAAATACCTAGGAATACATTTAACTAAGGAGGTGAAAAACCTCAATAGGGAGAACTATGAATCACTGAGGAAGGAAATCTCAGAGGATGTACACCAATGGAAAAATTTATCATGCACATGGATGGGAAGAATCAACATTGTTAAAATATCTATACTACCCAAAGTGATTTATAGATTCAATGAAATCCCTGTCAACATACCATGTCATTTTTTGCAGATCTAGAAAAAATAATTCTACACATTGTATAGAACCAGAAAAGACCCCAAATAACCAAAGCAATCTTAAGCAAAAAGAACAAGTTGGGAGGCATAATTTTACCAGACTTCAAGCTATACTACAAGACTATAGAAACAAAAACATCATGGAACTGGTTCAAGAACAGAGAAATAGACCAATGGATCAGAACAGAAAACCCAGGTATAAATCCATCATCATATTGCCTTCTGATCTTTGACAAAGAAGACAAAAATGTACACTGGGGAAAAGAATCCCTATTCAATAAATAGTGCTGGGAAAATTGGATAGCCACATCTAGAAGACTGAAACAGGATCTGTACTTCTCACTACTTAACAAAAATTAATTCACAAGGGATAACAGCCTTAAACCTAGGGCATAAAATTGTAAGAATTCTAGAAGAAGAAGATGGAAAAACTCTTATAGATATTTGCCTAGGCAAAGAATTTATGAAAAAGATCCCAAAGGCAATCATAGCAATAACAAAAATAAATAAATAGGACCCAGTTAAATTAAAAAGCTTCTGCACTGCCAAGGAGACAATCTATAGGGTGAATAGACAACCTACAAAATGGAAGAAAATACTTGCATGCTATCCAACCAATAAAGGCATAATAACCAGAATCTAAAAATAAATATTTTTTGGCTTTTGCAGTTTTTTAAAAAAACATATTTATCAAAAATCAAAGTTTCTTCGTATACCTGATTTTCATCATACATAATTTATCCCTTTTCTATAGCATTTTGGTGATTCTGAAAATTTTAATTATGGCCTAAGTTATGTAATCAAGTATCAAAGATTTAAAAATTACAGTATCAAATATTATCAAACCAAAAATTGTATCTTGTCATATTACAAATATCCTATTGAAGTCAATTATATATTTAGGAAAAGTCCTTGGCACTTTCTGCCCATGGTAATGAAGGCATAGTTAACATATTGAAAAAATTAATTTCTCAGTCTTTCTACAATACTATAAATCAAATTATTTTATTTTTACTATTTTAAAAGATACAAAACATAGAAATACAACTGAATAATATAGTGGTCCAGTTTTTTTTAGAGAAGATTAAAAATTAAATGGTATCCTATTCATATTTTACTGTTGGTAGTGAAGATAGAATTCCAAAAAGCATTTCCTGAGGCATTTAAACAAATACAGCAAAAATAAAATCTCTTTAGTATCACTTTTCTATAAATTTCTATATTCAGTGAATCAAAATTCTGTATTATCTTGGCATATTACTTACAAAATTTGTCACATTTGTTGTTTCTCATCTGTTTAAATGCTATTCCTGAAGGGTAGAAACTATACGTTATTCAGTATGCATATACAATCTCAGCACAGGGCATGTTGCTTATTTGACATTCAATGAATAAATTTATGAACATTATAACTTGGTAATATAGATGTTAGCCAAGGCCAAATATGCTCATAATGTAGACATTACTTTGAAGTCTGTAATAGATGGTAGATTTATGTCATATATAATAAATATGTGTGTTTAATTAATGTGAAGGAAAACATTTCTCTTGATATTATTCATATAAATAAAATTCTATTGGACTAGTGTTTTTCAAGCACTTTTTTTTTTATAAAAAAGAAAGTTGAGAAATGTAAAGAATTTCAGGAACCTTAAAGGCATAATATTTCGTTACTTACAACTCTGATTTATATGAAGCCAGTAGTAAACTGATCCTACATGTGAAATGAGTCAAACTCTTTCAAAACATTAAAAGTATATTAAAGGAAATGGAAACTTTACTAAATAGTTTATGCTGCTCTACAAGATTTGATTTTTCACACTGGGAAAAACGTATTTCCTCCAAGAGAGTGACTTTCTTGTCAAAGCTCACTATATTATCAGATCTATTTGGGTTGGACCTAAGCCTATAAATATGGTTTAAGAATTTAAGTTTACAGAAACTGCATCATATGCCTACTTATCTTTCCATACTCTCATTACAGAGGCTGTTTAAAAAAAATCTGCTTCTACTGCCTTTTATGTAAAATCAAAATAGATCTTTAAAAAATATTAAATAATTCAAAAATTTTCATTAGTTAAAAACAGAAAAAATTTATGACTTTTCAATATCATATTAGTTTTCCATTGCTGTATAACTAATTACCACAAATTTAGCACCTTAAAACCCATTTATTATTTCATTGTTTTATGTCAGACATTTGGATGGGCTTATCTAGTTTCTCTACTTAGGGCCTGTTAAGGCCAAAATCCAGTTGTGGGCTGTGCTGGATTCTTATCTGGAAATTCTGGGAAAGAATCCACCTCCAGGCTTATTTAAGCTGTTGGCAGAACCTAGTTTCATGTGATGGTAGGACCAAGGTCCCAGTTTCCTTGCTGACTGACAACAAGGGGTCATTCTCAGCTTTTAGAGGGTACTCTTCAGTCCTGGACTTGCACCCTCCATTTTCAAAGCCAACAAGGGAGCATTGATTCCTTCTCCATGCTTTGATTCTCTCTTCAGGTGGAAAGAATTCTCTACTTTTAAAGGCCTTGTGTCCTTAAATTAGGCCTAAGAGGAAATATTCCATTTTGCCATTGAAAATAAAATAATCATGGCAGAAATACCAGAGAGCTAACCTAGATAGCTAAGGTCATGAAAACCTTTTAAAATTCTGCTTAACACAAATATGTATTAAAAGGGCAAGTATTAGAGGTTAAAAGTGCAAGTAATAAAAAAATTATATTAAGGTTGGTTTTAAATAATAATGGGTTTAGTTTAAAAATAAAACCCCAATGAATACAAGAAGCTATTAGTAACAATTTTGGTTATTTGTAAATGTTCAACATATAACAAAGTACATATGACATGCAACTTGTAATGGTTTTGTATCAGAATCATTTGGAGTATTAACCTAGATAGCTAACAACCTCAGCAAATGACCTAAATTTTAAGTAGTAACATAAGGGAAAAAATATTCTGGATAAAAGCAGAAAAGTAAAAATAATTTTGCCAGATTTGTTTTAACAAATTATTTGAAAGTGTCAATTATGTTTAACAGAAATCATGTTAAGGCAAATTAGTATTGAGATATAATTTATATGTATCAAAGAAAACATATATAGAGTATATTTGGACTTTAAGGGAAACATGTCAAAGTCTTTTTCACCCATTTTCCTCTTAGCATCTTCAAAAAAATCACTAAAATTTAAAAATATGTGAAAATAAAACTTAAACTTTAATTATGCAACAGACATTACTTGCAAATATAATGTATGATTATATACTAAATGGAATTGAGTACAGTGCAAATCAAGTAAAACATCAATTATCATATATACCAGCTAAGAGGTCAGACAAGATGCATTATTCTCATGCATTGTGACCGAAACACAATTTAAATAAAACTTAAAAACTCCAACAACACCTCTTTCCTTCAAACAATGTGGCAAATGTCATGAACACACCAATAACTAACTCAGGGAACATTCCAATGGGTTCTTAGGGAAAGTGGAGCAAGAGGAGATAAAACTCAAACATGTTGTTCTTTTCATTTTCTGTCACTAAACAGGCTGAGATAAATAAGCAGAAAATCAATAGCCCAAAATGCTGGAGGCTGTCCTGTTAAGTCAAGAGCAATCTCTCCTTGAGATGCTCTTCCTTTAAATTTTTTTTTTATTTTCTTGATTATTTGTGTCATTTCAGTCTTTGCTCAAATACAACCAACTCATAACTACTTTCCGTGACCAACTTATCAGAAACAGTACCCCTTATACACATATAAACACATCTCATCACCTTTTACCCTTATAATTGCTTTCCTCACATAACATTAATTATACCTAAAGTCATGTTTACCACATTTTCTACTAAAATATAAGTTCCAATGTGAAAAAAGGAATTTTTTCTGTATTTTTACTGCTATACACTTAGCTTTTAGAATAATGCCTAGGCATTTAATACACATTTAACAAATGAATGAATGACAATATTAAAGTTTATTTTTAAAATGTATACATAAGAGAGAAACATTAAATTTATCATAGCAGTTGCTTCTGGGGAAATATCAAAGACACAAATACAGATATATAAACAGATGACAAATAAAGTTAGGAAGAGAGAGACAGAGATAAAGTCACAGACAGAGACAGAGTGAGACGGAGTGGTAAAGTAGTTAATATTTTCTCACAAGTTGTGCTTGACTTTTTGCATTCTTATGGGTAGGGAGTGAAAAGGGATTATAACATTCAGGCAATTTTTTATTAATATTATTATTATTTCAGAGTATTATGGGGGTACAAATGCTTTGGTTACATAAATTGCCTTTGCACCACCTGAATCAGACCTACAGGTGTGCCCATCCACCAGACACTGCATTGCTGTGGCCCGATTGCAGGATGGGGGATGAACACAGAAAGACACAGACAAAAACACACACAAACACGAAAGACAAGACTGCAGCCCCAGAAAGAAAAACATAGACACAAAAGAGGGTACAAGACTACAGCGCTTTAAGCACCAGTCGTTTTATTTTTATACTGTTAAAGTTGGCAAGTGTCCGCAGCTACTTTCCCAGCTACTTTCTGGTATGTGACTTCCTACGGGTCAACAACACTTGTTTCTCTAGACATAGCACAAGAGATGCCCTTCAATGTCTGATACCATTTGTAGGATAACAGACAACCTTGGCTCACATGCAAAACCATAGGTCCTTGGTAGTTTGCAATGCTTAAGGCGCCAGGCCCAAAATACAGACTGAGATATGCACGGGGAACAAGGCAGCCACGGGGGGTAGTTTCTATCCCCCAGTTCCTCTTTGGTGGCCCCCCGGCAGCTGTGCCTGTCTTAGGTTGTTCCTCCCTGAGGAATCTTACCCATCTATGGCTAACCAGCCATCTTATAGGGCTGAGCAGCATTCATGGGAACAACATGTTTTTCTCGTGGCCTCCAGACCTCCATTGTTGTGGGGCTGGACAGCTCTTGTTTACATGCAAACATTCCCGGGGCCATTATTGTGCACCTGGACAAACAACTTTGTCTGTTAAGCGAACCCTGACCAGAACAATTCATCCTTGAGCCCACATCTGGTCCCATGTGCAGGACAATAAGACACCTGGGCTTATTTGCAAGACCACAGGCTCTTGGCTATTTGCCCGGAGGAACAGTTCTTATGTTGATCAACAAGTCATGTCCTGCTAAATTTGGGAACAAGCAATGTGCTCCTGTTATGCTGACTTTGGGTCTCGGCCAATCTGACCCAGGGACAGTCCCCAACAGTGCATGCCACATGTATTAGGTGCAAGTTTACCTATGCCTTCCTCCCTCCCACTAGCCCAATACCCAACAAATTTTACTTCCATATGTGCACATAAGTTTTGATCTATTAGTACCAATTTAATGGTGAGTACATGGGGTGTTTGTTTTTCAATTCTTATAACTTCACTTGGAAGAATGGTCACCAGCTCCATCCAGGATAATACAAGGAGTACTAGTTCACCATTTTTGATGGCTGAGTAGTACTCCATGGTATACAGATACTACATTGTATTAATCTGCTGATGTATTAATGGGCACTTCAGTTGTTTCCGCAGCTTTGCAATTGTGAATTGTGCTGATATAAATATTCTAGTGCAGATGTCTTTTTATAGAATGTGCTTTTTTTCCTTTGGGTAAATACCCAGTAGTGGGATTGTTCGATCAAACTATAGTTCTACTTTTAGTTCTTTGAAGTACTCCATACTACTTTCCATGGAGGTTTTACTAGTTTGCAGTGTATGAGTGTTCCTATTTCTCTACATTCATGCCAACATTTATTGTTTTGGGACTTTCTGGTAGAAGTCATACTCACTGGAGTTAAATGATATCTCATTGTGATTTTAATTTATATTTCCCTGATGATATAGAAGAGTTTTTCCTATATTTTCTTCTAGAATTCATATGGTGGTATGTCTTACATTTAAGTCTTTTATCCATCTTGAATTCATTTTTTGTGAGTGGGGAGAGATATGGATCCTGTTTCATACTTCTTCATGTGGCTATCCAATTCTCCCAGCACCATTTATTGAATAGAGCTTCCTTCCCCAGTATATATTGTTATCTGCTTCAATGATCAGTTGGATGTATGTAGATGTTTTTATATCACGCTTCTCTGTTCTGTTTCATTGGTCTGTCTCTCAAAACAGCAATGCTATGCTGTTTTGGCTGCTATAGCCTTTAGTATATTTCAAAGTCTGGTAATGTGATGCCTCCAAATTTGTTCTTTTGATTAAGTTTGCCTTGACTATTCGGGCTCTTTTCTGGTTCCAAACAAAGCATAGAATTATTTTTTCTAGATCTGTAAAATATGATGTTGGTATTTTAATGAGGATTGCATTGAATCTGTAAATCACTTTGGGTAGTATGAACATTTTAATAATGTTGATTCTTCCAATCCATGAACATTATATGTTTTTCCATTTGTTTGTGTCATCTACAATTTCTTTCCTCCATGTTCCATAGTTCTCTTTGTAAAGATCTTTCACATAAATTGGTTAAGTATATTCCTAGGTATTTTAATTTTATCATAGCTATTGTGAATGATACTGAGTTTTTCATTTCATTCTCAGCTTGACTGTTGTTGGTGTATAGGAATGCTACTGATTTGTGTACATTGATTTTCTTACCTGAAACTTTGCTGAATTTATTTATCAATTCCAGGAATCTCTTGATGGAGTCTTTGGGGTTTTCTAGTAATAAGATCATATCATCAGTGGAAAGTGATAGTTTGACCTCCTCTTTCCCAATTTGGATACATTTTATTTCTTTCTCTTGCCTGAATACTTTGGCTAGGACTTCTAGCACTATGTTAAATAGAAGTGGTGACAATGGGCACCCTTGTCGTGTTCCAGTTAGGGGGAATGCTTTTAAATTTTCTACAATCAATATGATGTTGGCTGTGTGTTTGTATGAAGTTTTGCTTTTTACATTGAGGTCTTTTAACCACCTAGAATTGATCTTTATGCATGATGTCATTAGAACCTAAATTTATTTTTCAATAAGTTTAGTCAATTGTCTCAGAAGCATTTATTGCATCCTTTCTCTACTGATATGTAATATCACATATTATGTATCAGGGCTCCATATATCCATAGCCTACTTTGTTATATTAATAGATTTTTATTTCTTTTTACCCTAATACTACTCAGTCTTAATTTTCCTAGATTTATAATAAGCTTATATATAGTAAGGCAAGTTCCTCCAATTCTTCTTCTTCAAAACATCTTAACTCATCATGGCCCTTAGATCTTATAATTTTTAAGGATGAAATGTTCCTCATTTCTCCAGATTTTCTTTTCTACCCTGAAACACTATTCTATAATTTTCTCTGGATAAATATTGCCATCTTTACATTTATTCCTTAAGTACTTATTCATACCTTACCTGGAAGTATGTAAAACCTTTATAAAAGTGCGAGGCAAACAAGAAATAGTCAAAAACTGTTAACTGCCCTTAATAATGTTTTTATTCTTATTATATTCTCCATTAATTTTTAATGTTATATGGAGATGTTTTTGAACCTTTGCATGTTGATTTTGTCTTTAAGAAAACTTGCTTCACCTTTTTATTAGTTCCAGTGATCTTTTGTGGATTTACTTGATTTACTTGAATTTGCTTCTGATTTTAATATAAATTTTATCACTTTATTGATCTACTTTTCAATTTCTAGTTTCCTCAGAGATATATCTTTAATATTAAATTTTTCAGATGTTTTCTCTGCATATTTGTTTTTAAGATATTGATATTATCCCTTCCCTATTTGAGTTTCTCAGGATGCAGATTCTGAGTTGGAAATTAACATCTAGAAGTTGACCAGGAACCAACTCTTGGGATATTTATCTGTGGAAGGAAAGGAAAAGAAGCAGGATTCGGCAGAAAGATAAGTTAGCTTGTAATGCAATCTCAAGAGAAGTTTCAGGCAATACCACAAGAAGTTCTAAAGCTGAGATGACATGGTCTATCAGACTTTTTCTGAGTTGGTAGGAGGCAGGATATGCCCTAAAACTTCCTCACAGATCAGTCATTTGATGCAAATTGTCTAGGAAAAGGGACTTGAACTTGGACAAAATGACTCTCTTCATCCAGTCATTTCCTAAAAATGACTAGTAGCTCAGGGTTATCTGCTAGCAGCATTTACAGGCACTAGGAAACTACTCCTTATGTCCAGAAGGAGTATTTAGTGGTATATGACACTATCAAGTAAACATATACTGCAGCAATAGACTTTGTGATGTTCAATCTCCTCACAGTACTATGATAAACCATCTTTAATCATAATGAGATGTTTTATGTTTATACTGATTAACTCAGTTGGCTAATATTTTATACTTTTTATAAATTCTGCTGAGTTCTATTTGCTAATATTTTCTTTCATGTTTTACACTTATGTCCATAAGGCATATTGGCCTATACTTTTTATTCATTTACTCATGAAAGATTGATTGAGTGATTAGTATGTGGCATACATTGTTGAAATGTTCAGGATATACTACTTGAGAATATAATTTCATTTGTTCTCATGGACGCTAGACATGAATTTGTCTCTTTGAACATCTACCACATACTGACTTTAAAGCCTTTATCAGAATACTGTAGAAAATTATTTTCACTTGGGATAAATTATTGCTTTCATCTTCCTTAGCATGGTTTAAATGTCCTTTAAAATTTTATTCCCAGGCTCACATTGGATGAGAGATTTTTGTCAGTCTTAGCAATAATGCATATGCTCTCTCCCTTTTCCCCACTCTTTCCCTCTCCGTGTTACCCTTGTTTGTCTAGCTCTTTTATGGATGACTTTAACCTGCCCTATTTCAAGAATATGGTTTTATTCCCAGTGTATTGGGGGTTATGGCAGATCCAGACATAAGAGCTCATAGTAGATACCTTGACTGGGCCCTTAGAGATCAACATTAACTCCAAGGTAAACTTGAAGAAGATTTTTTCAACCATACCTTGTGAGCTGTGCAATGCACCTTAACCTCTGTTTTCAACAAATAAAATATTTTATTAAAAAACTCAGTAATTTTAAACTACTTCTAATGTTCTTTACTGATAGGAGTTAAACTCTTGGATTTCACTACCCTTGTATCAACCCAGAGCCCAGTAGACTCACAAAATCAGCTTTGCTCACCACCATTCACATTCTGATCTATACAGACATGTGCTTTGTATTTGAACCCAGCTATATCTCTGTGGTTTTCTTTTTATTATTCTTCTGCTATTAGAAGTTAGATTTAAATTTATCTAAACATTTACTTATTTCACCATCTTATCCAAAAATATCTGACAGGCACCTTAAATAATTAATATAGTATTGCCTTGACCCTCACTTCAACAAATATTAGCATCTATAGGCAGACAAAATTACTTAGGAAATGGAGAAATTATAGGGATCTCATAAATAAAACAATAAGATAGATCTAATAGCTATTTCTTTATCTCTGCAGTTCAGAAATGCAACTCTTTTTCATAAACACATAGGTCATTCACATAAATGTTTTAAGCACTTTTTATATAATATCTCATGTAAGCTTCAAAATAACTCTATGATATATACACTATTATTCTATCATTTGAGATAAGGAAACCAAAAAGCAGTTTAGTTAAGCCATATCCTTATTTTTTTATTTTTTCAACACACTTTATTTTCTTTATTTCAAAATATTAAGGGGGTACAAATGTTTTCATTACATGGATACCTTGTATAATGCTTAAGTCAGGGATCCATAAATAGCCAAAGCAATCTTAAGTGAAAAGAATAGAACTGAAGGCATCACATTACCTGACTTCAAATTATACTACAAGCTTATAGTAACCAAAACAGCATGGGACTGGTATAAAACTGGAGATATAAACAAACAGAACAGAATGTAGAACTCGGATATAAAACCATCTACCTACAACCAATTGAATAAGAGAAAATATTTGCAAACTATACATCCAATAAGGGACTAATATCCAGAATCTACAAAGAACTCAAACAAATCAGCAAGAAAAAAATGAACAAGCACATTAAAAAGTGGGCAAAAGACATGAATAGAATTTTTTCAAAAGATGACATACAAATGACCAACAGACATGAAATAATGCTCAACATCACTAATCATCAGGGAAATGCAGAATCAAACCACAACAAGATATTACATTATCTCAGTCAGAATGGCCAGTACTAAAAAGTCAAAAAACTGTAGATTCTGGCATGGATGTAGGAGAGAAATAAATGCTTATATACTGTTGGTGGGACTGCAAATTAGTACAACCTCTGTGGAGAACAGTATGGATATTCCTCAAAGAATTAAATATAGACTTACCATGCAATCCAGCAATCTCACTCTTGGGTATCTGCCCAAAGGAAACTAAGTCATTTTATCAAAAAGTTAAATAATATCTTTAAAATACACATATCTGGTAAGTAGTAAAGCAAGGATTCACACCTAAGTATCTAAATTCAGAACTCAGGCTCTTTGTCTTGAGATGCCTGAGACAATCAGCTAGAGTTGTCCAATCAGCAAATTACCATATTTTGGAAATTAAGACACAAGAGTTATATTAGTGGTGATAATTACACTATAGAAACAAATAAAATCACACAGAGGGTATAGAGCATAAGCAGAAGCTGAGGTTAGAACATCAGACTTAAGTAGAGGTTAGCAAAACAGAAACAAGCAAATAAGATGAATAATCAACCCAGAGATAGATCAAGAGATTATGACTTCCAAGAATCCAAAGTATCCTACAAATATACAAAATATTTTGTTTTGGGGTTACAAAGTGGTATCATCTGAATGTTGCCCCAAATCCATGTATTGAAACTTAATCACCAATGTGACAGTATTGAGAAATGGGATCTTTAGGAAGTAATTAAATAACATTACCAAAGGGCTTGAGGCAACTAGCTAGGCCCTTTTTTCCTTTCCATCTCTCCCTCCATATGAGTGTTTATCCCCTTCTGGGGAAGCAGTGTTTGAGGTGAATAGACTAAAACAGGAAGATTATATGTCATTTTTTAAGTTACTTATTAGACTAAGCAGAAATACTTTCTATGTTAATAAAATTCTATAAAAATAAAATAGTATTAATTAAATAGACTAGATGAGGCTAAAGTTTGGAAAGCAGTATTTTTCAAGTATCATTTAAAATTAATCATATTGGCCAAGATTTTGACTTTGCTTACAAATTCAAATAAATTAAATATCTTGAGATGAAAACTTCATCAATAGCAAGAAAAAACATACCAAAACCGTTATACTAATTTTTCTAGTATGCCATGATCCATATATTCAGTTTTAAGCAAATTAGATTAGAACAAGATTTAATCATAAGTTTCACTGATCTGGATCAGCATTTAGTTTCAATTCTTAGTGTGATACTATTCATATTATTTCCAAAAACGTATTTAAAGTCTCAAACACTAGTCATATTGATCACTTTTCATAAACTGATTACAGATGGAAGATACCTTTTCCCCTCCACTTCACATAGTACAGTGTGACTTTCCTTCATATAATTTATTAGTATTTATGAATAAACAATTACACTTTTTGTTGAATTGATTGATACCTAGCCTCTACACTAATCAGTCAGTTCTATGAGGGCAAAGTATGTGTCTGTTTTTACTCACCTTTGTATTCCCAGACCTAGCAAGGTACCAGGCTCATATTAAGAACTCAATCACTACTTTCAAATAAATGAGTCATTATAGATAGAGAATTCTGAATAGTTTATTTCAAAGCTAAATTGCTAGGGGAAAAAAATGAAGCTGCAGCTGAACAATGCATATTTTCCCCCTCCCATCACAATTAACTCAGATGAACCCCAAAATAAAATGCAAAGAATAACATCAGACACACATTGATTGGAGAGAATTCCTGATTTGTCTCCACAATGCTAAAACAATCAGGTCAAAATGAAAAAGTGCATTTATTTACCTGGTTGCTCAAACAATAAATCCAATTCTCAGCAATCGATTTGAGCAAATCACTAAAATGACTGAACCAGTCAGTCATTTTGACATGATATCATCTCAGCAATAAAAAGGAGTCTGGAACAGAACTTCTGAACTTATCACTGACTCCTGACTAAAACAGGTGATTGGTATTTAGAAATAAGTTAAACACTCCTAGACCTGCTCTTTTTCCTCTTCTTACTTAGTTAAAACTTTCTCTTTCTTCCAGTCACTCAAGCTAGAATCCAAAAATATTCTCCTTCATACCAAACACTTAATTAGTTACCAAATCCTGTCAGTTATACCTTTGCAAAGTTCCTCTCAAATGTCAATTTATTCATATTCCCACTATCCTATTTCATGCGATCATCTCTTCTCACCTAGACTATTCAATAGATAACTTGTTCTAGTTACCTATTCTCCTTAATTCTAGTTGTAAATAAATATCATTTGGTTAAAAAAATCAGTCTTAATTTGCATTTCCCTGATGATTAGTGATATTGAGTATTTTTTCAAATAAGCAAATCACTATTTTCAAATAAATGAATCATTATAGATAGATAATTCTGAATAGTATAATTCAAAGCTATTTTCTTAGTGAACAAAAATTATTAATTTTAACACAGTCCAGTTTATCAATATTTTCCCCATAGATAATGGGTTTGGTAGCCTGTTTAAGAAATCTTTGCCTACTTCCAATATCATGAATATATTCAACTATCATGTAGATGTTTTACATTTTACATTTAGATATACAGTACATCTGAAATGATTTGTTGAGTGTTTAGAAGTCAAGACTCATTTCTTCTTTAGATAGATAGCTAATTGATAGCTAATTTTCAACACCATGTCTTGAAAACCAAACAAAAAATATTTCTGCAGATATTCTACTGTATTACTCTTGTAAGTTTGTTTCTGGATTCTCTATTTAATTTAATTAGTTAATACTTACCAATACCATACTATCTTTATCACTGTAGCTTTACAAAATATTTTGATATATCATCCTTATTCTTGAAGAGTTTCTTGATTATACATCATCTAAGAATTTTAGTTTACATAAAATTAAAAATCAGCTTTAAACATTTATACACACAAAAAAATTGTCCAAATTAATTGAGATTGTATTGTATCTATGGATTTAGCACAGAATAATGGACAATTATAAAGCTAGGTGCAACTTTTAAATCTCTGTATTAAAGGTACTGAAGTAAATTAGCAGAGCAGAAAGAAACAGCAAGGAAGAATGAATGTGACACACAAACAAAAAGAAATAAACAGTGTTGGGAATATGAAGACCAAAAAGTCATTATCAAAAGGACAAAAAAGTTGCATCTTGTATATCTTTCATATGTCATCAGATATAATCTTTGGTTAGCTAATTTAGTTAATTCAGTAATCAGTTGTTTCTTCATTATCATAAAGATAAATTAAATACAAGAAATCTGAAGATGAAAAACTAGTAAAGGTCAACAAAATTATTTAAAAAATAAAGTATCTTAAAAGTATACCAATCAATTTAAAATAATATGTATTTGAAGGACAAAACACCCAAAACGCTTACATATTTAAATGTTTTAGTTATTAAGATAAAGAGGATTTAAGGGTGGTTGACTTACTGGCTAAGAAGATAATTTGAAATTAAGTAAATATGTGGTCAATATTTTTTAAATTTGTTGGTAACTTAAAGGAAAACAATTCTTTCCATTATCATCTCAAGCAAAATAGCAGAAGTCCAATACTAAATCAACTAAAATTAAAAAGGTTCCCTGCAACAAAGATTTTATGGATATAATCTTATTCTATCTATATTTTCTCTGCATCTTTTTCTCATGTAAAGCTCTCCAATTGGAACGATTGCAATAAAAGTTAGAAATTAATGATATCTGTAATAGTTCCATTCGTACTGAAGCATATGGCATAATTAAAATACATTTCAACCCTGAGCTCTATGAAGTGAATTGTCACATTAATGCAATGCCTAAGTAGTATAAGAAGAGAACAAAGCATTTCATCAGAGCATGAGTAAGTATAGAATAAATATTACTGAGTATACACTTTCTCCCAATGAAGTAGCTTTTTGGTGTCCTCAATATGTCAAGGAAGCTGATTTTGTGCTTTCATTAGATAATCAGCAATAATATTTTGCAGATACCCCTTATGTTAGAAAGAGTAATGCTTATAAAAATAATAAAACTAAAAATATTATAAAACTGAGAGCAGATTTATATTTTCTACTTAGACACATACATGTCTATAAAGAATATATATGGCAAGAATAAATAAAATTAATATGGCAATAGAACATAGAAATTTACATTATTCTTTACTAGAAGTGTTCATTTAAAAATCTCTTATGGAATTTATGAATATTATGATAAAAATGTCCATATGGGAAATTGAGGAAAGAAAAATATCTCCATCTAGCTGAATGTTCACTCAATATAAAGCAATTTATTCCCAGGCTTCTTTTTGTTTAATTAATTGTTTTTCAGAAAATAACCTTGTATTTAAGCTTTGTGAAATAGTATAATATGTACAATATATATGTCATGCTTCTATTCAGAAGTACATAGGTATTAATATAGAAGTTTTCATTCAAAAACAGTTACATATATATGCATATGCACATCTTGTTAAATATGCAAGATAAAAAATGCAAAAATGCAAAATACTATTTTCTCTTCACTTCACATTCACATAGTACAATATGACTTTCCTTCATAGCATTTATTAGTATTCAAAACCAAATAAAGTCACACATGCAAACTTTTAAGGCAAGCATTAAGAAGGAAGTAGTTAAATGTCAGGACAGTAATTCATTCTCTCTCTTTACTGGATGAATGCCCCCAGGATAGAAAGGAGGTGACTAGGTCAAATTCTAGGATGTAGCATAGCTGAAAAGAGTAGAGTGAACATAGCCCCCACACTTACAATTTAAGAAAATGCCAAACGATCTGCAAATTCATGATTTTTCAAGCCCATTGGAGACCTAAAGTCACAAACCAATAAATTTGTCCAAAAATCGATGGAATGGCCTGTACCTTCAAGGAGACAGGAGACATGAGCACTTTCTTATATGAAGTAGATGGAACTAGATACTGGTAAGAAGAGTTAAGCCAGAAGAGTTGACAAATTGGTGAAGGCCAAGTGTGGGTCAGCAAAAGATTGTGAAGAAACTAAGATGACATACTTACATAATTTTTTCCCAGAACCACCATGGGTAGTCACACTACCCAAGGAGAAAGAGACCACTAAGAAAGTGAATGTTGTGGATGGAGCAGACCTGGTGAGAGAAACAGCAGCTGGTGTGGGTGAGGCATACAACTTTCCTGGCTCCTATTTTCCACTATGGTAAAAAAACATGGTAATTTCTTGATGGGAGGGGGGTGGGGTGAGCAGAAACACTGTCACCCTTAAGTGACTAATCAAAGTATATTGCAGCTGAAAAAAAAATAAACAGGAGGAAAATTCATTTTAAAAAACCTATTCCTGGAGGAGGGATAGAAAGAACAGCAACACGCAGAACTATAACCAGGAAAGGGTAGAAGATGTAGGAATATGATACCTGTCTAAGATTAAGACTTAATCTGAACAACAGAGAAAGTTCCCACCTACCACTGCCAAGCTAACAAGCCTTGAATAGCATCTAACAGTGGATACATCTGGTAGAGAAATAGCAGAGGAACAAGCCATGAAAAGATATTTCTCTCTGAAATAAAAAGCAAAAGAAGGACTTAATGTTGAAGGTGGAACAGACATTGGTCTAACTTAAACACAAAGTATTCTGACACTAGCCCCACTGAAAATACACTGTACTGCTATAGAATTTGAAGATCACGGTACTGATGATAACTATAGCAACACCATGCTTCAACCTGAGCCCACGTCCGAAGTAGATTAACAAGGAAACAATCATTAGAGTGAATAGACAACTTACAAAATGGGAGAAAATATTTGTATCTGATAAATGGCTAACAACCAGAATCTACAAAGAACTCAAGCAATCAGCAAGAAAAAAATCAAACAACTCCATTAAAAAGTGGGCAAAAGACATGAATAGAAAGAAGCTTTACAAAAGATGAAAGACTAATGGCCAATAAACATAAGAAAAAATGTTCAATATCACTGATCATCACAGAAATGCAAGTCAAAAGCACAATGAGATATATCCTAACCCCAGTGACAATGGTTTTTATCAGAAAGTACCAAAACTATAGATGCTGGCATGTATGCAGAGAAACAGGAGCACTTATAACTGTTGGTGAGACTGCAAACCAGTGCAACCTCTATGAAAAATAGTATCAAGATTCCTCAAAGAAATAAAGTAGACCTACCATTTGATACAGCAATCCCACTACTGGGTATTTACCCAAAGGAAAAAAAGTAATTTTATCAAAAAGACACTTGCACTAGAATGCTTATTTCAGCACAATTCACAATTGCAAGGATGTGTAATCAACCCAAGTGCCAGCCTATTCATGAGTGGATTAATAAAATGTGGTATATTTACACCATGGAGTACTATTCAGGCATAAAAAATGAATTAATACATTTTGCAACCATCTGGATGGAGCTGAAGACCATCCTCCTGAGTGAAGTATCTCAAGGATAGAAAAACAAACACCACATGTACTTACTATTCAACTGGAACTAACCTATCAGCAACCATGTGCTCAGATGGAAGTAAAAGTCAGTGGAGGGAGTCAGGGGGATGGGCAAAATCATACCTAATGGGTACACTGTATACTATCTGGGTGATGAACACACTTACAACTTTGATTCAAACAGTACAAAAACAATCCATATAACCAAAGCATTTGTACCCTTGTAATATTCTGAAATAATTAATTAATTAATTAATTAACAAGCACGAAATCAGAAACTTAGAGTCATCCAATAATTTTCCCTTACCTTCATCTGCCACACTCAGTCCATTATTAAGTCCTGGTGAATTTTGCTCCAAAATATAGCTTCATTTGCTTCGCTTTACCTCCTTCCTTGTTATTAACATTCATACTTCTAATTGACCTTTGAATAAAAACCAAAATCTTTGTCACAGTCCCAATATCACCTCATGTCACTCTCACATTTTTCTCACTGTATTTTGAAAACTCTGGCATTTTGTAAATATCTTAATTTGCCAAGTATATTCTTGTCTTAGGGATTTTGCACACTTTTTCTTTACTTAGAAGGTAATACTTGTGTATTCTCCATCTATTAATACCTAACTTCTATCTATTTCCCTGGTCTCAGAAAAATGTCACATAAATATCATTTAGAAAAATAACATTTAAATATCATTTACTCAAAGTGTTATTCCTTATCCTCAAATCTATATTAGATCCCTAAATTGGTCTCTTTTAAAATTCTTTTAAAAAATTCTTAATACTATAATATATAATTATATATTTAATTTTGTATGTTATTACAAGATACAGAGTAAACAGAAAAAAAGATTAGGGCTTTCACTTGAAATGATACCACTGAGAGGAAAAAAGCAGCTGTAAAGTTGGGACAGGTAGGAAAAGATAAAGTTTTCCATACAAAATTCTGTAAAAGCAAATAAACTGACTTTATCTTTTTCAACACTACCATATGCTCAAATAATTTACCTGTAGACTCAAAACTAATCAAAGAAATGGATAACTGGAAAATGTTTTAAAGTGCTTAAAAAGTAACTTCATTAGTAATTTTAGATGTATTCTACTTTAATATTAGGATCAAAATGTCCTATCCTTTTCACAACAAGACTCCAATTACTTTAGAAATAAGAAAGGAGAGTGACTCAATCATTACTTTCACAAAATATAGAAATACTAATATTCTTAACCTCTTTGTTTAGAGTAGTAAAACTCTAGCAGAATTTTGTTTTTCTTTGAGTTCCTGTACTTACTATATATTTTAATTATCAGTTACTTATATATTGATAAAGAGTAAGGTGCTCATGGTTTGCAAAATACAAAAGAGTAAACCAACACTTAGAAAAAGATAAAATCTAAAAAATTCTATTTATGATAATTGTTTCTTTGAAATACAAAGAAACAAAAGAAAGGCAACAAATATTCTACTGAAACACAAATAATTCATACATTTTAAATATGAAAGGCATGAGATGCGATAACCAGAAAACATTCAGACTAATGAGTAAAGATGTTTTAATATGCACACATGTTAGGAAAAAATCTCCAGTGTCTTCAAAATTATTGGATTCTAAGCAATTGTATTTTTTTAATAACTAAGAAATTGCTATAAGACAGACATATTTTGGAGAAGTCTACTCTAATTTCCCAAAATGTATATGTAACTTTCCAGTATATCTAAACTTTCTTGAACCAGTTTGAGTTTTTGTGGATTTAGAATTTTGTTTTTCAGAAATGCAAAGTCATGATTAGAATAAGAGTTAGTCAGGAAATTAAGATCGAAACATGCCAGAATGAAAAAGTTCCCACTTTCAGTCTAAGTTCAATAGATATTTAATTATTTTCAAAAATAATGTTCTGAAATCCTTATAAGATCAAATATTACAGTTTTGTATATCTTTATAAGAATTACTGTATAACTAAGGATGGGTGGATAAAGAACAGAGAAAAGTCATGTTGATATGCAGATGTTAGGTAATAATCAGGAACATTCAGGAGTAAGCAGTTTTCACAGTGCAATTGATTTGGTATTTTTCCTAAACAAAATTTCAGAGGCCTTCATTAACTGTATAAACTACCCAATCAGTCAAATAAGATAATATAATTTCCTTAGATCCTGTATACCTAAAATCCTAAAAGGTTTTTAGTTTTTGTTGTGTTTCCCACAGCTATCAAGTGTTGCAATGATATTGCATATTGAGGACTCCAAATTTCCTTGCTTTTCACTAACAGAAACAAGCTCTATGCTCTGATTTGTAGTTGGGTGCTCACTAAGTCATCTTCAATAAAATCATACATGTGCAGAAGTTCTTTCAGGCCACTGCTTTGGTTGATATTTTTCTACTGACCTATTTGCAAATAAATGGGTATGATTTAAGAACCGGAGAGAAGGCACTGAATAGGCCCAATTAACTCTTTAGCATTCTTGATTTTATATCCAAAATTTAGCAGTTAAAACAGTCTATATTGGCTACATAGTAAATTGAAGAATAATACCTTAATTGTTCATCATGTATACCTTCATGTGAATAGAAAATCAACTAAATGTCTTGTTAACAAACAGAGGAAAACAATAAATATTATGGATTCCTAGGGATTTATAAAGGAGGGGTCCTTGAATGGTGGGAAGATATTGAAGGTACACTTTAGCCATTTGACAACTTTGAGACTGAACCCATTATCAAATATTCAGCAAAAACAAACAAACAAACAAAAAAACTCAGAGGGGTAAAAAAATTGTCTCTACATTTGATGTTTTAATTTTGTTTTTATTTGCAGTGGAGATGATTGACAGATATTTTCCTGATAGGCTAGAAAATTTGCTCATTTCTTCAGGTAGCTGAAAAGATCAAAGAAACTTCAAATCAAAGAGGAAAAAAATGAAGGAGTTGTTAAAAATCACAGCAACATTAGAATAGGAGGTACTGCTTCCAGGAATGTGTGGCACCTAAGGCCATCTTTTGCTGAGCCAAGATTAAGAATTCGTCACAATTCAAGATTCAATTTTCAGGTAACTGAGATTGAAAAAGACCTGTGACTTCACATTCTGCAATGTGATCAGTCATTTCCAGCAACATGGCCAGTGTTCAGAAACTGAATCAAATCCAACTAAGTATTAAAACTGAGTTCAATAATTTAACACAAAAAGCCTCACAGTATTCTCTTTTCCTATGGATTGCTAAAACATTCTTTGGGGAATTTTAAATCATCAAATTAATCTCTCCTTTTCTCAAATTTATATTGCAAATCCAGATTCTTGCTACACAAAGTGTCCTGCAAAGACCAACAGCTTTAGCAACACCTGGAACTTGCCATAAATGTAGAATAACAGTATCCACTCCAAACCTACTAAACCAGAATGTGCATTTTAACACTAACATGTGTTATATTTGTATTAAAGTTTGAGACACGCTGATCTAAAATCTGCTTCTTTTGGAAGGAAACCAAGACTATGAGTACTTACGGTGAGGAACACAGTTTTACTGAGTATTTGAACTTGGTTGGAGGGCATAATTGAATATGATCTTAATGTCATGTTTAGGGATCCTTAAAAAATTGTGTCCCTATTGTTTCACAATTTGAGTGAGAGGAATAAAAGTTATCCAACATTCTCTTTGGATAGGATTGAATGTTAATTATCCACCTTTCCCCATCTTTTCTCTCTTTCTGAACTCCCTTCTGACAATTACTGGAATTTTAACACTCAAATCCAATCCAGCAAATGCTGAGAGAAATATTTCCATATTAAAATCCTTACCAACAAATGAGATATTGTGAGATTATAAATCATATTATAAAAGGTATAGCTAATGTCACTGACATTCAAAATATTAAGGTATAATGAGGTAGAATTTCAAATATGAGATTTATCTTAATTTGAACATACCATCGTCAGTTTACATAATTTCTCTTACAACACAAATTAAAAATAACCAAAGTTATAAGTAAACAAAGAGAAGTTTTTTCTCCACAAAAAATTCCTTTTTTAATTGTGTTCTTCCTTGGTTAATGGCATCCCCATCCTCATAGTCATTGTGGATAATAAAGAAGTCATTTCTAATTTTTTCTATTATCCACACTTAATCTATAAATTCTACTTCAAAAATGGACACATAAATCCCTTTCTTTCCATTCCTTCTTTCAATACCCTACTTGAGATTCAATCTAAATCTCAAATGAACCATGGTAATAGCCTACTGACTAGATCTTTATACCTTCAATCTCCACCTTCTCCTGAATTAACTCTATGGTATCAACAACTATCAAATGAAATACAAGTAAAATCTTGCTATTCATTTACTGAAAAAATTTTTACAATATTCTATTACTTATAGAATAAAGTTTACAATGCTTATTAAAGTGTTTAATGCTCTTGGTAATTACACAGCAAGGCTCATTTTTTATCACTGCTTCCATACATTGTTCTTTCTTAGCCACTCTGAAGTTCTCAATATATTTCAATTTTCAAATATATTTTTCACTCTTGTACCTCTGTGATTTTAATTATCCTGTTTCTGTCCTCTGCTATTTCCTTCCTGAGTGTTTCATAGTTCTCCTTGTAGAGGTCTTTTACCTCTTTAGTTAAATATATTCCTAGGTATTTTATTTTCTTTGTTGCTATTGTGAAGGGTACTGAGACTTTGATTTGGTTCTCAGTTTGACTGTTGGTATATAGGAATGCTACTAGATTCTGTACATTGATTTTGTAACCTGAGACTTTGCTGAATTTGTTTATCAAATCCAGGAGTCCCATGGCAGAATCTTTAGGGTTTTCTAGATATAAGATCATATCATCCACAAAGAGTGATAGTTTGACCTCTTCTGCCCCCATTTGGATGCCCTTAATTTTCTTCTCTTGTCTGATTGCTCTGGCTAGGACTTCCAGCACCATATTGAATAGAAGTGGTGATAGAGGGCTACCTTGTCTGGTTCCACTTATAAGAGGTAATGCTTTCAATTTTTCCCCATTCAGTATGATGTTGGCTATGGGTTTGTCATATATGGATTTTATCATTTTAAGGTAAGTCCCCATCTATGCCTATATTGCTAAGCGTTCTTATCATAAAAAGTGCTGAACTTTGTCGAATGCTTTTTCTGCACCTATTGAGAGGATCATTCGGTCTTTGTTTTTACTACCATTTATGTGGTGAATTACATTTATAGATTGTGTATGTTGAGCCATCCCTGCATCTCCGGGATGAAGCCCACTAGTCATGATGGATTATTTTCTTGATAAGCACTTGAATTTGGTTTGTTAGAATTTGGTGGAGAATTTTTGTATCTGTATTTATGAGGGATATTGGTCTGCAGTTTTCTTTTGGTGTTGTGCCCTTTCTTGGTTTTGGTATCAGGGTGATGTTGGCTTCCATACCAAGCTCATAGGTTGGCAGAATCAACATTATTAAAACGTCTATACTTCACAAAGTGACCTAAAAAATCAATGTAATTCCTACTAAAATATTAACATCATTTTTTGCATACCTAGAAAAAATAATTCTACCCTTTGTATGGAACTAGATAGACCCCATATAGCAAAAGCAATCTTAAGTAAAAACAACAAATTGTGAGGCATCAATTTACCAGACTTCAAGCTATATTACAATGCTATAGTAATTAAAACAGCATGTAACTGGCACAAGAACAGAGACATAGACCAATGGAACAGAACTGAGAATCCAGATATAAAACCATACTCATATAGCCATGTGGTTTTTGACAAAGCAGATAAAAACATACACTGGAGAAAAGAATACTTATTCAATAAATGGTGCTGGCAAAATTGGATAGCCACATGCAGAAGACTGAAACAGGATCTATATCTCTCATCTCTCACAAAAATCAACTCACAATGCATAACGGACTAAACCTAAGCCATGAAACTATAAGAATTCTAGAAGAAAATTTTGTAAAAACTCATATACATTGGCCTAGAGAAAGAATTTATAAAGACGGTCCCAAAGGCAATCTTGGTAACAACAAAAATAAATAAATCGGACCTGATCAAATTAAAAAGTTTCTGCACATCCAAAGAAACTAACATGAGAGCAAACAGACAACCTACAGAATGGGAGAAAATATTCACATGCTACATATCTGATAAAGGGCTGGTAACTAGAATCTATACAGAACTCAGGAAAATCAGCAAGAAAAAAATCAAACTACTCATTAAAAAGTGGGCAAAATACATGAACAGAAATTTTTCAAAAGAAGATAGACTAATGGCCAACAAACATATGAAAAAATGCTCAACATCTCTAATCATCAGGGAAATGCAAATCAAAACCACAAGGAGTTACCACTTACCTCTAGTGAGAATGGCTTTTATCAAAAAGTCCTAAAACAATAAATGTTGGTGTGGATGCAGAGAGATAGGAATACTCATACACTGCTAGTGGGACTGCAAACTAGTACAACCTCTGTGCAAAGTAATATGAAGATACTTCAAAGAGCTAAAATTAGAACTACCATTTGATCCAACAATCCCATTATTGGGCATCTACTCAAAGGAAAAAAAGACATTCTGTACAAAAGACATCTGCACCAGAATGTTTATAGCAGCACAATTTACAATTGCAAAGATATGGAAACAACTCAAGTGCCCATCAATACATGAGTGGATTAAGAAAATGTGGTATGTATATACCATGGAGTTCTACTAACCACAAAAACAATGGTGATCTAGAACCTCTTGTATTATCATGGATAGAGCTGGAGCCCATTCTACTAAGTGAAGTATCCCAAGAATGGAAAAACAAGCACCACATTACAAGTATCAAATTGCTATTAACCGATCAACACTTACATGCACATATAGTAGTAGTAGTAACATTCATTGGGTGTCAGGCAGGTGGGAAGGGGAGGTGAGGATGGATATATTCACACCTAATAAGTGAGATGCACACCTTCTGGGATATGGACATGCTTGAAGCTCTGACTTAGGTGGGGCAAAGGTACTATATGTAACCCAAACATTTGTACACCCATAATATGCTAAAGTAAAACAAACAAACAAAACTTTCCTGTTTCCTCACACTGGGCCTTTCTTTCTTTCTTTCTTTCTTTCTTTCTTTCTTTCTTTCTTTCTTTCTTTCTCTCTCTCTCTCTCTCTCTCTCTCTCTCTCTTTCTTTCTTTCTTTCCTTCTTTCTTTCCTCCTTATCTGCCTATTAATTTAATTTGCCCATTTTTAAGGCTGAACTTTAAGACTCTACCCTTAGCCCCTATTTGTTTTGTATTATTTTTTCCTTTTTTTCTTCTCCAAGATTTCCTCATTTAAGTTAAAATTAATTATTTTTGGATAATCTCATCCAGTTAACTGTAAGGTCTAGATAAATATCCTCCAAAGCTAAATAAGACCTAATACAAGTATAACTGCTTAAAAATATTTGTTCGATTGAACTGGATGTTCACTTTGCTATAATGAAGAGAAAATTTAAATGTCATGAGAGAAAGAACATTATAGAGAAGGATGATATAGACACTACTATAATTAGGAATTTAAAAAATTGTCTTGAAGATGCAGACCTGTGGTTAATCTGCTAAATTGAATCTCACACAGGTTATGCACTATTTTTTAAAATTATTTTCTTTTGTACGGGGACAGTTTTGCATGATAAGAAATTTAGGAAGGGGGGCAGAGGAATATGACTGAATAGAAACCTCCAACAATTGTCCCTCCACACAAACACCAAATTCAACAACTATCCACAGAAGGAAGTACCTTAGGAAGAAGCAAAAATCAGATGAGTGATCACAGTACATGATGTTAACATTATATCAAGGAAAGAGACACTTCAAAGGGCAGAAAAGCCAATCTTGCATTGCCTACACCACACCTCCCCCATCCTCTAGCAGTGCCAGACCAGTGCACCAAGTGGAGAGTAGGCACCTGTGTGCCCAGGGGAGAGTGAAGTGGCTGTCTCACTTTCCACTGGAATTCAGGGTTTCCCTGTCACAGGGGAACACAGCACATGGCAGAATTCTGCGGGTACCCATGGAGGGAGCATTTAGACCAGCCTGGTCAGAGAGAAATCCTCTGATCTGAAACTTGAGTTCCTGCTAGCCCCACCAGCAACTGACAAAAAGTGGCTGGGGGGTTGGAATAAATTCACAGGGAGATCAGGTCACAAAGGCTGCAGTCCTTGGGAACTTCTTGTGGCTGTCCTGGCTCGGAGCCAGTGGATTATTTGAGGTACACATGACCCAGTGAGACATCAGCAGCAGCCAAGCCAGTACCAGTGTCACATTCCCTCCAGCTGCAGGCAGCACAGCACAACACAGCACAGCTCAGAGAGTCTTCTTCCATTTGGGGAAAGGAAAGGGAAGAATTCAGAGGACTTAATTTTGTAACTTGGGTACAAGCTCAGCCACAGTAAAATAAAGTACCAAGTAGACTCCTGAAGCCCCTGAGTCCAGACCTTAGTTCCTGGATGGCATTTCTAGACCCACCCCGGACCAGAAAGAAACACACTAAGCTGAAGGGAAGGAACCAGTCCTGGCAGAATTCACCACCTGCTTACTAAAGAGCCCTTGGGCTTTGAATAAACATCAGAGGTAGCCAGGCGATAGTCACCATGAGTTTTAGTGAGACTGGGTTGGCATTATATTGGAACTATTGAATTAGGAAGATAAAATCAATTTTAAAATCTCAGTGAATATATCTATGAAGTTATATACAAGGGCTGTCCGGAAAGTATCCAGCCATGTAATCATTCTTATTATATTAGTAATGGTTGGATACTTTCTGGACAGCCCTCATATATGAAATTAAAGAAAAATGACAAAATAAATGGCTGGAAGATTTATATTGGACTTCCTTCTTATATGCTTATATATCATTTACTTGTATGAAATCTTAACAGAAAATTGATATGTACTTGAGAGAGGTACATTCTTTGCCCCTCAGGGAATCAATTGAATGAACTCAAAGGTCCTAGAGATTATATTTTATTCCTTAATTTTTAACAATTATGTTAATGTATCAGTACAAATTCACTTTGAATAATCATCCAAACTCACATAGTCACCACCTAATTCTCCAGAAAAATTGTCAACATTAAGTAAAAACTTCTGGGAAAAAATGTTTTAGTCAATTAAGTCTTTAAAGTCAATCAAACTATAAATCAAGGTGTCAAATCCATCAGGATGTCTTTTCTTGTTCTTACTCTGTTTGTTTTTTTTTTTTTTTTAGTTTGTTTTCTTACATGTGTTAACATAGAATTTATGAGATTGCTTTTCAGATGACATAGTGGTGATTCTATTTCTATGTTTTCATAAATAAAACAAGGAAATTGACTTTGATTTTTTAAATTCAGACTATATATTACTGGCATATAAGGAATTTACTGATTTGTATACCTATTTTAAATTGAACTGTCATGCACCCTAACAATAAAAATAATAAAGAACAACAGCACCAGCACTCACACTTTGTCAGACTCATGCTTAGTGCTTGAGGTGTGTTATCTGTTTTGGTCCTTTCAGCACAAAGGGCAGGCACAAATAGTATCCCCACGTTGGCCTATACAAAGTGAGATTGAGTGCAGTTAAACTATTGTCCAAGATTAAACAATTGCTGAAAGCAGTACATGGCCCAGCTCTATGTAAGATCCCAAAGATATGCTAATCACTATGTATGCTACATGTCTTTGAGTTTTTCTGATGTTTCTATTGCCCAAAGAGACATAAATAATTGTCTGTACATAATGCAAATATTGCTTCGGTTTTAGAATATTTGTACCTATTCAATTGTTCTAAATGAACTGGACAACTAATCAGATTAAGATTAAATACAAAGCATGGTATAAATTGTCAGTCTGAGATATAAACTGTGTACAGTTTTATAGTGTCAAGGCAAAAATTCTAGTCTTTTACTTTGAGCCAAAAATGATCACTATATTCAATCAAATTCACACAGGGATAGTTAAATATGTTTCCATTTAGACCTGTTAATATGAAGGATTTGATTAATAGATTTCTAACTATTGATCCATTCTTGCATTCATAAAGTAAGCCCACAGGCCATGATGGATTATGTCCCTTAATTACAGCTGGATATCATTTGCTGATAATTCACTTGTTATTTTTTCATCTGTATTCATAATTAATATTGATATTTTATTTTATACTCTCTTTTTTAGGTTTTGTTATAAGCACTATTGGGTAGCTTTTCTTCTTCTTCTATGTTCTGGAACATTTAAATAGGCTGAAAATTACTCCTCGAAGATTTGAAAAAATCTTCAAATTAACCTAAATTTGCTCTCTTTGGGGATAGGGAAACATTCCTACTTATGTCAGTTTTCTCAGGTTTTCTATAATGACTTTAGTCAATTTAATAATTTCCTGATAATTCGTTAATTTCATAAAAATTCTTAAAATTAATTAGAACGATTTTCACAGAATGCACTTATTTCAATATTTCTTTTATACCTGCCTTTATACTTTGTCTTTTGGGACTACCTAAAATATTTTAAATATATTTCCCACCAAGTTATCGTCTCCAAAAATGAATCTCACCTTCCAAAACCAAACAAAGAAAATAAACATAACCACTAAATTTCTTCACATCTGTATTACTATGGTACAGATATTATTAGATTTAAGCTGTGCCAATCAAAGTACCCATAGGATATTTGTGTTTAGAAGTTAAAACTCAGCTAGAATTTAGAAGCATAACTCAGGTGAGGCATGGAAACCCTATCTTACTAGAATAAAAGGAAACAGAGTAGAATGATGTGGAGCCAGTAGTAGTTACAGTCAGCTTCTACATCACTGAGATGAAGCTGCTCCTTAGGACAATTCATTGGTTATATTGCTGTAGCCCTCCCAAAGATTATATCTTTTACTAAATCTTTTCTACCTAGAGTATCTTCTGCTGTATGCAACTAAGAACTTTACAATTTCTCACTTTTAACCTATTTATTTAGAAATTTAAATTTCTAATTTCTGTATTTTTCACATAATTAATTATATATTTTATATTCAAAGAGGCAATTATGTGGAAGAGCAATACAGCATAATTGCTGTGGTAGGTCCCTCTATGATATCCATGCCCTTATCTTTGGAACCTGTGAACTTGTCATCATATTATATGGCAGAAGGAAATTAAGGTTACAGATACAATTAATGTTGCCTATCAATTGACTTTAAAATAGGGAAATCATACTGCATTATCTAACTGGGCCTAAAGTAGACAGGAGGGGTGTTATACGATGATAATGGAGAGAGAACACTAGCAGAACAATGTCGTGAGAGAAAGACTGGTCATTGCTGGCTTCAAAGATGGAAGGAATGCCATTTGACAAGGAATGCATTAGCTGCTAGAAGCCAGAAAAGGCAAAAAATAAAAAATAAATTGTCCCAAACACCTCTGGGAGAAACACAGCATTGCCAATACCTTGATTTTCCCCCATTTTAGACTTCTGGCATACCAAACAATAAGATAGTTAATTTGTGCCATTGAAACCCCCAAGTTTGTGATTTGAAGAAAGAACTTTGTAGTCAGAGACAACAATGATCAAATTACAACTTCGCCATCAGTAAACTTTGTAGCCTTACATAAAATGCTTAATTTCTCTAAGGTTTTGAATCCTCATCTGTAAAATAGTATAATAGTAAGTGCCCATGCGTATGAGAAATAATTTGCATGTTCATGATATGCAGTTGACAAATATTTGACATGTATTTATCAAAAAATATTACAAAAATTAATTCCCCATGTATCTATTTTATAGTCACAATTTTCTTTGTATATCTTTCTCATTCTCTCTCTCTCTCTGGTTTTGTCTAGTTTTATTTTTAATTTGCACAATTCTGAATTTTCAAACTTCTGATAAATTAACTTTCATTCCTATTTTATAAGTAATGAAAACTTAGTAGTGTTCTCATTATTTTAAATGATTTTTTAGTGGTTGTAATTTCTACTTTAACTCAAAAGTTGTTTGGGAAAGTTTTGTATAGCTTTTAATGTAATAAAATAATGGTTGTAATTTGTAGCTGTTACTACTGATGTTTAAACATTTAAAGAAATTTCCATCTGTATTGTAATCAAACCAGACAAGGTGTCCATTATAATTTGATTTTTTGTATTTGTAGGATTTCCTTGAGATCTTATTGAATGAACTCATAATCCTTTCTGTTTTCCTAATAATTAAAATTTGTAGTAGATTATTTATAATTCTGCAAATCTACTTGTAAATTTTTCTGTTTATTCTATTAAAGGCTAGAATTATGATTGTATTACAATTACCTTTACTTATTTCTCCTATATACCTAAAACATATTTTTGTATAAATTTTTATCCTATGCTATTTACTGCATAAAACAAGTCATTTCATTATTTAAAGACTGTTTCTTTTTTCTATGGAAAATTTACTTTTTTTTCCCCTTCTAGTATTTTACTTTGAAAACAACTTTGTCTTAAATGAACATTGATTTTTTTCTTTCTTATTTGCATTTGCCTTTTCAATATTTGTCCATTAGGTATTTTTGTTGTTTTTGTTGTTATTGTATTTTATGTATATTTCCTATAAATATCATATATTGAGTGTTTGTTACTTTTTCTCAAGCTAAGAGTCTTTTTTCTCCATATAGCACATAGTTTAAACATTTAAAGTTTTAACAGATTTTTTTTTATATTTTGACATGTATATAATTTTATTATACACAAATATTCATACTGTTTTAATTATATATTCCACATTACAGTGGTATAAATTTTATTACTGGTTACTTTTAAGAAGTTCTGAAAATATTATTTTATTTCTCTATTTAACTTGAATTGTGGCCATGTGTATCAGTATGACTTAGATAATCCTGAAGACGACCTCTGTCAACATGATTTTGTCATTTGTTACAAAAACATTTCATCCATGAAAGATAAGACTGTAAACCACTAAATAACTTTACCACTTTGTTAAGAAAATTCCCAGTGATCAATTTTTCACAGATATAATCTGCCTATGTAGACAAACATCTTGTTTATCAGCCAAGTCTTAGTCTAACTTTTCAAAGTAATTTGTAAATTAACCTTTCATATATTTGAGTACTTGTTCTAAGACAATTATTTGGATAAAAATTATCTGATGTCTTCATAAACATCCTCCTTTGACTTCTGGCAGTTAATGTTACAGAAAATTTAGAGGCTATCATACTTCTTTTATAGATAATTCATTTTTCTTCTTCCTTTGATTATATCATTGAAGATTTTCCTTTTCATTGTGTGCCTAGTAGACTTTTTCTGATATAGAAGTTTCTTTTTTTAAGAAAAACATTTTACCTGAGGTAAAATTTTTTGGTTTGTTCACCTTAGGTCAAAATATATACCAAACACTAGTAAATTCAAATTTTCTTTTCAACACACACACAAATACATAAATTATAATTTTGTGTAACTATTTCACACCTTTGAAAAAAATCCAACTTTATGAATCAGTATATTCTTTTTGTGATACATACTGAATAGAGATAGATAAATAATCAGTATAGTTATACGTTCAATTCTTTTCTTCTTATTCTTGTTCCTATGGTGTTACTAAACAAGCAGTTTGTCTTATAGGAAAAATCCTCTATGATATTAATTTTTTAAAATCATAACCTTAAAATTGTATGTATTCTAAACTACTGCATAGCCATTAAGTGAAGCATCATTCTGTTTTTGCCTCATTATAATGACACTCTAGGCTTGTTGATCTCTGGTCCAGCTCAGCATAGAACCACAGAGAGCCCAGAACTAGTAACAAGTAACCATGGAAACCAAACTCCATACATATTTTCAAAGAATGGAAGAGGTTATATAGCTATAGAATTTAATTTATATAAAATTTTGATTGTTTTATGAATTGAGATTCTCTGAAAAAACAAAGCATTTCTCAAGTCAATAGGTTATTTATCAAGTTTAGGAGCTGTACTCTCTGTGGGGGAAAATGATGGATTTCCATAATACAATATTTTTAATATTTTACATAAAAGAAATAGTGCACACTAACCCAACTGAAAATAATGTTTCACAAGGAGCAAAAAAAAAAAAGGGCTCTCTGCTATTGAGCTAGAGAAGATAATCCTGAGAAAAGAACAGTCATACTAAAATAAAGGGACCTTTACACTCCATTGTTAGATTGAATCATTAATATGTACCGGCTACCCCTTTTCAAAAGGAACCAGTGACTAACAGAAATCTGCGGAGTATATTTCTAGGTGGAGAATTTTGAAATAAAACATTGTCTTGCTCTTTGTGGACATGATAAATATATCAAAATTGTATCTTCAAGATAAAACCAAACATATTCAGCTGAACATAACAAAAACAGTTTGGACTGTCAAGATGTTCCCTCCAAACTGCTTTCATAAAAGAGTTATAAAAGTCACAGCTAAGAAGGGCAGTCAAAGCTAAGGAATATTGTTGTTAATTTGTAGATTTCCATATATCTCTTTATCTAGGCCTTCTTTTCATTCAATTTTTCAAAAGTGTAAGTGATATATCTCTTTTCCCTGAAGAATTTTTGCTCTAAAATCCCCTATTCTTTAGATACTTTTGGTCATATTTGGCTTATGTATAAATATTTCCCAAACATTGACATATTTTAGTTGTTATGAACATCTTTAACAACAAAAGGTGCTATAATAAAACTCTCAATCCCCACACTGCAAAATATCTCAGATTAAAAGTTTTGGATATGCATTTGACAATAATATAAACCAGAAGTAGAAATAAAGTGGTCCATATAGGGTCTCCATGAGACCATGAAGACTCAAATCTGACAACACCAACGACAAAGTTCATTGACTTATGACTTTACCAAACAGATTCTCTTAAAAATAGTTCAGACAGATGTGGCTATTAGATATGACTAAACTGGCACTTACTATTATGTCTGATTCCTGGGTAGATATATTGAAGACCACATATTAATAACTCAGGTACCAGGAGAAACTTCTCTTACTGAAAGTGACTGAGAATCAAACAAATATTTTTGGAATACTCACTCAATTTCTGACACTATACAGATGGATACAGAAAAATAAATTTCTCATTCTCAAGGATCTTAAAGTGTAGTTGGTTTACCCCCATTATAAGTGAAAAGTTGGAGGGGATGAGATGGCAGACTAAATGTAGACTACACATGTCACTCGCAAGAAGAGGATTGAAAGTTGCAAGGAGATGTCCACCTACAGATAGTAGTTCTTGGGGAGAGTATTGTCAATCATCAGAGAAGTGACAGGAGTTATTCAGAGTGAAGGAAGAGGTGACAAGGTGATCCACTTGGGAAGATTGGAAGGTACCTGAGGGGCAATCAAAAATGGGGAAGGACAGAAAGAACGAACTCTGGGGCTAGAGTCTCCCCCTGCAGACACTGCAGCCTGAGCTGCAAGGGGGTCCCCACCACCACCATAGACTTTTAGACTAATCAGGGAGCTACTTAAAGTCTATGCAATAACATTGCACCAGAGTGTGAGCACAGCAGGGACATTGAGGCTTCTGTTTCTAGGTCGCTGAAACTGACACACCATTCTGAACTCTTGGTCCAGAGATCCTTGTCTACACAGGGCTCAGCTTTGCTGCAGCCACCTCCACATTGCCCAAACTGAGCCAGGGAAGGTGCAGGGAGGACAGACACTCTCATATGCCTCATGATTGGGAGCAAGCACTCTTCCCAACTATGGGGGATTAAAACTGAGCAATCTTCTGCAACACCAGCCTCCAATGGAGAGGGACTTGTCCAAAACTCCACACAAGCTTACAACAGTGGCATAGGGAACAACCAACTACTCCACATGAAGATTATCCAGCACCAGCTTGGACCATGACAATCACAGGAGAATGGGGCAACACAGAATGGCTGCATTACAGGTTCTCAGTACACCTCACCTCTCCTGCTGGGTCACTCTTCCAGAATAGGTTACAAAAGAGCCATCTAGGGACCTCTACTTTTCTGTAGGAAAGTTCCCTGCAAAGGAGAACAGATGCACCACAAACCTATCTGCCCTGAGCTGACAGAAGAGTTTTCAGATGAGAAGAAACCAGCAAAAGAATGTTGGCAACATAGAAAAAAAAAGTTACTTTAATACCTACAAAAGATCACAATAGATCTATAGCAACAGACACCAACCAAAAAGAAATTGTCGAAATGTCAGAAATGGAATTTGAATTATGGATGACAAATAGGATGAATAGGACTGAGGAGAAAGTTCAAAACAAACACAGAGAAGACAAAGACATTTCATGAAATTAATTTAAAAATCACTAAAGAGCTAGACTGCATAAGACAGAACTTAAAAAAATGAAAGAGTCATTTAGGGAATCTCAAAATACAACAGAGAGCTTCAAAAACAGGCTAGATGAAGCAAAAGAATGAATTTTAGAGCATGAAGAAAAGGCTTTCAAGCTAACCTAGTCAGTAAAAGATGTAGGAAAAAAATAAAGAAGAACAATCACTCAGAGAAATATGGATGATGTGAAGCAAGCCAACATATGAACTATAGGTATCCCTGAGGGAGAAGATGAGAAAGCAAAAAGTGTGGAAAATCTATTCAATGGAATTATTGAGGAAAACTTCCCTGATATCACAAAGATTCACATATCCAGACACAAGATGGTCATTGAACAACAGGAAGATTCATAACAAATAGGATATATCCAAGACACATAGTCATCAACCTGGCCAGAGTCAAAATGAAAGAGAAAATTCTGCAAGCTACAAGATGAAAGCAACAAATAACCTACAAAAGAAAACCCATAAGTCTAACAGCAGACTTCATAGTGTAGACTTAACAAGCCAGAAGGGATTACAGCCCCATTTTTAGTCTTTTTAAATAGAACAACTGCCAGCCAACAATTTTGTATTCTGCAAAACTAAGTTTTATAAATTATTGAGAAAAAGACTTTTTAAGACAAGCATTCACTCAGGGAATATATCACTACAAGTCTGGCACTGCATTTTACATAAAACATCACAATAGATATCCAATGGTGTAAAATCACTCCCAAAATTTAGAGCTCACAGCTCTTATAAAAAAATAACACAGGAGGGAAAATAAAAAAACAAGGTATCATCCATCATGATGAACAGAACAGTATCCTACATATCAATACAAACACTGAACATGAATTGTCTAAATGCCCGACTCTAAAGACATAGACTGGCAGAATGGATGAAAAACAAAACCTAAGTATATGTTGTGTTCAAGAAACACATATAACTTGGAAAGGATAGAAAAAAAATGTTCCACACAAATGGAAACCAAAAGCAAGTGAGTATAGTCCCTCTTGTATCAGATAAAATAGACTTTAAATCAAAAATGTTAAAAAGAAAAAGAAAAAAAGAAAAAAAAGTTGGTCACTATATAATGGGACAGGGAGCAATTCAACAAGAAGGCAAAATAATCCTAAATATATGTGCACCTAACATAGGAGCCTCAGATTCATAAAGCAAACTCTACTAGATCTAAGTAAAAAAATACACAGTAGCATCATAATTGCTGGGGACTCCCACACCTCACCAACAGAACTGGACAGATCATCAAAGCTGAAAATCAATAAAGAAACACTGATCTTAAATAGGACTCTAGAACAAATGAACCTAACATTCTATACATAAGCCACTGAATATACATTCTTCTCATGAGAACATGGGACATTTTCCAAGATTGGTCATATCTTAGGCCACAAAACAATTGCCAAAAAATTTTTAAAAAATAGAAATCATACCATGTATCTTCTCAGACCACAGTAAAATAAAACTAGAAATCAATTCCAAAGAAATACTCAAATCTACACATAGTCATGGAAATTAAACAACATGTTGCTTAATGATCCACCTACTGGGCACAATAAACACTATTCTAGTAACAGGCACACTAAAAGCTTGAACTTAAGCATTAACAAGGTACACATGTAATGAAAACATTTGTACCTCCTTAATATTTTGAAAAAAAAGTGAAGACTAAATGAGACTATGGCGGTGGGAGAGAGGAGACATGATATAAGAATTCAGAACAGGGGAAGATCAGCACAGAATAGAAAAAAAAAAAGACGAAGGAAGAATTTGAAATCTGTTTTCATGGATTGGTAACATTTCAAGGGGCAAAGAAGATTTTTCCTATTAATATTCAAATTAAGATAGGATTTTATTGTGGTTGTGATTTGTATTTCCCTAGTGATTAGAGATGTTGGGCATTCTTTCATATGTCCATAAAAAAGACACCTGCACTTGAATGTTTAAAGCAGCACAGTTCACAATTGCAAAGATGTGGAAACAACTCAAGTGTCCATCAATACATGAGTGGATTAATAAAATGTGGTATATGTATATCATGGAGTACTACTCAGCCATAAAAATATGGTGAACCTCTTGTATTAACCTAGATGGAATCGGAGAGCATTCTTCTAAGTATCACAAGAATGGAAAAACAAACACCACACGTACTCACCATTAAATTGGAACTAATCAATCAACACTTATGTGCACATAAGGAAATAACATTCATTGGAAAGCAAGCAGGTGGGAGTTGCGAGAAAGGAATGGGTTAAATCACACCTAACCTGTACAATGCACACTCTCTGGGGGATGGGCACACTTATAACTTTGACTAAAATGGTACAAAATCAATTTATATAACCAAAACATTTGTACCCCAGTAATATTCTGAAAGAAAAAAGAACAAAAAGGACAGGATTTTAAAAGAGTGGTTATTAAACAGTAATGTAGTTAAAAGTTAAAATAAATTCAAAATGAGCAGCTTGTGATATTTTACAGATGATCTGAGAAATTTGGGATTTCATTGAAAAAGAAACAGATGTTAAAACAATTTTTTATGTTGGAGTTTTCTATAATGCTTGTCTAACAATTGAATACTTTAATATTTGGTGCCCAGATTTGTTTTCAAAAGCAAGACAATGAGAACAAGAATGTAAACATGCTGGGAAGAGTGTAATTATGCATTGCATTTTTTTGCTGATGCTATTTTTATGAATCTTAAATTAGAAGGCCAGTTACATTTTTAATGTTTCTTTTGGTTTTAACCCAAAATGTAGAGCTGTTATTTTAAGCATTCTTTGTTATCTTAGAATTCTTGCAATAAATTAAACAAACCTAAATAACACACCATGGTCTTGGCAAAACTAACATGGTAGCAGTAGATTTCATAACAATTTTAACTGAGTTCTTACTGAATTTCAAAATATTTTATCCCATTTTAGCTAATTCTTAAGAAGACTTTAGAAAATAAACAACTTCCTTTAATATACATCTTCTTTCTAAAATTTTCTTTATTGGAAAATAAATTAAAAATTGGAAACAAATCAGTCACAATTGCCCTTAAATTTAGTCGTTATTACTTTTCTTCATTTTTTACAAAGTTGTAACTTCCATTTGTCTGACTTACTAGTTCCAATCATCAAATCTATTAGCTACAGCAATTAATAGGATATTGGTGTTGGGAAAGAAGAATTGGTATAATTGATCTGGTAACTCATCATCATTTCATTCTGGATATAGATAAAATATAGTTTTAGATTTAGATATAGAAACAGACACATAAATATCTGTGTCATTTTCAGATTATATTTTTCAGATCAGTTTCAGAGCAATGTATTTGACATATCTTATATTAATATTTTGGAGCAATCAATGGTGTCTTTTCTAGTCTTTTTCTTCATCTGCCATATGTACTGTACTTCTAAAAATAGGTATAGCTACAAACAGGATAACATAGGTAGAAGAGCTCTAAGGTGCTTCTTCATTGTAGAAATAATATATCTGCCACTTCTTATTTTCCCCATTGTATTCTCTTACATCTAGCAAATTCCATCACTTTTATTTAAAAGGATAAAGAACTTTAAATGTGCAGTTTCAGTAATTCTAAATCTTGTTTCCCATCCCTCAGATACATTATTTCTGTGCTTTGGGTACTTTGTGAGTAAGTGTTAAAAGAGTGGCACAAACATCACCAGGCAACTCATGTACATTGCTTATTAAATACCTATATATCTGTACACACATACATGTATATATTAAAATATGGCAACAAATAATAAATAAATATTCACATTAAAATATGGCAAATAAAGATTACAAATAATCCAGCTCTTAGAAAAATTTTTTGAGGAATGTAAAATAAAATTAGCATCAAATATCAGACATGCTGATCTTTTCTTCCTCTGGTTAAGAAAGCTTCAAATGCTAGGTGTCTTCCTGACATAACTTCTTTTTGAAATGCTTCTATCCACAACTTTGTTTGAGATTCATTGATAAGCTGCCCTGGATATTTAAGCTAATCTGAATTCATCTATCTCTATCTATGTCAATTTATTAACCATCTCAAGTTTCAGAGCTCAAAATTTAATAACTATAGGTAACCTAAGATTATAATAATTTCTAATTCAGATAATCTGAAAGCACACGAAAATATTTTCAAAGATGCTCAATTATCATGAAAGAAATTATTTTAATTACAAAAACTTTTAAATAAAAAATTATTTTTAGTTCCAACCATGATAGAACTTGTATTGGTACTGGACTTGCTTTCTGCTATGGTTTGAATATATTTCCCAAAAATTCATGTATTGGAAACTTAATCCTCAATGTGACAGTGTTGGGAGGCCTAATTTGGGTCACAAAGGAAGAATCCTCTTTTATCATGAGAATTGTTATTATAAAGCAAGTCTGAACCCTGGTGCCTTTCTCTGTCTTGCCTGTTCACTTGCCCTTCTGCCATGTTAGGATGCAGCAAAATGTCCCTTCCCAGAATCAAGCCCCTGACCTTGGACTTTTCAGCTTCCAGAACTGTAAGAAGTACATTTCTGTGTATTATAAATCACCCAGTCTGTGCTACTAGGTTATAGCAACAAAAAATGAACAAAGACACCTCAAAAAGATGCTGGAAAAGAATGAATAAAACAACATTTTTCAGGTATTAGAAGAATACACAACATAGGGCTGTGATCCTTGAGACGAAAACAAAGGAAGAATATGTTGATATCACCTAGGTTCTTTACAGGCAGGCATTTATGAAGCCCAGTTCAGAAACAGGGACCTAAGCAAAATATAGCAGTCTTGCTGACTATGGATACAAAGATGGAAATTCAGTGAGATTGAGGCATCTAAATTCCAGCTGCTTGTCAAAGCTTAAAAATCAGGAAATGCCTCAAGAAAAAATATGTAGAATGTTTGGTTCACTCTCTGTTCCTTCCTTTCTTTGATCTGGCCTCTCCTACCAAGAATAAACAAAGGTCTCTAGGAGTTAAGAGGCTAAGGAAAAGCAACACGCAGAATGCTGAGGCCTAACTCAGTCGGTTTCTCTACTCTAGAAATTTGGCCTCTCATTGTTGCCTTGATTTTTCTTTTCCTAATAATATGTAAAAATTTTAAAAAATAAAGTTAGTTTCTTAAATCTACAAATAAAGTTTGACGAGAAAAATTCCTGAGCTGGCAGATCTTTCTCAAATGTTTGTTTTCCTACACATAAAAGGAAGAGGGCAAATGTATTGTCTTTACATATTTTTAACTTTGACAATGAAATTTTTATTATTTTTCTTTGATTTTTAGTTTCCAGAAGTTAGTTATAATCAAGGAAACTCCAAACTACCTTTGTCCAATAGAAATATAACACAAACCATATGTGTAATTTTAAACATTTTAGTAACCAAATTTTAAAGAGCAAAAAAAGCCCAGGTGAAATTAATGTTAATAACATATTTGTTTACCCAATATATATCCAAATATTATCATTTAAGTATATAATCAATACAAAAACTATTAAGGAGACACTATTAATGATATACCTGCCATACTTGTTATAATACAAACAATAATAGTTTATATAATTCAATGGTTAAAGTGAAATGTAGTTCCATCAAAACAATAAACATTTATTAATGAAAAAAATTTTACAGTGCTTCCATTTTAAAATTTAAATTAAAATCAAGTAAAATTAAAAATTCAGTTCCTCCATTGGTCTATCCATATTTTAAATTCCCAATAGTTTTATGTTGTTAGTAGCTACCATCCTGGACAACACAGTTCTAACCTCCTTTGGTGATGGAACTTAGTGGTTTCAAATGGAGGCTATATATCACTGCTGGAGATGTGTTGGTCAAAGAAATATCTCCCTTGACCAGGAGACACTATTGAGAACCACTAATCAAAATGAATTAGGCAGTTATATCTCAGATTTTTTTAGTTTTCAAGAGAATAAATAAGATAATTCAAATAATTATGAAACATCTTATTGATCTTAAAATCAATTCTCATCATCCTGCCACCCAGCACTGTCAAAACTTTCCAATCTAAAATTCTATTTTCTTATTTAAAAATATTTACCATTTAAACACTTTTACTTTATTATTCTCACTATAGAAGTTATTGAATTTCATCAAGACCCCAGAACATCACCCATTTTATTTATTCTGGGTCATCGGCATCCTACTGACTACATTTTTTATCCCTGTTTGAACTTGACACTGTGGTCCATCACTTCCTAGTACTCTCCAGCTACAACTTACAACAAATTTGTTTTCTTGTGCTTCTACTACACTGGATCTGTAAATTACCATCAGATCACTTCAAACATTTGCCTTCCCTGCTTTTCCATACAGAGCAGAGAGCACTGCAAGAAAAAAAACACACCTCTGTGCCAAACCAAGTCTCCTCTGTCCAAGTTCAGTCAACAGTCCTATTTGTTCCCATCTACAAACTCCATCAATCCTTCCCAATTACACAGTCTCCAACCCTTCAACATTTTCTTCTATTTCATTCCATCCTCACACCCATGCACACCTCTATGCCTTTCCTTGATGGAGAAAATGTATCTTCATAAATTACAGCAAATAGAATTACCAAGTAGCAGAAATTTCCTCAATTTTGTATCTCCACCCACAAATTAATTTGTCTTCACACATCATCTCACCTACTTCTTCTGTATCTCAGGGAAAGATATACCTAGGTTACTGTCCCAAGTAAACTTTGAACTTCCATACACTCTGAACCTCTTCAGAGACCTTTTTCCTCCAGGAGCTTTATCTCTTTCTTTTGTCTCTTACCTTCAGTGTATAATCATTTCTCCCATGTTAAAAACAAAACAAAGCAAAAAACAGAAGAACTCCCAACATTTATTTTCCTCTCGATATTATCCCATCTATCTTTTTTCTTCATGATTGGACCCCAAAGTAAAAGTAGTACCCCCATATTGTGTGGCTTTTCCACCTGGCTTCTATCCCCACAACTCCACTGAATCTGCGTTCAATGTCACAGTTTACTGTCCCCAGTGCCAGTTGCAGTGTACAGTCTTAAGGACTTACTTAAGCTGACATCTGTGACTCATCTGAGCAATCCCTTTTTTCTTCCAATATCCTCCTTGATACTGCTCTTCGATCTGTATCACAATATTTTCAAATATTCTGGCCATTCCTTCTTAATTTTTGTTATTAGACCTTTTTCTCTGTCTGATTTTATGTTAAGAATTTTAGTAATATAGGTTTCTAAATTATGTTCCATTAATATTATAATACTAAAAGTAAACATGGTGCTTTTCTTCTGAAAATCATTCAGTCTGTTGAATTGGTAAAAAGAAAATTTACCAAGCCAGATGAACCGATTTGCTTTACACAGGAGCTTATACCCTGGGAAATAAAGCCTCTATTCTTCAAATGTGTCCTGAGAGAAAGTTATGTAAAAATCTTAATAGCAACATAATCAGACTATTACCACACAATTGCACCATAAAGAATACCAGTCATGGGTATAATCATAGAAAATTGCCAGACAACTGCAACATTAAAGCGCATCAATCATAGATACAATCACACAAATGACTACAATCAGTAGTAAAACTTAAAGCAATTACAACTTTTTAAAGAATTATTATGTAGGAAAATTATTTAAATAGCAATACTGTGTTTTTAACTTTTAAATAAATTCAAAAGGATGTCTGTGCCACATGAGTGCTTCACCAATAGAAAGGCATTTCTACGATAACCTCTGTTTTCTTTCAAATGTCCTGGCCATTTACCTATCAATGCAGCTGAATGTCAAATCTCAAATTCAAAGAAAAGTCAGCATCCTATAAAAAATGGTTTCTGAATTCTAGAAAGACATGGCTTCAAAATTGTATGCCATCTAAATAACCCACTTTAAAAAGTGACTCTCTACCTGCTACAAATAGATATGAGAGATTAATAACACTGTGCATGAAATGCAAAAATGAGTTAAGAGAAACATTAAATGATCAGAAGCTTAGAAAGAAAAAAAACCACGCATATCACCCTATCAACCCACATTCAAGATGATGTCTTATTTGTATTTTTTTCTTATTTTCTTATTTTTTTTAATTTTCACTCCTTTTAACAGAGGTCAATAACAAACCTGAATGTGTTTAACTCAAGCCTCCCTATATTTGAATAAAATGAAAATTCTGTTCTGTTTAAATTACCCAATGCAAAATTTTCACAGGCATGGTCGGAGTGAGATAGTCTCTTGGTGTTAGAGCCCTTTGCCTTCCTAAAACTCCCAGACCCCACTCCTGTGTTTTCACCAGGCAGGCAATGAGTTGATTTATGCTTTCATTCTTCCTACTCCTGGCCTCTACATGAGCACTGTGGCTAAATACACTAATAATACTTAGATCTTCCTAACTGGTGAAAGTTTAGAAGATATGAGGAACAGTACCAGCTTAGAGACAATGGGACCCCACAGAGCACTACCGCAGAATACAAATTGACCCAAACTTGTCAAAAGCTATCTACCACATGTAAAGACTGGAAAATAACCCATTAGATATTTATTTTAATTAGCATGTATAGAATTTTAAAAATTAAAGAAAATTTATTTTGACTCCAAGAGATCTAGCAAAGTATTCAAACCACCCTACTGATGGAGTAATTTGCCCTATAAATACCTGAGTTCTTCATCATTATACAGTTCACTACTTTGATCAGTATAACAAGTATAACTATCTCCATACATGCTAAAAAGCCTGCAATAAAATTCAATGCACCATTCCTGATTAAAATTTACTCAATATAAAAATATACATACATAGGTATAATACTGTACATTTAGTCCTAAAGCCAGCATCATAAGATGGAGGCAATAGAAACAAACTCATCAAGTTCAAGAAAGAAGAAAGAATGCTTTCTAGCTCTGCTACTATTTGGCAATATATTGGAGGTATTGCTCATAAAATGATTAAAAGAAACAATTATAAGTGTAAGAATTGGAAAAGAAAAATTGCAAATAAACTAAATATATTATTCATCTAAATATACAAAATAAAACATGCAAAATGCTACAGAAAAAGCATAGGTGTGTTTCTTCATAGGCTGGGTGGAAAAAGTCTAACTATAACTCAAAATCCATATACAATAAAAAAGTTTAAAAATTTCTACATGCTCCTTCCCCCAAAATAATCATAAGTAAAATAAAACAGATTACATAGAAGGGAAAATATTTGCACAGTTAAAAGATTATCCTTATCAATATAAAGAACGTCTTAAAGAGGAAAATACTGAAACCAAATAAAAAGGCAAAGAGTATGAATAGAGTTAACAAAAACACACATAAGAGACACACAATTCACTTTTAAACATGTGAAAGATATGTTACTTCATTCATGATAAAAATCCATATCAATCTCTTCTATACTGAGATTCCATATAACACTTAGTAGACTGACAAAAATTCTAAGGTTTGAAAACACACTGCGGGAAACAGGTAATCCCATATATAACTGGTATGAGTGCAAAATATTAATAGCTCTGGCCCACTGGGAAGAATTTGGCAGTGTCTAATAAAACCTCATATGTGTTTACCCTTTGAGCTGATGATCCCACTTTAGGAATTTACCCTTAAGATACACACCTAAAAATACAATTTAAAAGCTACCCATATATAGGAGATTGACTACACGAATAACTGTTCACCACAAACTGGAGTACTATATGGCTTTAAACAAAAATATGAAGAAAATTCCTATGAACATATGTGTAGTGATTTCTAGGATATGTTGTTAAATTAAAAAAAAATTAAGTAAAACATGTATGGTGCATTTCTTTTGGAGTAAGAACGAGTTAGCAGAAATATTTATGTACATATTGCTACTGTAAAATGAAATGAAGTAATTACAGCTAAGGCTACTAAGTGGAGTTGGGATATTGCAAAAGGATTGCATTCACACCTACCAAAGGCCAAGCCACAGAATTTCCAATAGAGATAATAACTTAAGTCAGTGTCTCCCAGCCTTCAACATCTCTCAGCTGGGAGTACCCTAATTAACTAACCAATCAGAATGGGTTTGCAATTTAGGATTTCTGCCAAACCAATGAACTGCTTCCAAAAGCAACTTTTTGTGAAAATCCTCTATTTAACAATACAAAACAAAACCAAAAACCCAGTTCGCCTGCAATTGCCTTATGGGACATTAGTCAGGGCTGCCCTGTTCCAGTATACCCCAATCGCAAAGCTTTGTTTTCCAAATAAATGTTATTTTCTTTGACTTTTGTGCCAATTTTCTTTTAGTTAACATAGCTGATGCCAGAACTGGGACCCAAAGTGATCTCACCCGTGACTGGACTGGTGTTCTCTGTAATTGTAATTGGGTGAGGTACCCAGAACAAATAGCCCTTTGTGCTCTCTGCTGCCTGGGATTGCTGGGACCCTCTACCTCTGACCTTTCTTCGTTTGGCTTAGGTCAAAGACTTTATTTGGGAAATTGAAGACAGTTGTCCCATTTTTGTCAGCAAAAGCTTTTAGCCTGTGTGGGACTCTTCCCACTTTGGTAAGAGTTTTCCTAATGGTTAGGGTTTTTTCTATTGTTTATTATTATTAATATTGGATTCTCTAATTCTAAACTTTACGTTAATAATAATTTTTCCCCTTCATGGAATCCAGCTAGTTTTACATTAAAAAATGCTGGGCCTTCCACACAAAAAATACTTTGGAATTACAGTGGCCAATTTGGGGTTCCTTTGTTATATCAAAACTAGGTTTTCTCCAAACTAAATTGGAAGGTGAAGTTTCTAAAATAAAACAACCTAAGTGGAGTACATATTTTAATTGGCATTTAGAGGCCTCTAAACATAATCAGGACTCTAAAATTGCCTACCTCAAAACACAGCCTCTAATCTCTGAGACTAATGAAAAATTGAAAGAGAAAGAGAAAAAGTACCGGAGGCTCGGGTTTCTTCCCCTGACTCTCATTCCTGAAAGGGACGGCCTCACAAAAATAACAGGAAAATACTTAAGCCTACAATCTCCCCAGTAACAGTTAAAGATCAATCCTATGAATTCTCTCACTAACAGGAAGGAGTTCTGTTTTGTACTACTTCTGAAAAGAGCTGAATGAACTGAAAAGAGACGTAAGTCTCTCTCTTTCAAAATTGTTTTTCTGAGAATCTGTTTCTACAGAGTTCCTGAGTAAACAGCAGAATGAGCCGCAGCCTCAACCATATCTCGAGGACAGAGGCATCTTCTGTGATAATCCCTTCTCCAAGAAAGGTAGGAAACCAACTCTTGGATTTTGACATCCTTGCAGTTTGTGTTATCTACCTGCTACCACTTTTGTTATCAAGTGACAGCCATCACTGGTTTTTTTTCTCTCTTTGTCACCCTTAAAATCAGTGAGCCACTTGGCCTCACTGCTGGCATCTCACTTATCTTTCTTCGGGATGCCATGCCATCTTCCTGTTCTCTTTCCCTTCTCTCTCTCTCTCTCTCCTCCAAGAAGATAAAATAAATTTTACTTTTATATCTTAATCTCTGTGTGAGAAATCTTTCTCCACCTTCACTGTAAGCACCTACTAGCCTTTCCACCCTAACATTTCCCCACTCCTTTTGTTTCCCTGTTTCAGCGGTCTCCAACATTTTTGGCATCAGGGACTGATTTCATAAAAGATAATTTTTCCAAGGGGGTTGTGGGGAGGTGGTGCAGAGTTCAAGTAGCCCGTTTCCTTACATGCCATGGACCAGTACTGGGTATGGCCAAGGGGTTGAGGAAAGCAGCTCTTTATCATACACTTACTGAACTTTCCTTCCACTCTTTTGATCCCAAAGCTTCCCTTGATTCTTCCATTTCTGCTAAACCTGTTGGCCCTTTTAACCTCCACCCAAATAACAAAAGCACTCTCTTAAACATTTCCTATACAGCCTAGACAAAAGCCAATCTAAGGGCTATAGCTAAAGAGTTCCCAACCTAACAATGTCGACTTCTGATTTAATTAACCTAGCCAACCAATTAGCCCAAACAATTTCTAAGACAAATAAAATAAGGGCGAAGAAAATAATGAACACACAGCTTCAACAACTTTCTACCTCTAATAATAAAACATGGTAGTCTAATGTCATAGAAACAAATCTTAAAGGGGTAGGCCACTACTGCAAAAAGACTGGACATTGGAGGAAAATTTGTATACAATTTAAACATGCTAAAGAACCCATTAGTAAACTGCTCCCCATGTCCTTTATGGACTCAAGGTGCTCCAGGGAAACACCCGAGATCTTTCTTATCTTGCCTCTTAATTATTTTGGGGAAATTTTCCTAATGATTAGAAAGAAGGTTTTCGTTGTCCTTATCAACACTCTAGCAACCTTCTCTGTGCTTAACCCCACCAGCCTCAAGCAGCCCCTTTCTCAGGGTACTGAAAAAAAGTTAAGTGATGGGAGTTTCCAATATACCTTTGACAGTTCACTGATCATTACCATTGCTTTTTCATTTAGGTCCTCTCCCAGGCAGTTCTTTTTTACTAGTTCCTCAGGTCCCACTTCATTAGCTTGGAAGGGACATAGAGAAATACACTGCCATTTCCTTTTCCCAAAAAGGGAGCTAATTCTTGAAATTGAATCAACCCCCTGCTTTAACTGACAACAGTGAAAATTCTTTAACCTCCTTACCCATGTTTGCCCTTAATGGAAATGATGGAGATACAGAGCTTAGGTCTTTTAAAAGAGGTGCCTAAGGAATTTGGGGCTAAACTCACAATAGAAATTGAAAAAATCCATTTGCTGCCCCCAGTAATGATTCAAATTGACCCAAACAAAGCCCTACCTAATATCATACAATCCCCCTAAACCCTGAAGCTCTTGCAGGAATTAAACCAATTATAGAAGAATATAAAGCAAAAAATCTTATAGTGCCTTGCCTTGGCTCCTATAAAGAAACCCCATGAAGGAGGGTGGGGATTTGCAAATGACATAAGAGCCATTAATAACATTGTCTTTCCTTGACATCCTATTGTTCCAAATCCTCATACTGCATGCTGTCCTGACTTTTCCAGCTCCACAGAAAGTAAATTTTTCAGTGTTTTTTCTTTTCTTTGCATTCCTACAGATCCTGAGAATCAATTTTTATTTGCCTTCTTGCAGGAAGGACAACAATATACCTGGACAATAATGCCTCAAGGGTATACTGAAAGCCTCTCTTACTTTTCACAGATATTGAAGGCAGATTTAACAGGCATTTCTTTTCCCCAGGGATCAACTCTCTTCTAGTATACTTATGACTTCCTTCTTTGTTCCCTTCTAACAAGGCTTGTGAATGTGATAATGTTCATCTCCTTAAATTTCTAGCAAAGACCATAAAAGTTTCTAGAGAAAAACTCCAATTTACTCAGGTCCTATGTCAAATATTTAGGACATCTGACATCAAACCAGGAATTTCTTTTGGATCCTAATAGACTTACACAGGAATTTTAAACTTCTCTCAACTTCAGACTGAGAGGCCATTACAAGGGTTTAAGGGCCTGGCAGGGTACTGTCCAAACTGGGTACCTAATATTTCTTTAATAACTCTACTCCTATGTGATCTTCTGAAGTTTAACAAATCAGATCCCCTGGACTTGGAATAAAATACCTCTAGAGACTTCTATCAATTAAAAAAAAACTTGTAATTCTTCCTGCCTAGGATACCCCAATTATCAGCTCCTCTTCTTCCCTTTTATACGTGAAAGATAAGGAAATGCATTAGAAGTCTTTACTCAAAAAGATGGAAATCAATATAGATCCCTTAGCTATCATAGCCAACAATTAAATTCAGTAAGGGATTCCCTCCCCGCATGACAGCTCTGTATCAGCCATCGTGGCTTCAACTAAGACTACGGAAGACACAGTCATGGGCTCTCCTTTCACTATCTACATTCCTCATGCTATAGAAGCTTTACTCAGCATCTTTCTGCAAGCAGACTCACTTCCTATGAGATCTTGCTGTTTGAATCCCTTATTTTCTCTTTCTGTAATAATCTAAATCCAACAATCCTCTTTCCCCTGACATATCATGACTGTCTAAATTTAACCAGCTACTAAAACCTAGACATGATTTACAATAAACTCCTGTACCAAAACAGAATCATGGTTTCATGGTTTTTACTGATAGATCATATATGACAGATAACAAAGGAAAATATGCTGGGTATGCTATCACCACCGTTACTGAAGTAGTTGAAGCAGCTTTGCTGCCAACCAAGGCTTGTATTCTGGCAACAAGTAAAATGTCAGATATTTGTACTAATAGTTGTCTTTCCTGTGGTGGTGTTTGTAATTTTGGTATGCTTTGAAAACAGTATTTTTAACCTCTACAGGGAACCAAACAATAGAACTTTTGTCAATAATATGTTAAGTTCAATTCAACTTCCCTCTGCTTTGGCTATAATCAAAATTTCTATATGTCCACTTAGATGTTGATAAGTTAATACCAATTTGCTGGTGAGTACATGTGGTGCTTATTTTTCCATTCTTGGGATACTTCACTTAATACAATGGTTTCCAGCTCTATCCAGGAAAAAACAAGAGGTGCTATATCACCATTGAATAGTACTCCATGGTATACATATACCACATTTTATTAACCCACTCATGTATTGATGGGCACTTTGGTTGTTTCCACATCTTTGCAATTGTGAATTTTGATGCTATAAACATTCGAGTGCAGGTGTCTTGTCTGGCAGGTGGGGGGGAGGGGATGGGTATATACATAATGAGTGTGATGCGCACCACCTGGGGGATGGACACGCTTGAAGCTCTGACTCAAGGGAGGAGGGGAGCCAAGGGCAATACATGTAACCTTAACATTTGTACCCCCATAATCTGAAAAAATAAAATAAAATAAAATAAAAATTTCTGAGCACTCAAAATTGAAACGATGAGATAAAAGGAAATAACTTGGCAGATCACAAGGCAAAAGCAACTGCTATGAATTCCATTAAGATTGAAAACCTTATAGATAATATTGATTATTTTCAAAAAAATAGGTTTAAATGATACTGTTAAAGATACTCAGTCTCAAAAAATAACAACTGCTGGTGAGGATGTGGAGAAAGGGGAATGCTAGTACACTGTTGGTGAGAATGTAAGTTAGTACAGCCATTATGGAAAACAGTATGGAGTTTCCTCAGACTAAAAATAGACCCACCATGTGATCCAGCAATCCCACTGCTGGGTATAGATCCAAAAGAAAGGAAATCAGTATATAAAAGAGATATATGCACTCCCAGGTTTATTTTAGCACTATTCACAATAGCCAAGATATAACATCAACTAAGTGAACATCAAGAGATGAATGGATAAAGAAAATGGGATATTATACAATGTTTACACATTGTTATACAATGGGATACTATTTACCCATCATAAAGAATAAAATTCTGTCTCTTGCAGAAACGCGTATGGACCTGGAGGACATTATGTTAAGTGAAATAAGCCAGCCACAGAAAAACAAACATCATATGTTCTTACTCATATGTGGAAGCTGAAAATGTTGATCTCATGGAGACAGAAAGTAGAATAATGGTTATGAGAGGCTGGGAAGATTAGGAGGGAAAGGGGGTTGAAGAGAGGTTGGTTAATGGGTACACAAATTCAGTTAGATAGAAAAAATAAGTTCTAGAGTTTAATTGCACAGTAGGGTAACTATAGTTAATACTAATTTACTATACATTTCAAAACCGCTATAAGATTTGAAATGTTCCCAATAAAAAGACATGATAAATATTTGAGATGATGAATATCCTAATTACTCTGATTAAATCATTACACATATTTATGTATAAAAATATCATATGTATCCCAGAAATATGTACAATTATGTATCATTAAAATAAAAAATTTTAAAAAATGCTCAATCTTGAGCATCACATAAAGAAAAATATTAATTAGACTGATAACAGTTGTGGTTTTTTGCCTAACAACACATTTATGTTATGATCCTAATAACAAACAAGTGTTACTAGAATCTGTGAACAAAACCTTATTCAAAGTGACTCATCAGGTGACTCATTGGACAACCAAAAAACTTACAATTTTCATGAAACAGTATTGGTGGGGGAAAATTTCAAGAAACACCAAAGAGGTACAACTGTCTTGAACTGTTTGTCCAAAATTCTACCGAAGAAAATTCAGACAGTATCAGGTCATTTTGACCTGCCTAATGGACCCTTTGAGATTTGGCAAATGGATCTCCTCTAGCTACCTACTTCTCAAGATTATAAATGTGTTCTTGTTATGATTTGTATGTTTTCCCATTGGGTAGAAGCATTTCCTTGCCAATGTGGTAGTACCTCAGCTGTTGCAAAACAGTTAAAAGATTACTTCTCCGTGGGGTATACCTATAAAGTTACATAGTGACTGAGGAACTCATATCACTGGCCATGTTACAAAACAGATTGGTGAAGCATGGCCCATATTACAATACTGTCATTGTATCTACCCTCCCAGTCTTCCACATTGGTGGAAAGAGTAAATGGCATTACCAAACTCAACTGGCAAAATTTATGGAAGCCTTAAAATTGCCCCAGCCAAAGGCACTCTCTCTAGTCCTATTGAATCTGTCTGTACCTTTTTGAAAGCATAAGATTTCATGTTTCTAAATTATCACTGGATGGCTGATGCATTTAGCTTCATCTGGTTTTGATATCTAATTGATTAAAACAGATATTCTCTAATAAAAATAATCATGGATATAGACAAAAATCATATACTGGTAGGACAATCTTTCCACAGTGTGATCTCAGAATGTGAAGACACCAAACATCACAACCTTTTGTCTGTTGGAACAAGCATTTGCAAACGAATTTCCTTCAACCTTGATGGAAAGGTTCACATCAGGTACTTCTTACCAATCCCTGTGTTGCCAAACTAAAAGGCGTTAACACTTGGATTCATGTTTCTCATTTAAAGAAAGCTCCTATGTCCTGCTGGAATTCAGAAACAGAGAGGTGAATCTCAATCTAACTTGAAAACGAAGTGGATGACAGCTGAAGTTAATTGTTCACTCAGTACCCACAGACCAGATCTGTATATGCTTAAGCTACTTGAATTGTTCAGCTTTTTATATGTTGCTTTCCCTGTGCTCTTAGCTTTTGCCTTCTACTCCCTCACACAACAGATTTACCCTGCATTATATCTTGGCTGAGCAAGGAGGTGTTTGCCTATAGCCAATACCTTCTGTTACACTTAGATAAATACTTCCAACAAAGTTGGAAAAAAATCTGTGTACATGCTAATTAGCTAAATGGAATACCCATCATTAAAACATTTGGCTTTTTGATGTCTCAGCTGACTACCCTCTAAAGTCAGAGTCGGACTAAAATTCACTATTCAATTTTTGTTATTTGTTACTTATGTTACTCCTTACCCAAGTTTGCTTAGAACTAATAGTTTAACTAAAGTAATGTCACTTAGGAGCTCAATCAACATGGTCATTCAAGTCTATGATTAAAACAAGGCATCTGATATGACAATTTTTCAGTTCTTCTCAAAACTTTCTTGTTACTCAAATATGGTCCAGTTTAGCCTTATACTCCCTTAGACCTTGAGACCTCCCTGATGAGTGACATGACTCTTTGACAGGTTCATCCCAGTGATGAAGGACAAAGAGTTAACAATTAATCTGTAATGCTCTCTGTAGAAAAATCTTGACATCGAAACACCACATGTACTCTATAAATATTGATATATACAACTGTAAAGTATCTATAATAATTAAACATTAGAAAGACATTTAAAGGGGTCATCTGATCTTTGACAAAGCAGACAAAAACATACACAGGGGGAAAAAATCCCTATTCAATAAATGGTGCTGGGAAAATTGGATAGCCACATGTAGAAGACACACCTCTCACCACTAACAAAAATCAACTCACGGTGGATAACAGACTTAAACCTAAAGTATAAAACCATAAGAATTCTAGAAGAAAATGTTGGAAAAACTCTTATAGACATAGGCCTGGGAAAATAATTTGCATGCTACACATCTGATAAAGGGCTGATAACTAGAATCTATATAGAACCCAGAAATATCAGTAAGGAAAAAATCAAACAACCCCATTAAAACGTGAGCAAAGGACATTAACAGAAACTTTTCAAAAAAAGATAAACTAATGGTCAAAATATATATGAAAAAATGCTCAAGATCTCTAAAAAACACAATGAGATATCACTTAAGTTCAATGAGAATGGCTTATATCAAAAAGTCCCAAAACAACAAATGTTGTTGTGAATGCTGAGCGATAGGAACACTCCTACACTGCTGGTGGGACTGCAAACTAGTACAACCACTATGGAAAGCAATATGGAGATACCTCAAAGAACTAAAAGTAGAACTACCATTTGATCTAGAAACCCCACTACTAGGTATTTACCCAAAGGGAAAAAAAAGACTTTATATAAAAAAGACACCTGCATTAGAATGTTTATAGCAGCACAGCTCACAATTGCAAAGATGTGGGAACAATCTAAGTGCCCATCAATACATGAGTGGATTAATAAAATGTGGTATATGTATACCATGGAGTACTACTCATACATTAAAAAAATGCTGAACTAATACCTTTTGTATTCTTGTATTAATCTGGATGAAGCTGGAGCCCATTATTCTAAGTGAAGTATCACAAGAATGGAAAAACAAACACCACAGGCACTCATCATTAAATTGGAACTAATCGATCAACACCTATGTGCACATATGGAAATAATATTCATTAGAAATCAAGCAGGTGGGAGGAAGGAAGAGGGGATGGGTAAAATCACACCTAATGGGTACAGTGCACACTAGCTGAGGGATGGGCATGATAAGAAAGCAATTTGTGTAACCAAATCATTTGTATCCCCATCATATTCTAAAATAAAAATTAAAATAATTAAATTTAAAAAAGAATTATGCTTAATGGAACAGAGAAAAAATAAATAAATATCCCTAGTAAACATTTTTGAAGATCAAAAAATATTTAAAGGGATAAATATGAAAGAAAAGGAAGTAATTAAGGCTAAGGCTTTAAAGTGGGATTGGGAGATTGAAAATGGATTGCACTTACACCTGCCAACAAGCCACAGAATGTTCCAATGGACTTGGATAACAATTAAAGTCAGTATCTGCCAGCCTTCAAAATCCTGCAGATGAGAGTATGCAAATTAACTAACCAATCAGAACGGGCTTGCAATTTAGGATTTCTGCCAGGCCAATAAACTGCTTCCAAGAAAAACTTTTTGTGGAAATCCCCTATAAAAAAACACCTCTCCTGCACTTGCCTTTTGGGACACTATTCAAGGCTACCCTGTTTCAGTGTACCCAAACTGCAATGCTTTGCTTTCCAAATAAATGCTATTTTCTTTGACCTTTGTGTCAATCTATTTTTTATTTAACACTATATAAATTTTGAAAAAAAATATAGAAAGTGAAAGCCTTAAGCTAATGAAATTGACTACCTGCTGGGAGTGGGTGACGATGGCATCAAAATGAAGTTTTTTAATATCCATTTCCTCCTTGGAGAAATGCTGATTCCAGGGCTAAGCCAGGGGAAATATAATGTACCTAGAAAGTCTCTTTTTGACACAATATAAGGAATTTCTTTTAAAAATGATGGGAACATGTCAAAATATACAGGAACCAGCTTAATAAGCTTTCCCTAATCAAATGTAGAACAGTCTGGGCATCAATATGAATAAGAATATAACATACTGAAATAAGAAAGGAAATCAATGTGCATATTGTTATTTAATAATAATAATAAAGTAAAGAAAAAGTTTTTCTATATAGAATCAACAAATGTTGAAAAAATCATGGAACCTAAAATTTATTATTTTGTACCTATCTTAATAAGAGAAATAACCAATTGGTGCTAAAAATATTTGTGGATTTATGTAGAACAGGATATGCATGTCCTCATAAAGTTTCTTCCACAAATTACTTACTAAAAGGAACTTGTGCAATGAATAAATCTGAGTAATAACAAGCACCTTAGTCAAATGATCAAGCCACACACCGATAATGGGAGAAACTGACATTATGTTCTGTATGAAGGATACTATACCTTAGTAGTATACCTGTCAAAAATGTTTAACCTCAACCACATCATGAGGAAAAATATTAGACTAATCCATATTGAAGCCATTCTTCCAATTTGGAACCACTTGAACTAGAAATATTTATTCTGAGGTACTGTTACAATACTATCAAGGTGGCATTCTCCTTTCAAATAATTGTAATAAATTTAGCTGTACTTTATTAACAACTAATTGATCTTTGCTTTATTAACAGACCACAGAGAATAACTACTAAATGCATTATTCTTAATGTACCCTCAATTTTTAAAAACCTATTAAGAATTCTACTGGAACAAATGAAGAATTTGAATATAGGCTATATGTTAAATAATTGTATTTTTCAATGTTCCATTTCCTGAGTATGATAATTGTATTATGCTAATACAGGAGAATAGCTTTGTTTTTTGAAAGTTCATGCTAAAGTATTGGAGAAAGACAAAGTAAATTTGATAAAATGTTGGTGAACATACTATTCTTACAACTCCGATAGAGATTTGAATTTTTCAAAATAAAAAAATTGAAAAAAACAATGCAGAAAGCCAGATAGTGATACGAATAGAATTGTACTTTAACAGTTTTGTTTTTTTTTTTAATTTTGGAAACAGGCTTCATTTTTTTTTATTTCAGAATATTATGGGGGTACAAATATTTTGGTTACATATAATTCCTTTGCCTTGCTCAAGCTAGGGCTACAACCTTGCCCTTCCCCCATACAGCGGGCACCTCATCCATTAGTTGTGAATTTACCCATCCCACCCCACCCCCACCTGAGCGGCACCCAATGAATATTACTTCCACATGAGCACCTTAGTGTTGATCAGCTACTACCAATTTGATGGCGAGTACATGTGGTGCTTGTTTTTCTATTCTTGTGATACCTCACTTTTAAGGATGGACTCAAGGTCTATCCAGGATAATATAAAAGATGCTAGTTCACTACTGTTTTTTGTAGTTGAGCAGCATTCCATGGTACACATATACCACATTTTATTAATCCACTCATGTATTGATAGACACTTGGGTTCTTTCCACATCTTTGCAATTGTGAATTGTGCTGCCATAAACATTTGAGCGCAGATGTCTTTATTATAAAATGTCTTTTTTTCCTTTGGTTAAATGCCTAGTAGTGATATTGCTCAATCAAATGGTATTTCTATTTTAAGCTCTTTGAGATATCTCCAAATTTCTTTCCACAGGGATTGTACTAATTTGCAGTCCCACCAGCAGTGTAAGAGTGTTCCTATCTCTCCACTTCCATGCCAGCATTTGTCATTTGGGAACTTTTTGATAAAGGCCATTCTCATTGGAGTTAGGTGGTATCTCATTGTGGTTTTGATTTGCATTTATGCTTCATATGGAACCAGAGAAGATCTCATATAGCTAAAGCAGTCTTAAGCAAAAAGAAAAAATTGGAGGCTTTAGTCTACCAGACTTCAAGCTTTGCTACAAGGTTATAGTAACCAAAACAGCATTACACTGTCACAAGAACAGAGACATAGATGTTTGGAACATGACTGAGAACCCAGATATAAAACTATCCTCATATTGTCAACTAATCTTGACAAAGTAGACAAAAATATGAATTGGGGAAAAGAATCCCTATTCAATAAATGGTGCTAGGAAAACTGGATATCCGCATGCAGAAAACTGAAACTAGATCCCCACTCTCACCTCACAAAAATTAAATCACAATGGATAACAAACTTAAACCTAAGGCATGAAACTTTAAGAATTCTAGAAGAAAATGTTGGGAAAACTCTTACAGACATTGGTCTAGGCAAAGAATTTATGAAGAAGACCCCTAAAGCAATTGCAGCAGCAACAAAAATAAATAAATGGGACCTGATCAAATTAAAAAGCTTCTGCACAGCCAAGGAAACTATCATTAGAGCGAATAGACAGCCTACTGAATGGAAGAAAATATTTGCATGCTACACATCCTATAATGGGCTGATAATAAGAACCCATATAGAACTTAAGAAAATTAACAAGAAAAAATCAAACAACCCCATCAAAAAGTGGGTAAAGGACATGAACTGAAACTTTTCAAAAGAAGACAGAATAATGGCCAGCGAACATATAAAAAAGTTTAATGTTTTAAAATTTCTTAAAAATTAGACTATTTCTTATATTTGGATTTCTTCTGTTTTTGTGCTTTGTTTTTAAATCATATTTCTTTATTAGCTGGTAAATTTAAATATATTTCTTATTTTTATAAAGTGATTTTAAAATTTTGGCATCAATTCAAAAGTGGTTTTTAAGTAAATCTTGGAAAAAGCCCCATAGCTATTTTTGAGTTCTTTAAAAAAAATTCATGTTAAAAATATTGAGATTTTGTTGCCTCACCAACAATTGAACCAAAATACTTTCAGCTTAGCATATGTTAAAACATTTATGAGAAATAGTCTTTGACCAAAATATAAAAATATCACTTTTAAGCATCAGCACACATCTATTTCTTTTGATTACCTTACATGACTCACTTAATGGATAAATTGCTTATGCCCTGTTTCCTGCTGATTAGAAGTTGCTATTAGCATGATGCACATGAAAAAGATTGCAAATGTTTCACAGAAACCCACAGAGCAATGTTTTTCCAATTTTGAAGAACATTGCCAAAAATATCTATCTGAACCACAGGCACCTGGAATGGATATCAGAACATATCACAAAGTTTTAAATTAAAGTCATTTCATTTTTTACTTTATTTTGAGAAACTGCCCACTCGTGAGGTGGTCAATTGAAGAGCCTAGCTACCAAGACCAACTAAGCAAAAAGAATATCCAGTTAGATTTGTGAACCTTTGTGCTAAGAAGTTTATACAAAAATATAAATGGAAATTGGTTTTTGTTGTGCAAATGCCATGATTGAGGTGGTGTGAAGACAAAAAGTTTTAAGGCTTTCATTATAATCAAAGAAAGGATTCACAATCATTGCTTTGTATGAATAAAATCTGATCTAGGATGCTATAAAAAGCCAGCTGAAAAGAGAAACAACCAATAGAAATAACCAGAGTCAATATTAAAAAGGCAGTATAGTGCAACCTCATCTCTATTTAAAAAAAAAAAAAAAAGATGGGTGTGGTTGCTCATGTCTTTTGTCCCAGCTACTTTGGAGGCTGAAGTGGGAGGATTGCTTGAGGGCAGGAGTTCAAGACCAGCCTGAGACAATATTAGAGGGAAGAAAAAAAAAAGAAGTAGTACAGAGGAATTAATAAGCCAACTTGAAGAAATGAATCTAATCTTCTGAGTGCTTCCTAATTAATAATTTTTATGACCTCTTTAGATAAACCCAAGGGATTCAGTAGATGATGGCATACATATAGCTTGCCAAAATGTCATGCAAATTTAGCAAATTTAGTTCTGTCTCATGTCTATGTGCTTCACAATTCCTATTCTCTCTGTCATGAAAACATTCTTGCTAACTAGCTTCTACTCCTTAATACTCAGATCATGACTCTGATCTGAGAAATCTCTGAATAATCTAGACTGTCTGACCAATTTCCTAAATCGCAGGATACATTCCTCTTTCACTATGTCCTGGAATTATTGATCTACTTGTCTGTTTGACTCAATACTTCCGTGAGTAAAGAGGTTTGGGTTACTCAATTAAATCCTTAGCACATTGTCTTAGGCCTCAAGAAATCTTTACTGAATGAGTGAGTGAATGAATGGGTAGACAAATGCTTAGTATCTATGATTTCCATATTCCAGGGTCACAATGGCCTCAATTATTGATGTCACCAATAAACACTCTAGGGTCTATCATGTATCAGAGGTGGCTTCATTGTGGGTTCTCTGCACAGCTAAGAGACATCACTCCCCTCTACTTTTTTTCATCTTTCACTTACAGGGATCCCCAAATAGTGCTGACTTATGTTACCAATGATAACATAACAAATATTTAATAAAGTAGCTATTTTAAATATTTTTGTTTTGATTTTTACTCCTCTGTACTCTAGCACAAATATATAAGAAGAGAAGCAGGCAAGCAAGCCATTAGAACTAAAGATCAATATGATCAACAAAGGCCCAAAATCGCCATTCTTCTTTAATACCAACCTATTGTTTTTAGATTATTTTTCTGACTCTCTCTTTCTTAGAATGAAGTATTATTCAGAAGTCTCCTTGTCTCATGCAAACAGGCTCCACAGGTCCTCCAATCATGACCACATGGAGACTCAGTGTGACTGTTACTTGGTTCATGTCCCAATTCTACTATCAGAGTGGTAGTATTAAATAGTATTATTACCTTCATAGTTAATAAAGTACTACCACTATAAGATTTATATTTCTCCTTTCATGATAAAAGCATCTCTGAAAAATAGGTTTAAAAGATTTTAGCGATAGAGAAAATGATATTTATAAAGGTTTACATGGCTTTGATCCATTCATTTATTCAATTAACAAAAAATAAATTGACAATAAACTTTATCTGGTATTGTGTTAGATCTTGGTAGTTTTTGAGAAGACATTCACACTTTAACCAATGAAGTGGCTTAGAATGGTGGAGCCATGTATTGATTAGAAAATAGGGCATCGTAGGGAAAGGTGAAAGCTTACTAAAGTATGAAATACCTAAGATTCCCCTGCTAAGCATCCTCCTTCGTCTCATTTAGTTAGTTACGGAAAATGAACAGTCTCTTGATCATGATTTCCACTCTGTCAATATGTATGTTGCCTTTAATACAGCCAAAAAGAGTTGAGTTAAATTTATTTTTTGTCCTTCTTATAGTAGATTCAACTTCAGTAAAAAATGTTATGGTATATGGAAAATGACATAGCTATGCCTGTGTTAAAAACAATATTTATTAACAAATGTGGAGGGGAGAGCCAAGATGATGGTTGAGAAACACCTCCAGCCAAAATGTCTCTGCAAGAAGAAAAGATTTTAGATGAAAGCAAAAACAAAAAACAAAAAAAAAACCAGAGAGACAAACATACATTGAATAAGGATTGGAAGGAAGGATGCCAGAAGACTCCATGGAAAGAGGCTGTGGAGCAGAACTGGAAGAAGAAAGGCACCAGGAGGTTTTAAGCCCCAAGAAACTTGGAGACCACTGACAAGGGTAGGTGGAGCAGTTAAATTTACCCTACCTTGCATCCCGGATGGCTGGTGGGTTCCCAAGCTGCTGGAGAGACCTACCAACACCAGCCCAGACTCTGCTGCTGTCAATGAGTGGAGAGCCTCTTGCAGACAGGGCACTGGGCTCCCAGCTCCCTCAAGACACCTCCCACCCCTCAGACCCAAGCCAATGGGCAGGTGTTATATTGCTTCATTCTCCCCTTCCCCTCCCCTACACACAGCTGCTGAGAGAGACAATTTAGCCACCACTCAGAGGCACCCACAGGGAACAGGACCTTTCCTTTTGGGGCCCTTCAGCAGACTGAGGGGTGCTTGGACTGTGTGCTCCCTACCTGCCAGCCCTCCCTGGTGCTGCTTGCCTGGTGACTCCAACAGAGTGGGGCAAACCACAAGGCAGAAAGACATTGATCCAGTTTGGCACCTCGTAGATGACTTGGGACCAGCATTCTTCTCCCTGGCATGGTGAGGGATTCATCTCCAGGGCTGAGGGGGACAGGCTTGCAGGCCAGATCCTGCATACCCAGGTCCTGATCGTATTGCCTGTTGGCACAGAAGGGATATTTGTGAACAAGCCTACTGAGGTGTGTGTGTGCCTTCAGGGGCAGAGCAATCAGACAAGAGAAGGAAATAAAGTTCATCCAAATGGAGGCAAAAGAGGTCAAACTATCACTCTTTGCTGATGATATGATCTTGTATCCAGAAAACCCCAAAGATTCTGCCATGAGACTACTGCCATTGATAAACACATTCAGCAAAGTCTCAGATTACAAAATCAATATACAGAAATCAGTAGCATTCTTATACGTAAACAACAGTCAAACTGAGAACCAAATCAAAGACTCAATACCCTTCACAATTGTAACAAAGAAAATCAAATACCTAGGAATATATTTAACTAAGGAGGTGAAAGACCTCTACAGGGAGAACTACAAAACACTGAGGAAGGAAATAGCATAGGACATAAACAGGTGGGAAATCATACCATGCTCATGGGTTGGAAGAATCAACATCATTAAAATGTCTATACTACCCAAAGTGATCTATAGATTGATTCAATGCATTCCCTATTAAAATATCAACATCATTTTTCCCAGATCAGAAAAAGTAATTCTATGCTTCATATGGAACCAGAGAAGATCCCATATAGCAAAAGAAATCTTAAGCAAAAAGAACAAATTGGGAGGCATCAATTTACCAGTCTTCAAGCTATATTACAAAGCTATAGTAACTAAAACAGCATGAAACTGGCATAAGAACAGAGACATAGACCAATGGAACAAAACTGAGAACCTAGATATAACACCATGCTCATATGGCCATCTAATCTTTGACAAAGCAGACAAAAACATACACTAGGGTAAAGAATCCTTATTCAATAAATGGTGCTTGGAAAAGTCGATAGCCAATGTAGAAGACTGAAACAGGATACACACCTTTCACCTTTCATAAAAATAAACTCATGATGGATAAGAGATTTAAACCTAAGGCATGAAACCTTAAGAATTCTAGAATAATATGTTGGAAAAAGTCTTATAGACATTGGCCTAGGGAAAGAATTTATGAAGGAAACCCCAAAGGCAATCATGGCAACAACAAAAATAAATAAATGGGACCTAATCAAATTAAAAAGCTTCTGCACAACCAAGGAAAGTAACACAAGAGCAAACAAATGACCTACAGAATGGGAGAAAATATTCACATGCTACACATCTGATAAAGGACTGATAACTATAATGTACATAGAACTTAGGAAAATCAGCAAGAAAAATCAAATAACCCAATTAAAAAGTGGGCAAAGGACATGAACAGAATTTTTTCAAAAGAAGACAGACTAATGACCAACAAACATATGAAAAAATGCTCAACATCTCTAATCATCAGGGAAATTCAAATCCAAACTACAAGGAGATATCACTTAACTCCAGTGAGAATGGCTTTTATTAAAAAGTCCCAAAACAATAAATATTGGTGTAGATACAGAGAGATAGGAACACTCAAACACTGCTTGTGGGACTGCAAACTAGTACAACATCTATGGAAGTAATATGGAAATACCTCAAAGATCTAAAAGTAGAACTACCATTTGATCCAGCAATTCCATTACTGGGCATCTACCCAAAGGAAAAAAAGACATTCTATAAAAAAGACATCTGCAATTGAATGTTTATAGCAGTGTAATTCACAATTGCAAAGATGTGGAAATGACGCAAGTGTCCATCAATACATTAGTGGACTAATAAAATGTGGTATATGTATATCATGGAGTTCTACTCAGCCCACAAAGCAATGGTGATCTAGCACCTCTTGTATTATTCTGTATAGAGCTGGAGCCCATTCTACTAAATGAAATGTCCCAACAATGGAAAAACAAGCACCACATGTACTCACCATCAAATTGGCATTAATTGATCAACACTTATGTTCACATGTATTAATAACATTCACTGGGTGTCAGGTAGGTGGGAGGAAGTGGAGGGGAGGGGTTATTCACAGCTAATGAGTGCAGTGCGTACCATCTGGGGGATGGACATGCTTGAAGCTCTGACTCGGGCAGGTGAAGGCAATATATGTAACCTAAATATTTGTACTCCTGTAATATCCTGAAATCTAAAATAAAATTAATGCATTTTCACCTACTACAAGAATGGTTTTCAGACTAAACACAAATCCTTCCTTCATGTCATATATTATCCATGTAGCCCAGAATCCAGATGGGCACTTTAAACTTATTGGTTCAGCACTTACAAACCCAAAACTTGTAGATCCCATGAAAATCAGACCTTCTCCCTTGTATTTATACAAATTTCAGTGATTACATTTTTATGTATTCCTCTACCTCTTCAGTGCCCCTTTCCAAGGAAACTATTGCTAAGCACAGTTTCAGACATTTTTTCTGTCCTCTTAGCATTATAAATTATACGAATGATTCATGACTTAGTAAATTCTGCTCCCTATAGTTGAGAGAGCCAAAGGAGGGTTCTACATTACAGAAACACCACAACTTCCAGCAGAAGAGTTAGCATCACCATCGAGTCATTCTACCACAGAGAAACTTGACTGTCTTTCACTGAATCTCTCTCTGTTTCTCCTCTGCCCCTCTCTCCTTCTCTTTCTTTTTTATAGCACAGAAGTATCTTACTCTTTATTGTACAGAATAATTAAGCATATCCTTCTCTTTACTGCTGAATGTGCCTAAACAAATCTGTTAAAATGTTCTTACAATTACCAGTCTCATTCTATTTTTAAAAAAATAGCTGTGTTTAAAAATAACAATATACTCCTATCCAATGTATGAACAGATAAAGCAGGCATCATTTTCATTGAACTGGGAGTGAGCCCACAGGACAGCTCTGCCCACTCATCTCTAACCCCTCCCCACAGTTTCAAAATGAATTTTACAGAACTTCTGGGAACACTATTTAAAAATAACCTCTTAAGAAATTATTCCTTTACCACCAGGGCATTACATTTGCAAATCTGAAAGCTGTCATTACATGACACCTTGGATGCCATTTGGAGTAAAGAATTTAGCCAATAATATAGTTGAATAAAAATTGATTGAAGTTCATGATCCATCCAATCACAATAACTTAGCAAAACAAAAAATGAAACATCTATAACTCTTTACTGAAACATCATGTGAACTAGATAAAATCTCTTTGATTTAAAACAAAAAGAAAAATCAAAACTTAGAGAAGTATCCAGTAAAAGATGCCTTTTTCTGTGCATATATTGAATGTTTATATATTTTAATTATATTTTGAAGTTGAGCATATTGAATATTTGTTTATGATTCCTGGGATTCTCATCTCAATTCTGCCAGATACTTCTGTTTTGTGATTGGTTCTTTATTTATTGATTCTGATACTTAATTTTTCTTTTTATAATAAATCAGAAGGTTTAAAATATAATATTCATTTCTACACCTACTACACAGTAAAAAACTACTATGTCTTGAATAATTATAATGTGCCAGACATATTATCTCCATTTTAGAGATGAGGAGGAAATGGGGCCAAGAAAGATTAAGTAACCTGTTATAAACCAAAACTTTGGTAAGTTGCAGTGATACAATTTGAACCCAGTTTGAAATCCAAGGACCTAAATATGACATTGGGAAATAATAATATCTCTGAGACTTGCATTGCTGCTTTCACTTTATTTTTTACAGAAGCAAAACTTTATTTTGTTTTCTCCATGATTTAATAGAAGAAATACTCTTTAACGATTTACAAGTTATTTGATTCAGTCAAACTTTAAGCACCCAGTCTGCAAAAACTGTAACTACATTGATCAGTAGTAAAGCAAACTAATTCTAATGGCCTTTCTATTTTATAAATAGAATCACTTTTAATTTCCTACTTACATTAATCTGTGAAATAGGTATTATCTTCATTTTAGCAGTAAGGAAACTAAGACTTATTCAAAGTCAAAAAGCTCAAAAGTTGGTAGATGTGATCATGGCATCTATTGCACAAATATCAAAATATCTTAAATATGTACATTTTCTATGTATCAATTATACCTCAATAAAGACAGAAAAAAAAATAAAAGCAGCAAGTGTGAACCTTGAACCTATACTTTACTTTGATAGTCTACATACAAGGAATAGATTCTATTTATTTTTAGAAAATAAAAATAAATAATAACAAATAAAGTTGCAGAAGGCCACAGGTAAGTGAAATAAATGTATACAGGTAACTAAATATCATATAGCCTAATCAGAAAAAGTATGCCAAAAAATTTTAATAAAAAGATAGGTCTTTTCATAGTTTAAAAGAAAAATGAATAAAGAAACTAAAAACAAAACACAGGTATGTCAGTTGATGGATAAGAAAAAAGACATTCTATTCTAAATAAGATGCCCATAAGCAAAATGCAGTGTGTAGGAAGTAGCAGGCATTCGTGACCCCAAGAATAGAAAGAGAAAATGAATGATTAGTTTGAGGAACAAAACCAAACACAGAGCTAAAAATGAAATACAATTAATATTAAAGAGAATATTGGTTGAACATCTGTATTAAAATGTCAATGATCTAAAATAAATATATTAATTTTGTATTTTTGTGATACAACACAGTAGTTAAGTATGTATACCTAGTTATACATACTTGGGGATTTTTTGGTAAATATTATTGAAGTTTAAATAATAAGTGTACAAGTTGATAATGTGAACACACCTGTGTAACCATGACCCAGATTAAAATCTAAAATGCATGAAAAATTTCAGAAGCTGTCTCATGTATTCTTCTAGTCACTTCTAATTCCCCAAAGCTAACCACCATTTTAACTGCTTCTTACTTAATAATTGCATGTGATGTAAGTGGAATTACATAGTATGTATTATTTTGTGTCTTTTCTTAATTTTTTCAGTATTCTATCATTATTTTTCAAGGACTTATCTTTGTTTTCAAGAGTAGTTGTTGCTCTTTTATTTTCATTCCTGTATGGTATTCCATTGTATAAGTGTTCCTCAGTTTATCTACACTCTTGTAAATTAAAATTTAGGTTGACCCTGGTTTTTATTGTTGTTTTTGTTGTTAAAAAGAGAGCCACTATGAACATTTTTTGTGCATTTATTTTGGAGACCATGTATAATCATTTCTATCTTTGAAAAAAACAGAGTATCTTCGTAACCTTAGAGTTGGCATATGCATCTTCAGCTTGTTTTTATTTATATATATTTTTATTTATACCTACCACCAAATCATTTTTCCAAGTGGTTGTACTAATTCATTTGCCCACCAGCACTGTGAGAGTCCTAGCTGCTTCAGATTATTTCCAGCACTTGGTATATCTGTCTTTTTTATTTTAACTATTCTGGGGCATAGGTAGTGGTAGCTCATTGCAGTTTTAATTTTGCATGAACCTATGCTTAGTGAAGATGAATATTTTTCATGTGCTTTCTTCCTTATTTGGTGATCTTCTATGGAAATGCTCTTTTGCCAGACCTATTAGGTTTTCCGTTTTCTGTGATTGATTTATAAAAGTTTTTATAAGTTTAATAAATCTTTGTCAACTCCAAGGTCATAAAGATAGTCAGTGTTTTCTTAAAAACTTTATTATTTTACCTTTTACATGTTCAATAATATGATATTGAATTTTATGTATGTTGTGAAGTAGGTATCAAGATACGCTTTTTCAATATGGATGTTGATTTAGCAATGCAATGTCACTTCTGTCATAAATCAGGTGACTATATCCCTGCAGACTGTTTTTTGATTCTCTAGCCTATCGGTCTCATTGGTTTATTTGTTTAACATTATGCCAACACCACCATTTCATCTTGCTTTGCATTTCATACTTCTGGGTTCATTTTTACTTCTTTCTGAAGAATACCCTTTTTAAAAGTTCTTCCAGAAAGATTTTGCTAGTGGAAAACTCTTTGTTCCTATCCAAAAATGTTCTTAATTTTTTCTTCATCACATAAAGTAGCTTAGCTGCCTAAATTTACAGTTATGCTCTCCCAGCACTTTGAATATACTACCATATTCTTGTTTCTTTAATTGCTATCAATCTTATTACTGTCCTATTGTAAACAATGTAACTTTCTCCTAACCATCTTTCAGATATTCTCTCTCTCTTTTATATTCTGCCATTTCTCTTCTACTTAAGTTCCTAGGTGTGATTTTCTTTTTACTTATCCTGACTTCAATGTGTTATGTTTCCTAAATCAGAAGATCAACTTACCTTTCAACACCTGTAAATTTCTCAGACATTGTATTTTGAACAGCCATTTTTATTTTCTGTCTTCATGAAACATCTATAAGCTGAATGTTGGATTTCTGTCTGTCTTATATGTCTCAAGTTTTCAGTATCTTTATATCTATATTTCTATCTCACTAATATCTTTAAACATAGGATACCCGTTAAATAATCATCTTATCAGTACATGTAATTCTAAAGAAACTATATTTTTCTAGTTTTTCAAGATTTATTTGATTTTTTTCAAAACTATCCTTTAGTCATAGTATCTTGCTCACATATCATTTTTGTAAATTATTTTCTTATAATTTTTATCATTTTAAAAATATATAATACATTTTCTGCAATATTTTTATTATGTAACAAAATCAAGAATTTTATGCTACTCTTTATCTACTGACTCTTGTTCATATTGCATTGTTTCTTTGTGTTGTGTCTTATAATTTTGGACTGAACTAAATTTGAGTGGAGCTTTATCGTTTGGACTTTTTAATAGCTTGGATTAAAAATGGATATTCAGTAAGATTTTTTGTTTGTTTTAAAAGTGCACATATAAGGATAACATTCATAGGTGTTGGGCAGATGGGAGGGAGAGGAGGAGATGGGTATATACATACATAATAATGAGTGTGATACGCACCATCTGGGGGATGGATATGCTTGAAGCTCTGACTGGAGTGGGGGGTGAGGGGATAAGGACAATATATATAACCTAAACATTTGTACCCCCATAATATGCTGAAATAAAAAAAAAGTCCCCCCAGGATTGTTATGGCATATGGAACACTTTTATGTTGACTCCTTATCTGTTGTTGCTAAACTATATAGGTAGAGTAAATTCAAATTCCAAGCCCATATTTATGAATTATCACAGGGGAAAAAAATCACTACTTACAAAACGAGCCCAAAAGTCAATCTTCCAAGTCATCTCACTTTTCATAGGATGAGAGTACACTACTTCACTGATAGATAGCTAGTTGAGACTTCTGGCTTTATTAAGTAAACTGAACTAGGTCTCAGTTATAACTCTCTTTTATGTTCATTTATGGGTTAGGAACCAACCTCCCAGTTACCCATAATGGCTAGCATTGACTAGCCTCAGCATCAGCTTACATATTTTTTTCTCAAGTTAGTTGCTTTTTCTTTTGGACCCTATGGCTGTTCCTCTTGTTCTATTAAACTCAGCTATGTATTTCATTTAAATGTTTGTGCATTTTATTTGTATCACATATCATATTTTGCCTATCATTCTGTTGTCCTGTTAAGGTTTTCAGGTAATCTAGTTTGCCATGTTGCTGGAAATAGAAATCTTTTCTACATCTAAACCTTACATATCATCAATATCACTGCATGTTTTCCTCTTATTAAAAAAGTTTATTATTGTAAATAAAATCATGATATTGTAGCTAGTATTTATAACTTATTCTTTCTTATAAGTATTAAGGAATAAGACCCATGATAAAGTTTTAAAAAATGTTGAATAGAAGAATAGGCACCACATGTACTCACCATCAAATTGGCACTAACTGATCAACACTAAGGTGCACTAGTAATATTCTTTGGGGGTTGGGGGGTAGGGAGTGTATAAAATCACAACTAATGGATGTGGTGAGCATTGCAGGGGGGAAAGGGCATGCCTCAAATCATGGTTTTGGTATATCAAAGTCATAACATGGAACCAAAATGTTTGTATCCCCATAATATCCTGAAATATATTTTTAAAATTTTATACATAATCTTGTTTGAATTCAAACATGCCAGAAAACTCTATCTGTATTTTTCTAGTTATTTCAAAGTGACCAGGTAATGTGATTTATATATCCACAGAGAAATGCTCAGCTCATGCTACTGTCTCACCAAGAAAATGTCAACCAAAGGAAGGGAGTCAAGTTATAAGCACTACGAGCACAACTTATGAGTACTTATCGTAAAGGTATTGCGTTTGGTTTTCAAGCAGATTTATACAGCCAAGGTCAAAATATGTGGGAAATACTGAATGTGGTTGCATATGGGTAAGTGTGAGCAAGTAAAGGAAACTAGCTGTACATGTGAGGAGAAAAAAAAATCCCTTCTAGATTTTCAATTTGAAGATTTCCTTTGATCCTTTACTATAACCAAATCCTGCCTTGCAAAATTAGTTTCATATGGATCCCAGTGATTTATTCAGTACTTATCATATATATATATATATATATATATTCTTCTTTAGTCACAGATGATACAAAGGTGAATAACACCACAGTGCCTGGCCTTAATATTCATAATCTCAGGGGAAGAGCAGACAAATAACCAGAAAAATGTATTCCATTATGTAACATACAATATTGGGAGATGAACCTTAATAAACATTGGGCATTAAACAGAAATGGGATAAAGAAACATAGGTTTGTTGTTGAAAGAGAGGTGAACAAGAGAAGAATTTGTGAGGGAAATGGCACTGTGCTGAGCCTTCAAGGATGATCATGTATTTGTATGGCTGAGGAGGCATTCAGATGAAGCAAAAACATGTGAAGAGGTCTCTCATGCAAGTACTAACCAGGCCCAACCCTGCTTAGTTTCTGAGATTAGACAAGATTGGGCACATTCAGGGTGGAGTAAGTGAAGTATCACAAGAATGGAATAACAAGCACCAGATGTACTCACCATCAAATTGGTTTTAACTGATCAATACTTAAATACACATATAGTAATAACATTCATCGGGTGTCGGACAGATAGTGGGGGAGGAGGGGATGGGTATATGCATACCTAATTGATACAATGCACACTGCCTGGGGAATAGACACACTTGGAGCTCTGCCTTGAGTGGGGCAAAGGCAATATATGTAACCCAAACATTTGTATCCTCATAATATGCGAAATAAAAAAAATTAAATTTTAAAAAAGTATTCAATGTTATGATTACTAAAAAAAATAAATAAAATAGTATTGTCATTAAAAAAACATGTGAAGAGCTTCTTGAAGCTAAGGATTATAAATCTAGAATGTTCTTTGAACTTTGTTCTTAATAATGGTGATGAATTTTAAACTCCCCAAAATGCCTACTTTGTTGACAATAACAAATATTTTTAAACATTCTAGAAGTGAATAGAGATTTCTATTAATGTTTGTGAGTGTGTAAAACAAATAGATGATATTCATGCCTTCATGAGGTTTCTATTCAAATCAGAGATAAAAACATGTATCATAACTATGAAGAAATACAAATTATATCCATTCATCCATTTATGGACACTTGAGTTGGTTCCAAATCTTGGATATTGTGAATAGTGCTACAATAAACATAGGAGTACAGATATCTTTTTGATATACTGATTTCCCTTTCTTTGAATATATACCCAGCAGTTGAATTGTTGGGTCATACGGTAGTTATATTTTCAGTTTTTTGAGGAACCTCCATACTGTTCTCCACTAATGTACATTCCCACCAACAGTGTATGAAAGGTTCCCCTTTCTCCACATCCTGGCCATAATTTGTTATTGCCTGTCTTTTTGATAAAAGCCATTTTAACTGGAGTGAGATGAAAATTCATTTTGTTAGTTTTAATGTGCATTTCTCTCATGACAATGATGTTAAGCATTTTTCCATATACCTGTTGGTCATTTGTATGTCTTCTTTTGAGAAATGTCTATTCATATCCTTTGCCCAGTTCTTAATCAGATTATTTGATTTTTTCCTATTGAGTTGTTGGAGTTCCTTATATATTCTAGTTATTAGGCCCTTGACAGATGGGTAGTTTGCAAATATTTCCTCCCATTCTGTGGGTTGTACCTTCCTTTGTTGATTGTTTCCTTTGCTGTGCAAAAACTTTTTAGCTTGATGTGATTCCACTTGTCCAATTTTGTTTTTGGGGTATTAGTGAAGAAGTCTTTGTCCAGACCAATGTCCTGTGAAGCATTTCCCCAACGTTTCCTTTTATTGGTCTCATAGTTTCAGGTCTTAGATTTAAATCTTTCATTTATTTTGATTTATTTTTGTATATGGCAAGAGATAAGGTTCTAATTTCTTTATTCTACATAAGGATGCAATGTAAGTGTTCATCAGTGGATGAATAGATAGTGAAATTGTGGTATATACACAATGGAATATTACATATACACAAAAAAGAATGAAATCCTGCCATTTGCAACAATATGGATGGAACACCATGTTAAGTGAAATAAGCCAAGCACAGAAAGACAAATCTCACTTGTTCACTTGTTCTCACTCTTATATGGGAGCTAAATATTAAAAGCAATTGACTTCATGGAGACAGAGTAGAATGATGCTTACCAAAGGCTGGGAAGGGTAGTAGGGAGACAGTGATAAAGTGGGATGGTTAATGGGTGCAAAAATATAGTTAGTTAGAATGAACAATATTCCATAGCACAACAAAGTGACTGTAATCAGTAATAATTTAGGTTATACTTTAAAATAACTTTAAAAGAGTAGAATTGGAATGTTCCTAATATAAAGAAACAATAAATGCCTGAGGTTATGGTACCCCAATTACCATGATTTTTTTAATTCATTTTTTTAATTCATTTTGTATGCCTGTATCAAAACATAACATGTACCCTATAAGGATATACAATTATTATGTACCTTAATACTTAAAAATAAAAAATCCCTTGTAACTTGCAAAAAAAAGAAATGCAAATTATATATCATCAGTTTTGATGTCAAATAAAATCCTATTATGATAAAAGTATTGGTAGAGTAAAGATAAATTTAGGTGGCACAGTAGACTAAATACTTAATAAAATATAAAAATATTAGGATGGTTTATGAAGAAGAAATGAATTAGGGACAAAACAGCTCAAAAAGAGAAGAAAAAAGAGGCTGAATAATAGGAGTTGAGATGATGAAGATAGCAGCATGAGTCATTGCAAGGCAGAGGCATAAAAGAGAGATTAAAGAGGGAAACACATTTGTTTTATTGAAAAGCATTTTGCTATCACAAAAAGAAGTTCTTGGAAGTTTTGAGAATAAATAGAATGAGAGGTTCTGAGGAAAGAATAAAGGCAAAGGAAATTGAACAAAGATCAAACCAGAGAAGTCACAAGTTGGATTTTTTAAAAATAGGAATATATTTAATAGAAATATACCCAAGATGCAAATAAAATCTTTCTGTAAATTGTGGAAATGGATCTTAATTTGACTAATTAATATTTCACCAAAATTATTAAAATTGAATCTTATCCTCCATAATAAATAATGAATCATATAGGTAATATAGCTCAATAGAGGAAAAGTAAGATCACAATGGACCAGTATGAATCAGTGAATTCTTCTTAGAGAAAGTGAGAATAGTGATGAATAGGAGGAGGGAAAACTTTGTAAATATATGAAAAACAAAATCCCAAACCAAAAATTATGTATAGAGAAGGACACTGTAAGTAATAAATTTCAATATATTCACTTGACTAAATTATAAAGGGAATGCTAGAAAGGAGTGTAAGTAGAGGAGGAGAAAATGTAATTGCGTTCTTTAATGTGATAGTATGAAAAACAGGGAGAATGATGCAGTTTTCAAATTTTCAAGCAAAAGGGTAAAACTAGAAGGAGGAAATTAGGAAAGCAAGAAGAAGGTATCCAAAGAGAAAATATGACAACTAATTTGAATTACATAATAAAGAATATGATTTTCAGAGATATGGGTTGTAAAGAGAAATGAGAACATACATGTTTACCAGTATAGCTTGAGTCAAAAATCTATTTCATGACATTTTCAAAATAGTATACCTTACAATTAAATCAAGTTATAAAAAAAAGAATTGTGTGATGTCAAGAGTTAAATAGAAAAAAATATTAATGTACTTTCTCTTTTACTTTTCTGCATACTTTGATTTTCACTTTTTTGACCTTAGGCATCCTCTATCTATATGGAGAACAGGATTCTTTATAGCAGAAATGAAAAGAACAAGAATATACAATATTCCATTTCTGTCAGGCAGACCTTCCACACAAGGTCTCTGTCTTACCCTAAGAGTGTGATGCCTGGGGCCTGAGTGGGGAGTGTGTAGTAGGGAACTTTTTGTCTCCTTAGTGTGGTTTACTGATGAAAATGATGAAGAAATCAGTTATCCAGGCCAATTCTTAATTTTCTTGTTATTTTAATGTTTGCTTCAAGTCCTAGTAGAAGATATTAACTATATTTTACTCAGTCTTTTATCTCGTATAGTTATTTTGAAGCTAATTACTAGAAGAGCTATACATCAGTACAGGAAAATTTCTAAGGACTGCATACACAGGCTTCTTTAGGGTATTTTATACATCTATTTGAACTCTTTCATAACTTTACTAAACATACCAATTTAAAAAAAAAGCACCAAGAAAACACATCAGAAAGCCACAAACCATCCTGTGTGTTTGTCCTAGTCCCAGCTCAGTCACTGTGCTGGGCACACACAGAGAGGAAAGGCACCGTCCACGCCAACTCAGGCCCTTACTTACATTGGCCTGCTCACCCACGCTGTGCGGTGCATGCAAGTTTAATTACAACAGTTTTGCAGTTGAACAGACTCAATGCTCAGTCTCCATAATTTTATTTTACTTTTCTCCTAAATTCCTGGATACTCAGCATCAACAGGGCTTTTCAGCCTTTCCTGGAGATAAAAGAGAGTTTGGGAAAAAGAGATGTCCACCTCAACAATTTGAACAAAGAGTGAAATGCAGGTGGGTTCATGAATCCAAAATATTTTCAACATTCAGAAAGGGCAAAGGGCTTAACCATTTTGGGAGCTAATAGAAAGAAAACTTTATGTATGAAGTTGTACCACATGGTGTTCGGTTTCAAAGACAGTGCAAGATTTCTGGTCTATGATTTACCCATAATTCCCGTGACCTCCTACTTGAGTCTTGTGATCTCTCTACTAGACTATAAGCTATTTAAAGACAAAGATTTTCTTATTCATCTTTAAATCTTCAACTTCAGGCTTACTGCTGGCACCTGTCATTCATAATATTTTATGAATTATTGATTCCATATTTTTATATCCATATCTTTATTCTTGGGAACCCACAATAAAGCAAATGGTTATCTCCCTAGCCCTGGCAAAAGTCATTGATCTATACACTTTCTTCTTATTTACTACTTTGGTCTATCAGAACTTATAATTAATAAGATGAACTGATGAGCAAATTGACTGGTACAGTAATTATTCTCTGCCTAGTCTCTCATTAGGAAATAAAATAAAATAGCCTTCTGGAAATTGCCAAAAACAGAAAATCCTTGATTTGGCAATGTAGCAAAAGGTCATCTTAACATCTATTTAAAATTTAAAAATAAACAGCTACCTTTAATGATAAAGACCTACAATAACAATTCTACCTATAAAGATAAAAACTAATTTAGGGAAAAAAGACTTATCAATTAGACTTATAATATTCTATTAATCAGGATCATAATTTGAAAATAAACATAATATGAGAGTTTTTTTAAAATTGATTTTAAGGATTATAATTTAAATAAAACAAAACTATGTAACACCTACTTTCAAAACAGAAAATCTAGTGGCTTTCTCAAAATTTTGCAGGGGTTCAAAGGATGGGGAGAAATTATTTTATGAGGAAAAAAGGGAAAGAATCATATTGTCCAGTAGGTTACATTAGTAATTTATTAGAAATAATTTTGCCTCTGGTTAGACTTTTGAATATTTGCCTGCCCCACTACTCTAGAAATGCTTTGTCATAAACTGAGCTGAAGAAATTGAACAATTTTGCTACAGAAATTTGAAAATGACAGCACAGAGCTTTCTGGTTTAACTGAGGATTTGCTTGTCTATCTGACTATATTGAATATGAGGGGAAGAAAATAAACCATTATTCATATTTTATATTTAATTACTAATTATAAACTAGTTATTTAATAATTAAATACATTATTAATTTATTCATATTTAATTGCTGGTAAATATCATCATGTGTATCTACACCTAAACACAGACTTAAAATTATACACGTCTTTAAAATTATGTCATATGTTTTAGATTTTTTTGAACACATAGAGCAATATTTGTACAAAAATTATAGGTAAAATTAGAAGATAAATAAAGGAAATAAAGTAGAAAAATAAGTAACTAAAATGTATCATATTTTATAAATAGTTTGATGTACTGGTTTATTTTATGGCACATGTAGAAATGAATAATAGAATATGTAAGAAAATATAAAAGAAATAAACCAAAACATTGGTTTTTATTGGTTACATTATTTAGAAAAATATGGTGAATCTTCTTTTAGTTGAGAATATTGATTTTGGTATGGATTAATCATTTTCAAATTTTTCAGCCCAATGCTTTTGTATAGATTACCACTAATCTTCACGTATTTCCAATGGTAGTGCAACCTTCCTACTAGCATATTAATCATTCGAGGACAGACATGTCCTTTATCTTGTGCAATGTGGAATTTCTAACACTTAAAGCAGGGCTGTGACTATATATAGTATATGCTTAATAAATATATGTTGAACAAAAGACTATTTGGGAGCATTAGCTTTTGTGAAAACCAGTGTGAAATAATTTCTTTTCTAGAGACACAATGCCAATTGAGCTAAGATCAAGTATTAGAGTCATTTGAAATAATGAATTCTTAAAACAAGACCAACTGAGAATTCTGAAATGAGAATGATAACCAAAATATCACCATCATCATCATCATCATCATCACAACAATCACTATAGAAAACATTTGCAGAGTGTAATACATATTCTACTCATTTTATTAGCCATTTTCAATGTCTATCTTACTTTAGCCTAGCAAAAAAATATATAGAGAGATTTTATATAAAGGGAAATTGTTACTCTGAGAGGTTAATAAACTTACCCAAGATCACTAAGCAGGCAAATAGAAAAGCAATCAGTCACCTACAGATATGTTTCAAATGTTTTGTTCTTTCTTCTCTATCATATTCTTTCTCAGTTTTGTTATATGTTTCACCAACATTTACATGAATATATTGTGTGTGTGTGTGTGTGTGTACGTACAGAGAGAGAGAGATGGAAGATTATGCAACTCTAACATTGTTGAAGAGCTTTTTAACTTTATTTGTTTAGCTTCAATATAAAAATATTCACATCTAATAGGTGAGGTGCCCACCATCTGGGGAATGGACAAGCTTGAAGCTCTGACTCGGGCGGGGCAAAGACAATATATGAAACCTAAACATTCGTACTCCCATAATATGCTGAAATAAAAAAAATTTTTTTAAATTTCTGAGCACAAAAAAACATCAAGCTTCATTACCAATCAACATTTTTGTGTAAATATTTTACTTCTTTGTCATGGTTTATGTAGTTGTCTTTTAAAACAAATCCCAGACATCATGTCATTTCTTTCCTAAATGTTTCCGTAAATACCTAAAAATAAATAAATAAATGAGGATCTTTTACTATGTAACCACATATTTTCAATTTTTGGGGGGTGCATTTTCACACCAAACAAAATTAAAAATAATCCATTACTATCATTCAATGCTAGACCATTTTCAAAATCCCCTTTTGTCAAGCAAAGATCATTGTATAGTGGGATTGTTTGAATCAGGATCTAAAAAAAATCCACTCACTGTATATGATTGTTACATCTTTCAAGTCCTTTTATTCAAAACAAAGCCACCCCTTTATAAAAAACTTTTTGGGCAATAGCCCTGTTGAAGAAATTGAACCAATTATACAGGAAAATGTCCTATATTCTAAACATGTTAATTACTTATTAGCCCTCACATATTGTAGTAATGAGAAGTTATGTAAAGACTTATATAGATTTAAGTTTAATTCATTTGTGAGAGGGAGAAAGAATATTTTATGGCTGGTGCTATGTACTTTATGTCATATCACATTATAGCCACATAAAATCTGGCTGTTCACTCTTAGGGAAGCTAAATTTGACTAGTGAACTGGTCAAAGAGAAAAATACAGAAATGAAACAAAACATTTTAGATACAATATTTGGTTAAAAAGGTACTAATTCACTGCTCTGAATATTAGTTGTTAAAAAGAAAAGATCCAAACATTTACCTTGCCTCTCCAATATGAGGTATAGTTAAGGGTACTCAAATAGGCTAAATGGATGATGAAGAGTTATTTTGCAAAACCATTAAGAATAGTTCACTAGTGAGAAGAGCAGGAAAGTAATAGTGATTAAGTCCAAATCCTCTAATAAATGTTTTTAATATTTTATATTCATCACTACAATGAATTAGCACACATTCTCCCACATTCTAATAGACTTTTCAAAGAGTAATTAACTTGGAATTCAGAAAAATTTTAACACAAAAATGTCTAACATCAAACATGTTATCCTATTGCTTTTTATGTCACTTCCAAAGTTGCATCCTAGATATATATTTTTACATATTCAACTATACATATATGTATGAATGATCATATATGTTGGACTATAAAGTTTATAAATATTAAAGATTTTTAAAACTTTTTAAAGCATCGTATCAACAAATACTATTGTAATAAACCTATGTATCTGAAGGAGTAGCTTCCAAAGTTAGATACAAGAGATGCTAGAATGTGAGCATTTAGTATGACAATTACTCCTTTGTTCTCCATCTCCAATCTTCCATTTTCTGTCAGAAATCAGATGTGGCATGTTTTTCACCCTACATGCAAACATGTTAGTTTGTCACATGATACTCCTATAGAGTAATAATGATTTCCAGAGACAAGATAGAGTCACCTCAAATAAAAATAATTATTAATAAATATATATGTAGCTTAAACAACTGCGACAAGATATTCATGTCTTAGTCTAACTCAGTTTTATATAAAAATTACTCTTTTGTGGAATATTTACCAGCAACTTTTGCTCTGCACAATCCCTTACAGAGCAAGCTGTTATTATTTTTCCCCTACAAAATTCAGTAGCTACAGTTGTATCAAAATCCCACCAGAAAGAGTAACCTCTATATTTTAGTAAGGGTTTATTTATATTCATAAAATGCTTAAAGTCCCCAATTTCTTACTTAGTTTATTAGCTTTCTTCTTATGCAGAAATAACATGGGCTCTCTAAGGCAGAGACTGTTTCTAACTCACCACGGATCCCCAGAGATTGGCATGGAGGAAGATCTTGATACAAATTTATTGAATAAATGCATTTTTAAAATAGAAGAATTTCTTACTTGCCTGCAAAGATTGAAATTAAGTATTAACAATGCTTGCCTTTCAGAAGCAAATGTTTAAACCAATGTTCATTTGATTGTCCAAGGCCAGCCTATCTGGCAAAGGCCCAGAGCTTTAAATCTGACGTAGTTGAATTGTCTGATCTTATAAAAACAGTTTTCAAAGGAATTAAATGTGTCATGACTATACTGTCTGGATGAGATGATTGGACACTGAAACTTCTACACAGATAAGTTGTTCGCACATATCCTTGCTTTACTTTGGCAACACAGAATCAAATATCTATTGCTATAGTTTTTAAAATTTTTATCCTTTCTAGTGATCATTTTTACATATCGAATAAGAAATGGATTGATTGTTATTCAATGGCAAAGATCCAGCAATTATCTTCCCTAACTTTTCGCACATAAAAAAAATTAGCATTATTTTCTCATTTGATGTATATTTGTTCTTAATCAAATTCATGTTGTATTCATTATGAAAATGTTTCATTTTTAATTATGGGAATTCACCTATGCTATTAACATTGAATAAACCCTCTAAAGCTAACAAGAAAAATACAAGTATCAAAAGTAAATAGAAAATAAAATGAAAGAATTGTAACAGTGAATCCAATCTTTCTTTTTATTATTCTCTGATGAACTTCATGCTAATAGAATAATTATATATGATTCAGCTCAGTTCTCTCCCTGCACTAAAAATGCACATTTACAGAAAAGAACGTAAAATAAATTTCCCTTCCCATTTTCCACTCTCTCCTTCTGTGTTGCCCTCCAGATTCTCTTCTATAAAGAATTGATGTATACCTTGAGTCCTTGCCATTCACTGCATTGAAAGTCAAATAATGCATAAAAGGACTCTACCTTTTCAGCAAATGCAAGACCTATACACTCAGCAAAATGCATGACATTTTGCAGAACCTGTATCTTTAGTATTTGTGTGATTAAATTTTCTCATATATTCATTGAATATGTTTATTATATATTAAATTTTCTATTTTAATCTTATATCAGACCCTTTACATGAATAGATTTAGGACATTTGAAGTAGGAAGTAGAAATTTAACAGGATATATTTTATCAAGTGTTATTTAACTCTATTGGACAAGTTGAGTCAAATCATAGGTATCCTAAAAAAATAAATATTCCAATCTAGATTGTTTAAGAAATCTACTAATATTGATACACACGCAAATTTTATATGCTATATTTATTTTAAATAATTCATAAAACTGGTTAAAACTGCATAACATTCTACTTCCACTTACATATAAGCTAATATCTAACCAAATTTTAGAGTTCATTTGAGATTTCTTAAAACCATTATGTCTTACCAGAACTAGCAGAATAAGCAAAATTTAGGCAAAATTAAAACATGTTCACTGACTTTCTTTTAAAGTCACCAAAGTAATTTCCCCCAGCTTGGCCATTTTATCCTTATCTTTTAATACTTTTATTTATTCTTTTAAAATCAAGACTGTATTAACTTTACATTCATTTTTCTCTCATATCCAGGCCACTTTGAGATAGAATGTTAATAGAGTGAGGGAAAGAATTTTCTTTTCTTGAAGAATTTTATTGGGGTAGTCACTCTATTTATAATGTCTCCTGTATCATTATAAAGTCTGGACCAGGTGATATATAGGAGAAAGAAATGAGGCTATGAAGAAAACAAAGAAGGAGTACCCATGTGTCATCAATAACTTGAAAGAACCACAAATCCTTTCTTTCTGATATGATCATATCCACCTTGTCAATTTATTTTCTTTTCCATTTTTTTTTTCTTTGAGACAGAGTCTCACTGTGTCACCTGGGCTAGAGTGCAGTGGCATCATTATAGCTCATTGCAACATCAAACTCCTGGGCTCAAGCGATCCTCCTTCCTCAGCCTCCCAAGTAGAGTAGCTGGGACTACAGGAGTGCCCTGTGATGCCAGTTAATTTTTCTATTTTTAGTAGAGATAGGGCCTCACTCTTGCTCAGGCTGGTCTCAAACTCCTGAGTTCAAGCAATCCTCCCACTTCAGCCTCCCAGACTTCTAGGATTGCAGGCGTGAGCCACTGTGCCCAGCCTGCCAATTTCTTTTATACTCTAATGGAATTACTCTCTGCTTTGAAACGTTTCCTCTTCCCTTCCATTTTCCATGCATAGAATGAAGACATCTTTCAAATCTCCAGATCAGACTATATCCCTGCTTTCTTAAAATCTTTTAATGATTCCTTTTTACTACATGGACAACATGACTCTCCATTTTATATGACACTTGCCAATATGACACTTTTCCTTCATTTATCCACTCATTTAATAAATAAACATATTAAATACCTACAAAGAGAGAAAATATAGCATAGTGATTTAGAACACAGGCTCAGGAGGCATACTGCCTAGATTTTTCCATGACTACGTTAAGTGCTCTACTGTGTTCACAAAATCCCTTGAGATATTTGTGTCATTTAACTTTCCATATTGGTTTCCATATTGGTTTATGTGCCTATGTTTCACAAACTATAGGTTCTTTGAGAGCAAAGTCTGTGTCTCTCTCCTCTTTTTATCCCTAGAACTAACATAGTTCCTGTAACCATGAATAGGCTCTTGGTGAACATTTTTAGAATGAGAAAATTAATGGATAATTCAGTTCATTCATCAAAAATTATCATGCTGTTCTCCTAAGACCTAGTTGATATTGTAACACAAGTTAAGACCTATGCATTTTGAGAGTTTCAATTCTGTAATGATTTATTAATTCCTTATTTGTATCTGCCTTTTTTGATTGTCCCTTAATTTTCACAATTCCCTTTATATGTTGAAAAAATAGTTTTTAATTCTCTTTCAATATATAGATATTAATAAACCTTGATTGTTAAAATTTACTTTTATAATCATAACTCTTCCTTATAAATTACCTTCATTTTAGTGCCTTTTCTCTTTCTGCCTTAATAAGTATTCTTTCTTCCTGTCTATTTCAGCCAAAATAATGAGTCTCTAATTTTATCTTTTAGGTAAAGCTTATCTTCTGCTTTTAGATTTCCAAAACTATTCCAATTTTTTTTAAATGAACAACAAATACTTTGGTCATAAATACTAGAAACAAAAAGTACATTCTATCTTTCCTTAGCCCTGATGCCTTGCTGTTTTTTAAATTCAGCTTGGCATCTTAAAGTGCCATGAAATAATTAGAGAGATCACAGAAGCCTACCCTCCTCCTTGGCTAGAGAACAAAACATTTCAGATCACCATATGCTACCCCAACACTTCAGTGCAACCTTCTGAAAACTCATAAATTTCCAACTTCAGCGTTTCTAAGCAACCACACTAATATTTTCAACCACAAATTGGAAGAGGGCCCTAGTGAAAGCACACAGAGAAGAATTCATGGAAAGAACCCTAGGAAATGTCGTGGTGCCCTCAGACAAAAAGGAAGGGAAGGTGTGCTTCCTCAAAGGATCTGCACGTGGCAGGTGGGTTCTGGTCTTCATAATTAGTGAGAATTGTCCTGTAACAGCAAATGCTTTAAATCTCGATAATTTTAAAGTGTAGCTTAATGCTAAGCTTTCCTTATATATTCTTGATATATTTATTGTTTTAGTACATTTTAAGAGTATAAATTACTTCAACATTTGGATATAAAAGAAAAATTTGGCCCCTAGATCTGACTAATATTTTTCAGAAATGTAATGTTATAAACATTTAATATTTATTTATGTGTTTGCTTATATAGGCAGGATGGTGTAAAGATGTCTGAATTTCATGAACCAGAAATTTATAATATAATAAGGAGGAGCAGATATGCCCTGTCCAAGTTTTAATTTTGACCTCAAGATTTATATAGTCATGAATTTTTCTAAAAGATGCTCAATATACCAATGAAAAGTTTGAGATGAAGAAACACAAGTTTAAGGATTAGTTTTTGGAAATCAAGAATGTTAGCATCTAAAATTAGAATCATCTATGTTTGAATCCTAACCCACCGCTGATTAGCTGTTTGACTATAGTCAAGATACTTAAACTCTCTCAGCTCTAAAATGGGGACTATACTATCTGTCTAGATTATTATAGTGGTTAAATAAAAATATACATGAAGTGATAAACTACTATTAATTAATGACTACCACAATTAATATATTAATGGCTTTTATCACCCCCTCCTCATTATCTAACTCTCTTTTGGAGAAAGTGATGCAAAAATATCTTACTCCTCCAAGAAATCTACCTATTTGAAAATGCCAGTGTGGAATTCTTCAAGCGGTAGCAGAATTTGTCAGGGCACGTGTTAACCATGGATTCTCCCACATCTCTCAAACAGTGGTTTACTTTCTGCTGCTATTAATTGTACAGTAATATATCAAGGGTCTTTGGTCCATCTCCGTCCTCTTTTTTTAGCCTCAGAAACTCTCAGGCCACCGTAGTAATCAAACCTACCAAGTGAGTGAGTAATGAACAGAAATGTCACATATCCAGCGGGAATCTATACACAAAGCAATCTATCCTCCTTATCCTCTGCCAAAATCCTGTTCTACTGTGGATGGAATGTGTTCCCAGAGCAACACAGTGATGCTCCAGGCTCTAAGTACCTTGCCTCTGGCTCCTTTTTTCATGCCTGCAAAAAATATTAGAAGCATCCTCCAAAGGATGTTAGCTTTTCTATTTATTATTATCCAGAAACGAAAAGTTTATCCATTCAGGAACAAGGAAATACTTTGCTAGACTCTTAATACAGTTAGAAGTAATTGAGTTTACAGCTTTTCTCTGAGCATTTTATAACGCAACTGAATATATTCCATTAGTAACTAACATCTAAGACTTGTGTGATGTTTTTGACTTTTAATATCCTTTCATGTGAATTTCATTTGATCCACAGAATAATCCTGCAAATTAGACTGGACAGGTGCAATTATACTTCAAGGGAATGTGAATGAGACTTAAGTGGTTTACCTAAGGCCACAAAGCATGTTAAGATCTGACTCGGAGCTCCTCTACCAGTCCAGTGTCCTTTCTAAAATATTATCAGAAATTTTCTGTGTAAAATAGTATCCGATCAATAATGGACAGAGATGTTTCATAACATGCCTAGATTGTTTGATATATTGAGAGTTTTGTTTTGTACATAGTTTCTAATAGTTTGAATCTTTTTGTGATCTCAGGTTGTATGTAAAGGTAATAGACAGATGAGTGCAGCAGACAAAGACTGATTTCAGTTGTCGTGAAATCTATATGCTGTTGAGAACGACTGTTGAATGACATGACCTTATATGTATACATTTTAATAGTTTTTTTTAAATGTTATAATCATTATGGCTTCATTTGAAAAATCACTATAATATTGTGGGGAAGGTAGAAAAAATGATCATGTCCATAGTAAATGTTACTTCCCTAAATCTATGTTAAATAAGTAATTGTGAATGAGTGAACTTGTATTCCATTTTTTATGAGAAGGCTGACTGTTATGTCCTGAGCCTATTTCTTCTTGAGGTCAATTCTTGTGATTTGATGTTAAAGATTATTTTCATGACCTCATGGTCCATTTTGGCTTAAACATTGTCATTACCTAAATCAGGCATTTAACACTGATTTTTTTTTTCATGACACTGTGCAATCCGTGGCACCAAGAGAAAGATATAGGTCTGGTTTCTGTAACCCAGGAACTTACATTCTAACTAGAATACACTGAGGCAGGCATATGAGTGTCAAAAAACAGAGAGGAATAAAAAATATTTAAAACAGGAATTCTTGAGATATTACTATATAGATTCCCAGTGGTTCTATTCAGGGCAAAAAAAAAAAAAAAGAGTAGTCTCCCTTATGTATACTTTCTGAAGTTTTAGATACCCATAGTCAACTCCAATCAAAAATATTGAACAAAAAATTCCAGAAATAAGTCATATTTTAAATTGTGCACTATTCTGAGTAGCACAATAAAGTCTCACGCCATCTTGTTCCATCCAGCTCCAGACGTGATCATCCCTTTGTCCAGCATATCAATACTATCTATACTACCTGCCTTTTAGTCACATAGTAGCCATCTGGTAATCAAATTGACTGTCACAGTATTGCAGAACTTGCATTCAAGTCCTCCTTATTTTACTTAATAATGGTCCCAAAATGCAAGAGTAGTGATGCTGGCATATTGTTATAATTGTTCTATTTTATTATTATTTATCATTGTTAATCTCTTACTGTATCTAATTTATAAATTAAACTTTATCAGAGGTATATATGTGAAAGGACAGCCCTGCTAATAAACTAACAGAGAAAATAAACTAACAGAAAGAAAGAAGAGTAAACTCACAGCACCTGATTGTCTCTTTGAAGAGAAAACTCACAGTATACAACTGCCTCCTTTGATTAAACACCTAGGGCTTAACATGTTCTCTTTAAGAGTTTGTTTTAACAGCACTTAAAAAGTACTGAACAGGCAGCTACCAGACCGCATTCCAAAACCACTGATACGTCACCCTCACAGAGAAAAGGGCAAGGAAAAAAAAGGAGAAACAGACACAGCCATTTCATAGCTGCCTTCTGCTATCAGTTGGCAGCAATGACTATTCTTTTTTTTCTTCCTCTTTATCCCAATAAAACCCTGAGGTCCTTACCGTCGAAACCGGCACTTCTCCTTTCTTTCTCTCGTGCTGTGCCCTTCCCTCCTTTGGGAAGTAAAATAAACTTTTTCTCTAAACCTGTCCTAATATTTGTGTCAAAAGTTCTTTCTCAGCCTGTGCTACGAGTTCCTACCCTAACTTTTGGTGGCCTGTACAAGGAGTCACTTCTCTACCTCCATATAGGGAACACACTTTCCTGCCTCTATCCGAAGACTGATCTCCGCTCTGCTGTGCAACTCCCATGTCAGCCTTCTCAGTGCCCTCAATTCCGTTCAGAACTTGGTAAGTCTCTAGGGCTTTGGAAACAGTCATATACTTGAGAACGAGTGGCAGCTTCATGGTTATGGAAACCCTGGTGCCAGGTCTGCCACTCTTGGAAGGGTTCCTTGGAGGGATGCCTCCTAACCACCCCTTGCTGGACTTCTCCCAGACTCAGGCATGCCTGGCTTTGGGGAAGCTCCTCTCTAGGTTTCATTTGGTCTGAATCAAAATTTGAGGATGCCTGAAAGAAAAAGGTTCTATGTAAAGTCCAGTTAAGCCTTTCCCCAGAGAAATGAAAAACAAACACAACCTTGACACTGACACTTCTCTTTTCTTTCTCTCATGACACACCCTTCCCTCCCTTGGGAAGTAAAATGAATTGTTTCTCTAAACTTATCCTAATGTTTGTATTGAGAATTCTTGGCCCACGCTGTGAATTCCCACCCTAATAATATGTATAGGAAAAAACACAATATATATAAGGTTCAGTACTATCTGTGGTTACAGGCATCCAATACAGGGGCCTCAGAACATACCCCCCCATGGTAAAGAAGGGGCTGCTATATTTTCAGATGGAATCCTGAAGTTAGAAGACTGATGGCCTGTAAATTTCCAACAATAGTTAACACAGAAAAGAAGTTGAGGAAAAGCTGTATTCAGACCTCATAGAGGGAAGCTTTCAGATCTCTCAGTAATTTGAGAAGAGTTTGAAAGGTGTAAAAAGTAGGATCTACTTAAGTAAATACTTAAATAAAAGTGGCAAAGCTAGTTGGCGGGGGGGGGGGAAGTGGAGAAAACAAGAGTAAGAATAAGCTTCTGTTGTAATTCTATAAAAAGGAAAAGATCTTGGTGGAAATTCTCTGGATAAAAACAGCAATTCAACTGATGAAAATTATAAAAAAATATATTAATCATTTAAAGTCTGGAAATTAGCTGAGCATCTCTTGTGTACCTGATTCTATGCTAGATGCTAGGAATACAAACATGAACTAGACAAGATCTTTGCCTTCAAGAAGAGTTCAAAGTGAGGCTACTTTAAGTCCCATATGATTATATAATCAATAGAATATATTTTAATAAATATTTATTATCTTTTTTTAAAAAATAAAATCTGGAAATTATCCTTAGGGGACACTGAAAATTTGTAAAAATTCATTTAAGAAAAACTACTTAATTTTAGTAAGAACACTGAGAATGTGTGGGCTTGAGACAAGATAATTTCATTATCCACCTCTACCCCCAGCTCCACATTACAAAAGCTCCAGGTATGTGCTGTCAAGATGACATGACTCCCTCTGCCCCAGGAGGAGCAAGCTGTTGGCACTTCTCACCCAATCTTCACAAGCTCTACTCCAAGCAGGCGTGTGGCAAAGAAGACCTGGATGTCTCTTCCCCAACTCACCCCCACTCATAACGCAGAAGCTCTATCCCAGGTAAAGGAGGTGGATGATACTGGGGCCCAGCACACTAGTAGGGTGAAGGTTCCATGGCCAGAAGGTCAAGGCAGGACAAACAAGAGCTGGCCCACACACACTCCATTGCCAACTAGTAAGTAGACTAGGAATGTCACTCTGGGAAAAACAAGTTTCTGCCCCCAACTCTGGTTTAGTGGCACAGCAGTTCTATCCAAGTAGAAACGCAGGTAATAAGGATGAAGCATCCTTCAGCTCTGCCTGAGGAGACTGACTTTATTTGTAACAGGGAATAGAGAACTCAGTGCCTAAGGGTGCTGTCAAAAACAATGGAAATCTTTCTGGAAAGCAATTACCAGAAGGCTGGTGACTCTGATAATAAGCAAAATTACAGAGTAGCCAGAAGTTCAATTGAAAGAATTAAGGATACAGCCAAGAAGAGTCTCCCTTGATTCCAGTCAGCTCTAGGGGTCATAGAGTCTATGTCCATGCACTGGGCTGCACCCACTCAGGAGCATCAGAGCAGGATGTGTGGCAGATTTGAAAGTTTTCCCCCCAAACTATCCACAGACCCATAAACACAGGGTGCAAATCTCAATGGCACCAAGGCTGAATTTTACCAGACCCCTCTGATCCCAGAAAACAGCCATAAATACCAAGGAGAAAGGAGTTAAATAAATCCCCCATCCTTTATGTTCTGGAAAAGGCTTGCTGCAAAGAAACACCCTTTCTCATGTAACTCATATAAGACTCATGAATGGCCCTTTTGTTTGCCTATAACAAGACCAGATACAAACACTCCACATTCTCATTCTTTGCCTCATAACTATTTGCTGAACTTTGTGTCCATATAATTAATTAGAGTAAAATGATTGCTAACCAAACTTTATTAAGTTCCTCTCCTTTCCACATACCTCTGAACTTTAACCTACCCTCAGCTTGAGCCAGCATACAACCTCTGCTAAATTGACCCTCCTGAAAAGAACATTGGGATAAACATTCTCTGGTCTTCTGCTCTGCCACTCCTCCCTTTCATCCCACTTCCGACATGCAATTATTTCTAGCCTTGTTTACTCCTCTCTACAAAAGAAAATCTCTTCTTACATAATCTTTGAGATATTTGCTATGATTATTTTATTCACCCTATCACAATAATTCCTTTCTCCTCTTTGCAATAATCCTTTCCAAAAAGTCTCTCCTTACCTAACTGGATTATATAAATTTTAAAAATTTTTTGACAGTGTTTAAACACAACTTCTGACCAAATACTGAGTGAACAGTAATCTACCCTGATCTAGGAAAGACACCTACGAAGCCAGAATTTAAAAGAATATCACAGTCATCCTGGAAGTCTGAAAGACTTCTTCCCAGGAGGAATCAGAGAAGAAACCTCCAAGATGCTAGACTAGAGCTAAAGAGGGGGCGCACACACACACACACACACACACACACACACACAAAACCCATAAAAACTCTCTGAACTCATATAACTGATATAGCAGTCTGTACTCATCAAGCTACACACGTATAAAAACAGTAAAGGGTAAAAAATCTAACTGACTAAGGGGCTTAAGCACAACTTTAATCAATAAATGCTCTGCCAAACCAGAGGCTTCTTCCAGGTAGCCAGGATAAAGGATAAACAAAAAGGGGGAAAAATCTTAACAGGGACATCAGAAGCTGCACATGGCAAGAGAAAAAGACATTATAGAATTTGTTAAGCCAATATACTAAACAAATACATAAATCACCAAGATATAAACAAAATCAATATCCCTAGGAAAGCCACTATCCAGAGTTGCTACAATATGCTGTCTAAAATTTCTGGTTATCAACAAAATACTCGGAGATACGCAAGGAAAGAAGAAATTGTGACCCATACTTTTGGGGGGAGAAGAAGGCACTAAAAATTGCCTTTGAAGAGGTTCAGATGGTGAACTTAGGAGACAAAAATTTCAAATCCTCAATTTTAAATATGTTCAAAGAACTAACAGAAACTGTGTTTAAAAAATTTAAAAAGCTATGTAATGACAATATGTCACCAAATAGAGAATACCAATTAAAGGATAGACAATATTTAAAAGAAATAAAAGAAAATTCTGGAGTTGAAAAGTACAAGTAAAGTAAAAATTTCACTAAAGTTTCTCAAAAGTACATTTCAACTAGCAGAAGAAAGAATTCATAAGCTCAAAGAAATAATGGCTGAAAACTTCCTAAATTTTATGGAAAATGTTACTGTACATTTTCAAAAATCTCAATGAAGTTCAAGTAGAATAAATTTAAAGAAAGATGCATTATTATTGAAATGTTGAAGGTCAAAGACAAACTAAAAATCTTGAAAGCAGTAAGAGAAAAATGATTCATCATGTACCAGGGAACTCCAGTAATACAATAGACTTCATAAAAGAAATTATAGAGACTAGAAAACAGTGGAATGACATATTCAAGGTGCAGAAAAGTAAAAAAAGTGTCAATTAAGAACCTGATATCCAGCAAAATTATCTTAAAATACTGATGGTCAATGAAAGATATTCCCAAATAAACATAAACTGAGAGAATTTGTTGCTAGCATAGCTTCCTTACAAGAAATACTAAATAAAGTTACTCAGGCTGAAAGCAATCAACACCAGACAGTAATTCAAATCTACACACATTAAAACAAAAAGAGTATCACCAAGGGTAATTTAAAAGGACAATATAATTGCATATTTCTTTACCTTTGTTCCCTTGACTAATTTAAGAAACAATAGTTTAAACCAGTGTGAATAAAATTGAATAGATTTTAAAAATTGTGGTTAGCAGAATAACACTCCTTCCCTCAAGATGTACACAACTTGATCTCTGGAACCTGTGAATATGTTATCTTACATGGAAAAAGGCATTTTGTAAGTGTGATTAAGACAAAAAATTTTCAGACAAAAAGATTACCCTGGATTATCCAAATGAATTCAACCTAATCACATGAGTCCTGAAATGCAGACAACCTGCATTGAGATCATTTGATCATTTAGAGGGCAGTGTGATGACAGAAGAAAGGACAGAGGGGTGTAAGGTGAAAAGAACTTGATCTGCCAAGGCTGGCTTCAAAGATTGAGGAAGGGAGTGATGAGGAAGTGTGGGTATCCTCTAGAAGCTTGAAAAGACAGGGCAACTTATACTCCTCTAGAGCCTACAGAAAGGAACACAACCCTGCTAATGCCTTGATCTTAGCCCAGTGAGACCCTATCTCAGACATCTTACCCACAGAAATTTAAGATAAAAATTTGTTTTATTTTATTACCACTAAGTTTGTGGTAATAAATTGTGGCAAAAATAGATAACCATTTAAAGTAAAGAGATACAATTAGTAATTTTAAGACTACCCACAAGAAAAGCCTAGACTCAGATAGCTTCTCTGGTGAAGTATACTAAACATTTAAAAACATTATACTAACCCCCTTCAAACTTTTCCAAAAAATGGAATAATGGGCTATCCAAAAACTAAGCCACTTTTACCCTGATACAAAAATCAGACAAAGCTATCACAAGAAAATGTCACTATAGACCAATAACTCTTATGAATACAAATGGAAAAATCTCTAATAATGCTACCAAACAAAATCCAGCAACATATAAAAATGATATTATAAACCATGACCAAATGAGACTTCTCAGTAATTCATGGGCTAGTCAACATTAAAAATGTTATTCACATTGATATTGATGGCACAAAGCAAAAAAAAGTTAAAGTTTTTGATAATGTTTAAAAAAAAATCTCTAGTAAGACAAAAAAGTATTTGACAAAATCCAACATGCTTTTATGACAAAAACACTTAATAAACTAAAAATAGAAGAGAACATCTTCAATCTGATAAAAGGCAATGTGAAACTCACTGTTAATATCACACTTAATGTTGAAAGACTAAAATTGTTTTCCCTAAGATGAGGAACGAAGCAAAGATGTCTACTCTTGCCACTTCTATTTAACATTGTCCTGAAGGTTCTAGTGATGGGAATTAAGCAATAAAGAGAAATAAATGATATCAATATTGGACAGGAGGAAATAAAGCAATCTTTCTTTTTATTTCAGCATATTATGGGGGTACAAACATTAAGGTTATATACATTGCTATACAGTCATGTACTACATAACATTTTGTTCAAAAACGGACCACATATATAATGGTCCCATAAGATTATAATGGAGCTGAAAAATTCCTATCACCTAGTGAAATTGTAGCCATTGTAATATTGTAGTATAATTAAAAAAATAAATTTAGTGTAGCCTAAGTGTACAGTGTTTATAATATCTACAATAGTGTACAGTAATGTCCCAGGCCTTCAAATTCACTTACCACTCACTCACTGACTCACCTAACAACACTAATTGATACTTCCAGTCCTGTAAGCTTCATTCACAGTAAGTGTCCTACACTGGTGTACCATTTTTTCTTTTTCTTTTATACTGTGTTTTTACTATATATTTTTGTGTTTAAATATGTTTAAATAAACAAAGATCATTGTGTTACAATTGCTTATAGTATTCAGTACAGTAACATGCTGCATGAGTTTGTAGTCTAGGAGTAATAGGGTATATCATATAGCTTGAGTGTGTAGTAGACTACACCATCTAGGTCTGTGTAGTATACTGTATGACATCTGCACAACTACAAAATCACCTAATGACACATTTCTCAGAACATATTACTATCATTAAGCAATGCATGAATGTATACATAAATCACAAAGAGTTCATTAAAAACTATTAGAACTAATAAATGAGTTAATCAAGATTACAGGATACAAAAATCAATGTACAAAATTTAGTTGCATTTCTCTACACTAGCAAAAAGCATTTCTCAAAATGTTCTCAACATGCACTCAAAAATGAAATTGAGTGCACAATTAATTTACAATAGCATAAAAAAGAATAAAACACTTAGTTATAAATTTAACAAATATATATATTATCTGTATACTGAAAACTACAAAACATTGTTTAAAGAAATTGAAGAATATCAAAGATACTCCTTATTTATTGATCAGGAAATTTGTTATTGTTAAGATGGCCACAAATTAATCTACAGATTTAAAGCAATTTCTATTAAAATCTCAGCTGAAATTTTTACAAATTTATATTGAGGTGCAAGGAACCCATAGAGACAAAACAATATACAAAAAGAATAAAATAAGATGACTTACACTTTCCAATTTCAAACTTACTGCAAAGCTACATTAATCAATACAGTGTGGTATGAGCATAAAGATAGATATATAGAGCAATGGAATAGAAATGAATATATAAATAAGCCATCGAATTAATCATTAATTAATTTTTGAAAGAGTTACCAAGATAAGTCAATGGGGAAAGAATAGTCTTTTTAACAAACAGTACAGGGACAGCAGGATAAGCCTATGCAAAAGAGTGAAGTGGGACCTCTACCTCATATCACATACAAAAGCAAGTCAAAATGGACTATAGACATAAATATAAAAGAAAGCAAACCTAAAGAACTCTCAGAAGAACACATTAGAGTAAATCTTTATGACCTTGGTTAGAAAAGATTTCTTACATATAACAGCTAAAGCACAAGTTACAAAAGAAAAAATAAATAGGACAACATCAACATTTTGTTCTGCAAATAGTATCATCAAGAAATGAAAAAAATGGCTCAAAGAATGACAGAAGATATTTGAAAATCATATCTGATAAAGAACTGACTGACAGAATATACAGAGAATTAGCACAATTCAATAATAAAAAGGAAAATAATCCAATTTAAAAATGGGCAAAGGATTTGAAAAGACATTTCTCCAAACAAGATATACAAATGATCAAAAAACATACACAAATGCTCAATTTCATTATAAGGAAAATAAAAATCAAAACCACAAAGAAATATAACTTCATATCCACTAGGATGGCTGTAATAAAAATACTGACAATAACAAGTGTTAGTGAGGATGTGGAGAAACTGAAATCCTCATATATTGCTGGTAAGGATGTAAAATGGTGCAGCTATTATGAAAAACATTTTGGTTATTCCTCAAAAATTTAAACATAGAGTTACTGTACAACCCAGCGATACCACTCCTAAGTATATACCCAAGAGAACTGAAAACATACATCCACACAAAAACCTATACATGACTGCTTACAGCAGCATTATTCATAATAGCCAAACTTTGGGAATAACCCAAACATTCATCACCTGAGGAATAGATAAATAACATGTGGTATATCCATGTCATGGAATAGTAATCAACAACAAAATGGAATGAAAGAGTGATACATGCTACAACATGGATGAACCTTGGAAACATGCTAAGTGAAAGGTAGCCATCACAAAAGACCAAACATTTATATAAAATTTCTAGAATATGAAAGTTTACAGAAACAAAAAATTAGTGTTCGTGTAAGGTTTAAAATAAGAGTAGGAAAAAATGATTATTAATGGAGTTACTTTGAGGGGACAAAAATAGTTTAAAACTATATTGTGGTGATGATTGTACAACCCTATGATGAACTCAAAAACATTGAAACGTACAATGTACAATAAAGCTTCCTCTAAAAGAATAAGCTGCACTCACTATGTGCGTATATGCCCACCCCCTCCTCTCCCCTCCCATCTTCCCGACGCCCGATAAGTGTTATTCCTATATGTCCACTTAGATGTTGATCAGTGAAACCAATTTGATGGTGAGTACATGTGGTGCTTATTTTTCCTTTCTTAGGATACTTCACTTAGTATAATGGGTTGCAGCTCTATCCAGGAAAATACAAGAGGTGCTATATCACCATTGTT